>OY755175.1:9044314-9592890 GCA_963576735.1 Bedellia somnulentella | reverse complement strand
AAGAGAGGCGAGTAAGAACAAAGGATGGTTAGATTAAGACCAGGGAATACTACTTATAAAAAAAAACCATTGGTATGCTGTATCATAACATACCTGTGGCAATTCAGGTGTCGCTCGTTTGACGACGGTGGGAACTTTGGTATCATCATATTTCCGTTTTATACCAGCTCCCATTCTTTCGAGGTAGTTTTCCTGAGACTCTTGCTGCCGATTACTATTCGAGGGCCCATTACTCGAAAGCAGTTGCGTAAGAAGTGCACTTGGTTGAGATAGACGATTTTCGCCGGAATTCCTCCTACTTTCATCTGCATCTTCTTCACATTTTTCATTTAATATCTGTAAAAAAACGATATCACAATTGAATCTTGCAAAGCAAGTTACGTTTGATTTCAAAACAGTAATTTGAGCTTGAAATTGATATGTATATCTGAATTTGTTATAATTTGTACATTTTTTATAGAATGTATTAGTTATTATTGAAAAAGAATGACAAGGTCACCAGTACCTTCAAGAGCATATCAGAGTTGTGATGCGAGGGGGCAGGCGGTACGGACGGCGCGGGGGCGGGCGCGCGCGACTGCAGCGGGGACAGCGCGGCGGCGGGCGTGAGCGGGGTGTGCGGGGTGTGCGGCGTGTGCGGGGCCGACGTCTCGCTCGACGTGGCCTCCTCGTCCTCCTGCTTCAGCAGGTCCTTCAGGATGCGGTTGTTGCCGGCCGCGTCGCCCGCCTTCTGGCTGAGCAGCGTGCGCAGACGGTTGGGCTCCTCGGGCGGCGCGTCCCCGGGCGTGCGCGGGGAGTGCGGCGTGCGCGGGGTGCGCGGCGTGGACGCGTCCGACACGCTGTCCCGGCGCGCCCCGCCCGCGCTGCCCGCCGCGCCGTCTCCCGGCTCGTCCGACATCTCGCTCAGGAACGGCGTCCAGCACGGCTCCAACTCGAAGTCGTTCATGGAGAACTGCGACTCGCCGGGACTCATGGGCGAGCGGTAGCGCGACTCGGCGCCCGAAGACTCCCCGTTCGTGAGGGCCGACAGCATGGGCCCGCCCACGGCCGAGCCGTTGTTCGCGTTGGACTCGACCACGTCCTCGTCGGCCAGCAACGAGTGAGTGGCCATGATGAAATCGAATTCGCCCGATGCGGGTTTCGCGTCAAACAGTCTCGAACGCGCACGGACTCTAAGCCACGGTCTACACGCACTTACTTTCAAACGGAAAGGTTCACTGTCTATAGGAGGAGCGGGGAGGCTCGCTACCTCTCGTAAATGTTTAGCGGCTATATGCCGATCCGAACTTTCTATTAGGTCCAAATAATTTGTGCCCACTACGGATAAACAGTTTATACTATTTTGGATACCACTTAAATCACAAGCTGAAATTAAAGAAAAGTTTATTGTAGCAAATAAAAATTTGATATGCTTAAAAATTCTTTAGCCTCTAATAAAAAGTCTATATTCAAATCTTTGAAAAAAAAAAGATTAATGTTATTAAAACATCCAAATATTTAAAAAAGGTTAGAATTAGAATAACAGTGTGAGTGAACGCGGTACATACAGAGGATGGTGTAGTCGGTGGCGAGGCGGAACACGACGTTGTCGACGAGGTGGTCGGTCAGGGCGGGCGGGCCGCCGCCGCCGGAGAGCAGAGAGGGCGACGCGGACTCGCAGCGCCGGATGACGCACATGACGGAGCCGCCCGCCTCCGCCGACGTGCCGCGCACCCCCGCGCAGTGGATCAGCGCTTCCACGAATCTAAGCACCACACACATGTAGATACCACGTTAACTCACTACATATTCGGACTTACAAAAAAACCAGACTAGTAAATGGGAACTATGACTGGACAATAGGACAATTTGAAAATGAAATATATGACATGAGATAAACAGTATGAGACATCAGTGAAGTTTAAGAAGGCATTAGTTAAGATGTTTCGAAGAGCTTTGAATTGGTACTCCGGAGTCAGTAAGAGCAAATCGCGACAGCTGTGATTCCATTAACACATCTAAAGCTATGAATATATAAAGGCAAGTCGCGGTGAAGTAGGCACTACATTTCTTAGTATAATGGAGTGCGTATACATATAATTATTAGCTATTTAAGGTTTTTTATGTTTAGCACCTAATTTTCCTGGGCTATAATCACTGACCTCCATTATACTATATAAGTTCGCTGGACTAATGATACGTATCAAAATGACAGCTATTTACTGTGCCAATTTGAAGCGCCCCCAATGAAGGAACGAGGAACTAAATATGACGTAAACTGCAAAATGGCCAGTGTTTTTTTTACCATAAAGCATAATATATCTATGGTTTTTAGAAACAATTATAAATCAATAGTGCTGTAAAGTTTCGTTTCGATAAAACTTAGCCTTTCCTTTAGGCAGAAACATTTTATCGATATATTTTATCTTCCTGTCCCATCTCTTTTATTAGTTCCTTGTTCCTTCACTGCTGCCGTAAGCGCCAAAATGCCGAAAATCAAATCGCCTCACTGTCACCCGGCCTATAATTAGTCCAGCGTACTTATATAGTATAATGGAGGTCAGTGGCTATAATGCATACATATATATATGCAACATAGTTCGCTATAATATGCTTATTTTAGGTGTATATTCTATTGATGCACCTAAAATGTAATGTCTTTTGATCGTTAGTATAAAATAATATATGAAAACAAATATTAGTATAAATAATTTGTATGATTGACGTTTCGATCGTAAGCATATCTTTTTTATGAGAATGTTCATTGTAATTTTCGGATAACTGACACTAGGACTTAAAAAATAGTATCCATGGCCCTATTTTTTTTTATTATTATTATAAATACATAACATAGGCCTTTGAAACGAGTCTTGCATTAAAAAAAACTAAATGTAGAGGCGTCAGAAAACTATAGCGAAGGCGATAATCGAAGAAGAGTTTGAATTGCATACCGTTAAATGTACTGTGGAATGTTCATGGTGCATTATAATAATCTGTTTACTATTTTAACTACCTAGCAACTGAAAAAATGGCTGTATGATTTAATACAAGAGAGTGTTCCATTGCAAAGAGTGCGTTCAAGACATAATGATGCATGCGCTATATTTCCGTTCATATTAATTTATTCCTTTGGGATCTTTCGTTTAAAAATATCCCCAAAGAACCTTAGTATGGCACCACACATTTGTATCAATGCTAAGACGACATTTTCAATGAAAAAATATTTTTAAAGAATATATGATGCCCCTTTTAATACGGATCATTTGTGTCATATGTCAATCTAACGTGTTCAACCAATAAATTTCTACAATAATAATTAGGCATGTATTGAACGCGGCGACAAATTGATACCATTCCGGGTCGTAAAAAACTGAAAATGGGTTTTAAATAATCTAATTTGGCGACTAATTAGAGGTAGCATCTTAACTAGAAAGCTGCGGCTTTTTAATGAGTTTTGAGGTTTTACTTAAATTTTATCTGGCAGTGATTTTCTTTTGTGGCAATTGAATTTCTTCTAAGGCGACAAATTATGGGCGGATAAAAAAGTTAAAATAGGCTTTCATAAATTCGGTATGCAAAGTTTTACTAAAGTGATGCTGATTACAAAACCATTTCGAGATATTATGGTTATAAACAATATTTTCTTGAAATTATATCAATTGAAGCTAAGATGACTTTTATTTTTTAAAAAAAAGCTGTAACAGTGTTTGACCTTCAATGTTGTTTCAAATACATACGGTTTTGCAGTTTATTAATAAAATAGCAGCCCGTCCCGGCTTCGCTCGGGCATAAATTATCATTAACATTTTGTTTTTTATTTTATTACATGTATTATTATTTATTAATTTTTTTTAAGTTTTAAGCTATATGTTATATTTTTTTGCTGTGTAGTGTCGGCTTAGAATAGCACTACCCCATTTCTTCCGGTGGGTGTACGTAAGAGGCGACTAACGGTTTTGGGGCTTTTGAGGGATTTTTGGGCGATGCGGTTGGAGACCCATCACCAACAACCTTTATTTCACCATCTTTTCCCCACACAACTTCCAAAAGTGGCTGAGGAATTTCTGATTCCTTAGCTCTGGCTACCCCTTCTAGGGATTTATAGCCATGAGTATATGTATGTATGTATGTTATATTTTTTTGTATTTATATTTAGATATATTTTTTTATTTTTTATAATGAGTAATTACATAACATAACATAAACATTCACGCCGAATATCCCCGAAGGGGTTGGCAGAGGTACTAATACTTCTGAACATCACGTGACTTTGTCACATGGTGTTCAGAGTACCCCTATCACGTGAGTACACTGTCCATGCAAAACGTGGGTACTCTGAGTAATTACATCAAAAGCCATTCAATTTATAGAGTTAGAGCTTGCCTGTAAACAATATTTGACGTTGTTGTATTTTGGGGCAGCAAAATAAATTTATGTTCAGGGGCTACCACCCGCGACAGGCCAACGTACAGTTGACCGTGAGTAAAACAATTCTTTCGCAGGTCAATCCCTACTAATTTGAAGGTTTGGCCTTGGGACTTATTAATTGTTAAAGCAAAAGATGTTTTAACCGGAAATTGTAGCCGTTTAAATGGAATTGGCAGATCAGTTGGGATCATCGGTATCCTCGGTATATGAGCTAATTGACCGGCTGCTGGGCCAGTGATAATAGTCGCTACAATTAAATTTTGCTTTAACTCTTTGTTAAGCAGCCTCCCGTACCCCTTCGTGACGCCTGCAACAACTTACTATGCATAGCTAATCGAGCGGAGTTTTATCTATTTTTTTAATTCGAGATAACTTTCGAATGGAATGTTCGAATCGAATAATTCAAAAAGTAATATAAGGGTATTGAAGTAGTCTGAAATAATATATACGTTTTTTTATAAGGATTAGATAGGTACAAATAAAGAACCTTTTCTAAAGCAGGATTTTAATTTAATTTTTAAGTAATTTTATAAAATGACGCTTGTTGTGAGATAACTATAATAGTTAGAGACATGCTGTCTGGGCATTTTTTTTAGATAATGATGTGTTCTATAAAATTGTAGTACATAATTTTATTCTATTGTCAATAGTTTTCGCAGCGCACGCGATGTAAGGTTTTTTTTGGTATTTCTTTAACACCTTGGGTTACATTTTTGAAGTTTACGTAAG
Organism: Bedellia somnulentella; assembly: GCA_963576735.1. Taxonomy (NCBI): domain Eukaryota; kingdom Metazoa; phylum Arthropoda; class Insecta; order Lepidoptera; family Bedelliidae; genus Bedellia; species Bedellia somnulentella. The sequence continues at coordinate 9,587,754 of OY755175.1, read as the reverse complement.
GATCCTTAATTTTTTTGAAAATAAAATATAGCCTATGTCACTCAGGAATAGTGTAGCATCAAAACAGTGAAAGAATTTTTCAAATCCGCCCAGTAGTTTTGGAGCCTATTCAATTCAAACAAACAAACAAAAAATCAAACCTTTCCTCTTTATAATATTAGTATAGATATCGAAAATCATAGGTTTGTTTAGAATAATATCGAAATAATTTCATTTGACATCACAAATTCGTGATATGTTTTGCAATCGGCAATATTTTTATAAAACATTTCGCTTCATTTGCATGTCGCTACGTGATTTTATCGATCGATGACGTCATTAAGTACAAAAGTTGAACAATCTTTAAAAAATCATAACTTTACAATTACTCATTTTAAATGGAAAATATTCAAATTAGTCTTTTATTTTCGTGTTTACTATCGAATAAAAATATTTAATAAATACCAAAAAAAAACTTTGCATACCGAATTCCAAAAAGGGGTTTTTCTATAAATATGACCAAGGTCTAAAATAAATTCAAACAAGATCTTAAAAAAATACTTTTGGCTACATTTTTTAGGGATCTAAATTAATCAAATTGTGACATGCTATTAAACAATTCTTGATCTATTTTATTAACCTTCCCTCTTTTAAATGAAACTACCTACTTTGAGTAACTAAAGTTGCCTATGTATAAATTGCGTTTTATATATTTATTCTAAACGTTTTTTCCATTATTTTGCTTTTAATGTTTAAAACTTTGAGTAAATAATTGTAAAATATGATTACCTATGAACCTTAGTTTTAATATGTAGTTACAACTTAACCTAACCTAACAGCGTGTCGACGTCACCCCGCTTCGCGGGGTGCCTATTTCCGCTCTAGTCACAACACAACACACCCCTAACCTAACCTAGCACAAATACAATTGTGGAGCAACTGTATTAAAAAGATCTTACAAAGGTGGAAGCCTAAAATGAGAATAAAAGAGCTTGTATAAGAAGAATGATAAACGTGAGGAATAAAGGGCGTGAGTATAAATGAGTAAGTTATTGAAAAGAAAAACTGCAGCAAACTAGATTTCCACAGCTTACGAGGGCTGCTATTTATGTATCCGGAATAAAAAAAAGAAACAAACATATATCAATTAATATGGTTTTATTGCTTCTCAAAATATTCGCCGCTCAGATCTATACACTTTTGCATGCGTTGAAACCAATTTTCATAGCACTTTTTCCACTCAGACTGAGGTATCTCCAAAACGTGCATTTTGAACGCATCGACTGCCTCTTCGCGGCTCGAAAAACGTTGACCACGTAATTTTTTCTTCACATTTGGAAATAAATAAAAATCATTGGGTGCCAAATCAGGGCTGTACGGCGGATGACCTGTCAATTCGATCTTTTGAGCTTCTAAAAACTGAGTTGTGACGGCCGACCTGTGACAGCTAGCATTGTCGTGATGCAGAATGATTCTACGTTGTCGGTTAGTCTTTCTTATTTGTTCAAAGACTTCCGGCAAACAAATGGTCGTATACCACTCCGAATTAACAGTTTTACGATTCTCTAAAGGCACTGTAGCTACATGGCCATTTATACCAAAAAAACAAGCGACCATTTGCTTCAATGTGCTTTTTGCACGAATAACTTTTGTTGGGTTCGGCTCATCTTGGAACACCCACACCGTGGACTGCTGCTTAGTTTCGGGGTCGTAAGCGTAGATCCAAGATTCGTCACCTGTGTAGATATTATAAACAGCTTTTGACGCACCACGGTTGTATTTTTTTAACATTTCTTTGCACCAATCGACACGAGCCTGTTTTTGATCAATACTCAAGTTGTGCGGAATCCAACGGGAGCAAATTTTTTTTACAGCTAAATGTTCATGAAGTATCTTATGTATGCTCGTCATACTAATGCCCAGAGATGCCTCTATCTCACGATATGTAACATGACGATCTTGAGTTATTAGTTCCCGGACAGCATCGATGTTTTGAGGTACAACGACCGTTTTAGGGCGACCTTCTTTAATTTCATCAGTAAGCTTAGATCGTCCACGATTAAACTCGCTAAACCAGTGATACACAGTGGTCTTTGAGGGTGCTTCATCCCCAAAAGTTGAAGTAAGCTGATCGATGCACTGTTTTTGAGTTAGACCACGCCGAAAATCGTAAAAAATCATGGCACGAAAATGTTCACGAGTTAAATCCATGGTGGTGAAGACACGCAATTTTCAAAATGACGCTACGATGTGAAAACAATTGACAGTCACATAAAAATAAATGTATTCTAAAGCTAAAGAGTTCTATTTTTAAATGATGTAATTACTTTTTAAATTATTGTTCTGTAAGTGGCCAGTTCCGGATACATAAATAGCAGCCCTCGTAAGATTACAGCCATTAACCTGTCTTCCAAGTGACCCAAGGAATTTCAATATTTTATGAAGTACAGAAAAACATTAAAACCTTAGTATAAATCAATGTTGAATAAACAAGATGACGTCAAGACATTAAACACTTAATATTTCACAATCGAAAGGTTAAGTGACGTTTTCACCCTGCTATCAGCAATGAGACTGAGATGTCTTCAAAACAATCATCGGATTAACCTGATTGATGAAAATTCACAAATACTATTCAAATAATTTTACTTCATCGTCTAGTTTTGTATTTATTAATATTATTTTCTGACATTGTTTTTTGTGTAAACTCTTATCGTTTTTTGTTATTAATTTGTGTTAAATCTGTGTTTGAGAATAAATAAATAATTTCTTTCTTCAATAACTTATATTCTTATTTAGAACTACGCATATATAAAATTAATATTTCTTAAGACTTTATAAGATAAATTATGAAATAATGTTATCACTTTATTTCAAAACACGACGACACAAAGTTCATTTACCCTTTGTGATGCAAATTCAACCAGTTTATTGTCCATGCCATTGCAAAATGTTCACAGTTATCTTGAGATAGGGGCTTGAAGATATAGAATGATATTTACCTCTGGTTTTCATTATCACTCGCGGTTTGTATGATAAGTTTAGCTTGCACGACTTGAAATTTATCAACGTCACTGGCGCTCCAGCCAAAGGATTGTACGTTCCTTAACAGCGGCCGGATTTTTGAGTGGTCGTTCGGGTGCAGAAGGGAGAAAATTGACTTCTTATGAAGTTCTGTTCTGTCTTGATATATGAGATCCTTTATATTCTCAGTTACGCATTCGATCTCTCCACCTGAATTAATTTCCAATAAAACCCATCCCAGATTACTTGTGTAATGTTTCAGGGCCTGTAAAATAAAGAAAATTTGTTTAACTGGCAGTATAAGTGAATTTAGTTAGACACTATGTAAGTTCTTTTTGGGTAGGCCTAGTTAGTAGTATATTTATCAGGGGCATAAATGGCACATGATGTATTAATGCATTTACAAGACCAAAGAAGGGTATAGATACCTCAATGAGCGTGGTAAGCTCCGAGTAATGCGCGTTCTGATGCTGCTGCGTGGAGGTGACCTCCCCGGCCTGCAGCGGCGGTGGCGGCGGCGGCGGCGGGCGGACGCGCGCCGGACACTCGCTGGGGCACTCGCGCCGCCGCTTCAACACCTCCTGGATCTGGCGGGTGGCCTCGCGCACTATGCCGTTCTTATCCGGCTGCTTCACCTCCGCCAGACAAGTGCCGAGCAGCTCTTCTAACTGGTTGATTGTCTCGTTCTCGAGCTCGCGGCGACGCTTCTCGTTGTGACACTTGTTACTGGAAAGGAAGGGTAAGTTTGGGTTTAGGTTGGTGCTGACAAAGGCATGAACATATAGCTGGTGCCACCAAGAAACCATCTAGATTTCCTAACCCATCAAATTTAACTGTACCTATTTACCCTTCTTTTTTTCTTTTCTTTTTAAAATGTATTAGGTATATGTTTAAGAGCAACAAGAATAGAAGATTTTAGGTAAGTTTTTTACAGGACTAACAATGCAGCAACTTTTTCTTTTTATTTGTTTGGTATTATATTCAATACCTAGTCTTTAAATCTGAAAGTCAATAACAACATTATTTTAAATTAACTTATATGATAGTTCTGTTGTTATGTAATACGAAATACACTAACAATGGGTAACAATACTAATTACAGGAAAAAGGTAACTATTACTGCTACAATTCACAATCTTTATTAACGCGAGTTCGCAAGCAGTAAGGAAAGTAGTTTGATAATAATAACGCAAAATATATTTGTTTGTAGGCCATTGCTATTGCTATTTTTTTATTAATTTAAAGAATCCATTAAGATTTATTTAACTTATTATGAAGAAAATTTAAAAGAAAAAAATATTTAACTTCGTTACTTGATGATATGTTTTTAATTCATAAATTAAAATATGAAAAAACACTTACTGTTTTAGATTGTGCGTGAAACGTATTCTATTATATATTAATTTATAATATAGTAATATTTCGCTTTGTAAATCTCTGGTTACCCTTTTTGGGATTTATAGCCGTGAGAAATCATTATTTTATTAAGTACGTAAGCGACATGATAGTCCAGTGGGTACAACACCCGCCCGAAAACAGAAGGGCGTGAGTTCCAATCCTGGGACGGGCCTACACCAATTTGTCTTTTCTAAAGTCATATGTGTGGTTAATTTATCATGGTTGCTAACGGTGAGGGAAAACATCGTGAGGAAACCCACATGGCTGAGTTGTACTTAGTCATGTGATAGTGTATTCGTTCAAAACGGCGATAGGCCTGCCCCCTTTCAAGTGAGTACACTGTCTAAGCAAAACGTGGGTACCTTCTCTGGAATCTAGATGGCGCTTGCCATGTGAGTTTAGGAGTATTGGTACCTCTGCCAACCCCTTCGGGGATAAACGGCGTGAACGTTTATGTTTATGTTATGTTTAAATAACATAACTAATTTTATGTCAATATTTAAAATATTTATCAAGTCGTTATCCACATCAAGCGAAAAAATAACGTTGGTTATATGGTAGCGCCCCTGCCAAAAATGTCGTCTATTTGTTGATAAATATATACCGGCAATAAAAATGCACCACCAGCAAAATTTGCAGCTGTCTAACTATTCAGGTTCATGAGATTCAGATTGTTGAAGACAGATAACGGCGAATAATAAGTAATAGGCTCCTATATTTTTTTAAGTTAGGAACATTGGCTGCATTAAAGACAGATTTAAAAAAATACCCCATTATAATTTTCAAATTGTTATTCACTCATTGATTGGTGTTGACACCTCTTAATAAGTTCCAGGTAACAAGTCTAACTGAACTACTTTGAAAAACTTCACATCAAGTGTGTCAACCCAGCTTCACAAAGTGTAATTCGGTCAAGGCGACTCCAAGCTGAACTTGGGCATTCTTAACTGCATACAGAAAGAGTATTTTTTTTAATACTGCTCTGTCCTTGACCATATCTTTGTCTGACTAGCCTGGGATCTCAGGTTGGATACCGAGAGGCGATTTAACCATATTACTAATTACTTAATTGTGCGAGTACCAAACCTAGTCTTAAAGCCGGGACAGGCAATGCTATCAAAGAGTTACTGGACTAAACAAATATGCGTTAAAAATATCAGTATAAAGATCACGCAATTCGGTACAACCTAACTGGCATCACCTGAATAGTCGAATGGAAGTTCACCATCGAAGTTGAAATTAATTAGAAAGTTGAGAAACGCTATATTGTCGCTTTCAATTGACAACTCGAACCATTCACGACCTCGTCTAATATTTAACAGAGAATTTGCATATGACGTCATGACGACGCAATATGTCATCGATCATAAATAAAATGATTATTTTATAATGGTGGCACTAGGCTGCGCATCGCGCGGATATATCTGAATCATATTATTAGACTTGTATGTTTTGTTTAGCATCCATAAGTCATAAGGTGATGATATAATAAACTATACAATCAAAGAAATGCTTCAGTTTTCTATAAGAAATTGACATTGGTAGCAATGATGGGAACAAGATGTCCATCAATTTTGAACGTAATAATAATAAGATAAAACATACATCTGTGATTGTGGCTTGTGATCAGATTTTTTTCTTATTTTCTTGACCGGCGTTGTAACGCTCATCTTGTCTTGCATCCCCCTCCATGTGTCTCCCAATTGGAGGTCACAGGATTCAATTCTGAAAAGATTAAATGTTTATATTATACATGAATACTAGGTTTGTAATACATTTTATCATAGAAAGAGGTTTCAATAATTTAAATACATCTATATTTGCTATACTATTTAATATGTATTCGTATTTAATACGTCTCGTTATAAACAAAAATCAAATCTACGTTTACGCCGTCAATTCCCGAAGATGTGGCATAGTTATATCTGAACAACACTTGACATATATGAGTCGATACATTTCAAACCAGCTTAAGTCAACCCTAAATCATTTTGTACATTTTTAGTGAATGCATTTAACCTAATGAAAATGAATAATTCGGTAATAAGTTCTTACTAGCCTAAGTCCCATAGTTTGTTAGATATATTGGCCTAAAAAAGGGTTTTGCTTTCAAAGTGTTTAAAAAAAGTGTTATCCACGTTTTTCTAAAAGTTAATGTTTGTGGACATATAGCAGGTTTGAAATGTATCGACTCATTTGTGATCTGGTGTTATAGAGTACCCATATTTTTCTTGGCAGTTCATCCAAGTGGTTGGATCTATCGCCGTTTTGTACTAATACACAGTCATCTGATTCAACAACACAGCCATGTGGGTTTCCTCACTATGTTTTCCCTTTTATGTCATATCTGTTTAAGATTTAATATATATTTTTATGGTTATTTAGTTTTATATTACCATTGTTTTATTATACCTATGCAGTGAGTATAACTTCATGTAATCTTAATACTATTATATTCCAACAATGGATAAATTTTTGTTACAATGTTAGATAAAACTTTCTAACTTTGAAAGAAGGAGGGCGTTTTTTCGCCTCGATTGCAGGACGCGCTGGGTTCAAATACTAAATAGGACATACACCTCTATGTTTTATAATATCTAATATATTGATTATTCATCTGCGTTTTCAAAGGCGATGGAAATCATCTCCAGAAAACCCTCGTGGCTCGTTAATACTTTCTTGAGTATGTAAAATCATACAAAAATGCAATATATCCAACTATCATTACGTAGGCAGTGTTCATCTAAGCAAAAATGGACCCTCGTTGTACACCAGGTGAAATAATGTCACGTGACGTACCTCTGTCTTCAGCGGAAATAATATCGTAATATAATTTCCTGTTCTTAATAAAGAAAAAGCAAAAAATCTTACATCTGTTCTTTCAACAAAGAACGCAACCATTGTATAAAAACATACTACTACTTATGTACTGCTACGTATTTTGTATTACATAATGAAATCAGTTTTTTATGCTATACAGCAAACTTAAGTATTTCTATTCGAGTATGTTTCCCACCAACCTCAAATATTGGCATTGCAGAAATGTAGCGGTCGGAAACTAAAAATTGTGTTTATCAATAGATAAACCGGCGAGGGCATGCGTATAACAAGTAAACGATTGTACCTATATAAATATGTTGTAAGTCCATCAAGGAATCGCGGTAAACTTGGATGAATTTCGTGAGACGGCTATTGTTAGAGCGAGATAACTCAGTGATGTGATGAGATAGAGCGAGGCAGACATACAAACGACGCCTACCGAGGAGCCCCACTACGCAACCTCAGTGCGACGACAACGCAACCTTGAAATAATAATGTTCGGAATAACAACAACGCACCATAAGCATGACCAGAAATAGTATAAAAATATACATCAAAATGACTCTCCACGCAATTCCATAAATAGCGTAACTTCTATCCCGTCCAACTCTTAGCATATTTGCAAAAAAACTTCAATGACAAATGATGAATAACGAATGTCCAACACATTGACAAAAGTAAAATCAGTAACCTGTTTATGAAACAGCTGACGTCAGAGCGTCACACTACCGCCAACCGGTGAAAGTGCAAATATACTGTTCGTAAAGGCTGAAGAAGTTAAGAGAATAAAGAGTGAAGGCTTCACTTTTACAACGATTACTCAATATCTAGCTGGCACGCGACTTCGTTGAACCAAATGCGCTTCAATTAATTTTAAAACACTGGTCACATGTGAGAATGGAAGTAGCACACGAAGCAACTTTTAACAGAAAATTATATAAACGGTGATTTTAATATCACATCACATCTTGATTCGTAAACTGAGCAGAAGATAGGAAACAATGACTTGCATATTTACATTAAAGTAAATTACAAACAATTAAGCAACTCCAAGGACCAAAGTATACAAAATACTTTTTTAAACAAGAAAAGTTTTTTTATTTGGTATTTGGTAAATACCTAGGATTTTCGTTGATTTTCAATATTTACTAATAATTGACTCATCATTTGAAACAAATAGTCATCGTATTTTAATAACGTTAACATGAAAATCACATAGATTTAAATTACCGGTTACAAAAACTAGGTTCGGAAATTTGATGCCGAAGTTTAGTTTTGTTGATCTTCAGGTATTATCTACTTTATCAAATAATACACGCCTAAGCGATATTCTTAAGCCACGCAATGTATTTTGGACCGATTCTTACCAAGAGAAATATTCTTTCATCAAGTAATTGGTGTACATCCATTATTATTTTATGCATCCATTATTATTTTATGTATGTTCGAGTCTGGCTTGCCACGTGCGACTGCGTGGTTTATGTCCCCAACAAGAAAGCTTTGAAAGCTGCTGATGATCAATATGAATAGAATATAAGAATAGCATAGCTTGTAAAATATAAAGATCAATAATCGTTGTGCCGCCCACGATTAGCCAGTTTATATTTGTACGTAATTTTATAAAACAGGGCCTGAGGAGACGAGTATTCAGGAGAACTTCTCAAATTTTAACCTTACTTTCGCTCTTATTACTACGGTATTAGTCACGACAAACATTCCGTAACTCCAATAATATACATTTGAGCATGTGAACAAATTCAAACAACGTTTTCTTATCTCGGCTAGTTTTTTCTTTGTTCGGGCTGCAAGTCACGGGGACTGCGCGATGGTTGGCGAGGCTATGGTCTGTGACGCATACTCGTTATCGCGCCACTGTCGTCTGTCGCCAACGGAAGCTAATGCCTCACTTTAGGGTACTTTTAATCGAGGCCATTCATTTGCAATACGGTCGGCCTTGCAGCTTGACACCGAATGCAAGATATCTCTTCTCGCAACAGTTATTGTACCAATTCAACTATAACAGATCAGTAAAGTATGACAAGTGCCGCTATTTTCCTTAATGAAATGAAAGCCGGTACGTCTTATCAAGGAGTCGTTAATTAACGCTGTTTTTATTTTCTCTTTTTCTCATCAAGCCACTTATGAAGTTAGTAACACACCTTAGACGTTTTTCTCAATTCAATAGATCGAAGTATTTTTTTATTATAAGAGTAACCTTCGTTTTATTACCTTAATTAAGGATTATTAAAACACAAGGTTCTTGTTACTTAATTTCCCTATACCCGATGCTAAGCCAAATGAAAATGAAAATAGATGAGATACTCAAATTCCTTGGCAAAATAATCTTCAGCCTTAATAAAACTTATGGAACCACCTTGCCGATCGTGTGTGACTTATAAAAATTGCAAGGTACAAGAATACTCAAATAAATATATATCTTATTACCTTTACTTATTCGTATATGGGAAAAATATGAAAAGGTTGTATTTAATTTCAACTATAAAACAACGGAACTCTTGGCGTGCAAGGCAGCTACCCAAAAGCTGTGAAAGTGGTGTTATGTAATAACGCCGAAAATGGATGGTTATGTTTCATTATTCTTACTGAGGACATTTTGTATCTGGTCAGTATGGATGTCATTTAGACACTTTTTTATGACGTTAAAGAAATTCAGGAATATAATAAGTCTCTAAGATACTTCATAAATTCACCCAATATGTCGAAATTATACGCATATATTATAAGGTATGCATGCTCTGGTAAGCCGATAAAAAGTTTTAATCATTCTCGAACAGTAGACATACAACATCTATTTTAATTTAGTAAAATAACCAAATTATATATTATATTTAATGTAGCAAAAAACCGCTAATTAGCTCAAAGCAAGATTGTTTACTCCTTGTAGTTGAACAGATGTATCATAAATTCATAATACTAGTAGTCGGATTTGTATTCGATTAAATAGCGTGTTATAGTCTAGCAAAGGATAGGAGCACAGTTTTTGAATCCACTTTTTTTTGTCATACCGGTATATTATAGATCTTTGGTACTTACGTAATAATAAAAATTTCCGACTAGACTAGTGGCTTCTCCAAGTTTGCAGTTATGGCATGCAATATGACGTAGTAAGAGCTTTAGAGTAACATAACAGCAGTGAAGATAATGATAATTAAGCCAACTCTGTTGTGCCAATAGATTTACTCTAACATCACTACCGGATTTTGGTACAGTCGCCCCTCTAGTAAAGAATTCACAGAAAACCCTTCACAAAAGTATTAACAAGATGGAACAGGTATTCATGCTGAAACATTTGACGCGACAGTAACTTAAGTTTTGGTTATCCTGAAATAACGAACAAGCTGCTATATGTTTTCCAACAAGTGAAATTTAACGGATGACCCTGATAATATACGAGCATTTACCAACTCAGTAGAGTCGATCTTGCAACTTATCAGCCTGTTGACTGTCAATTAAACATATTGATAAGAAGAATGTGTGTTAAACATATGTATAGAGCTAGTTGTACCCAGTTGTTTTAAACGCACTTTATTAGAAATAAATACTATATGGTACTCGGATTTTCAGTACGAAGATAGAATTGGATAATTTCATGGTATATAAATTTACCTATTTCCTATTCTGGGCTTCAATTCGTATGCAATATTTATTTATTAATCTGAGTAAAAGCAAGCGTTAACATTAATTTATTTGGTAAGAAACCGGGATATATGCAAGCAGAAGATATTACATGGATTGAATTTAATCCATCCTTCATTTTAAACCAAGATTTTAATATTTAAATATTTTGAACACATGTTAAACAATCTTGACTAAAATTCCTTGAATAACTGTAGATGTGCGTAATTCATGGTTGAAATGACTATTCAAAACACCGACCAAATGAGATTTTATACTCTTAAATATTTTCGAGTGACGTATAACAATTTTGGATTAAGATTAAATGTTTAAAGTTTGAGAAACCTAAAACTGAGCAATTTATATAAAGTATATCACTACTTTTCTATTTATCGTGGTTGTTAACGGTGAGGGAAAACATTGTGTGGAAACCCACGTGGCTGAGTTGTACTTAGTCACGTGACAGTGTATTCGTACAAAACGGTTACAGGCCTGCCCCCTATCAGGTGAGTAGACTATCCACCCAAAACGTGGATACTCTTAACACCAGGTGACATTGTCATGTGATGTTCAGAAGTATTAGAACCTCTGCCAACCCCTTCGGAGATCTTCGGTGTGAACATTCGAGTCTTAAGTCTTGAAATTTCTACTTTACATTAAAATTTGTTCAAAAACATAATGATGCGAATGCCAAATCAGGTCTAATAATGAAGGTTCACGTGAACTAAAAAAGGGGGTTATCGATTAGCTTCATTCTAATCAGGGGCGACTTTCTAACAGATCACACAGTTCCGTATAGACCCATGGGAATCAGAATCCTGTACAGAGACTCTTATCTTGTTAAAAGATATCATATCAGTTGGCAAAACGTTTATGTAACCTTGGTAAGCTCAGTGGGGAAGAACTTGGCCTTGAATATAGAAAGCATGGGTTTAAATCTTGAATCTATGTATTTTCTTAAGTCGTATCTATGGATCTTTTATAAGGGTGGTTGGGTGGATGTACAGTAGGGTAAACATCGTGTGGAAACCCACTTGGCTGAGTCACATGGCATACCATGAGGCAGTATATCCGCATGAAGGGGCCACAGTCTTGCCCTCCATCATTTTGGTATTCTATACAGCTACTGTGAAACCAACAGGCGCCCTACACCCATGAACTTTTTCATGCATATACGGCATAGATTCCTCACCTAATCATTAATGAGTTTATTCTTAATTACGAAAAGCAGAGCGCTGAATTATTGCCATAGTTATAATTCGAATTTACTCGTTAATGTTAACAAAGTATCTTTTAAACATTATAAATATGTAGAATTAAAAACAGAATGTAAATGTGTGAGTCATTGTTGACAATATAATGTTAAATAAGTATTTAATTTCTTATTTTTTATAATTTTGCATTTCCAACCAAATAATTTAGATTTTCTGCTCAGCAAACCGATAAAAATCAAAATGACGCCCAGTTGTGATTTCTTTTAACCGTTTACTTAATTAAAACAGGTGTGTGGATTACACAATTTATCTCAGCACTGGATATCGCTACTTTCGATTAAGTAAAAGTTATTCCACACGCGATGACGTCTCACATTGAGATTCGCTGTATTTTCTTTTATCATAATCTTATTTACCTATAACAAATGGCATACCATACCTACGTGATTTCAACTCAATGCATATATTATTTACATAACGTTTATAAAAATGTAATTACTGTTCCATTCATTCAATAAAAATAGCGACACAAAATACATATTAAAAATGTTACGTAGGATTATTTTTTTCATCTAAAAACATATCAAAAATTATTAATCATTGTTTTAAAGTATGGTTAAAAACTTAAATCTAACTACGTATTGTGTTAACGAGAGCAGCTAAGCATGTTAATTTTTAGTATTTTTATAATCAGAATGTTAATATTACCTTTCCGAAGGTACATCTACATCAAAAAACTGGACAACGCCATCGTCAATGTCAGAATCCGACGTGACAGACGGCGGCAAATTCGGTGACGGGGTGGGCGCTCCGGTGGTGGACTGAGCACCACAGTTCAGAGCCGGTTCGGGCTGGATCATGGGAAGCATTGCTACAATCCGCACAGCGAGCTCACACTTCTCTCAACAATGTCTTTAATAGAGAGGATTTTTCGAAAACGGAATTTATTAGAAACACACTGCATTGCACCACACATTTGCGACGCAAGTTTCAGCTCCTCGAATCCACATAACATTTAAAAATAAACACGATCACAGAAAAAACACTCTATTGTGACATGTCTAATGTCATTTCACCAAGTGAAGATTTGCACGTTGATTCTGTTAATTACGTCTTGATGCTGTAAATTCCACGAGCAAAGCGAGCGAAACGTTCACTACAAAACGACGATGAAAGTCAACTGAAAGACGAGACGTAAATATACATACATCCTTTTCCGTCGCCGCCGCTTCGCAAATTATCTACACGCGACACGAACAACTATATTGCTGGCCTGGTCACACCCATGTGCTTTACATCTGAACATGCTCTCTCACGGTCTTGCTCAACATACCGCGAAAACTGGTTGCCGAAAATTTCCGATCATCAACGAAATAAAAATGTTTTTTTCTAGGCACAGGTAGATAATTTGCTTCGATGTTCATTAGCTCTCTTGTTATAGTAGAAAAACAAGTATTCAACAAACAAACCAAGCTTGATTTAATCATGGCATTGGGTAATAGAAGAAAAATAAAAATTATATTTGTTATAATAGTTTCAACACTAAATGATTTAGCTACAAAATAATTATTTGAATCACAAGACTAGTTGATGTTGTGAACAAAGTAATGCTGAAAGTGAATAAAACACCGTCATTATTTACTAACTTCCAATATTGCAGCTTGACTACAAAGCGAAAGTGAAGCATTTGTGTCAAGTGCACGATTCAGATAACAAGGTCACTATGTTACTTAATACGTAAAATAAGTGAACAAGAAAGCGTTTATATCTAATGATTATTTCATTACGAATTTCGTATCAATTGGAGATGAGGAAAATTTTAACATATATCATATATTCTTGCTACATTATTTTATAACATCCGTGCGCAGGGGTACCTTTAGAAGCTGAAACAGTATAATGCAGCTGCTATATTTGTTTATATATATTTTATTCAAATTATTTCAAATTGGAAAAAGTAGAAAACCTTGTTTTATTATATGACAGAAAAGGATTAATGCAGTAGATGGTGAGTGGTAGTTGTATTTTACATGATGAGGATAGTTGGTGTTGGTGGCAATGATGAAGGTCGGCGGCGGCAGCGGTGTCGGCGGCGCGGCGGAGCGGGAGGCGGCGCGAGGCGGCCGCGTGCAGATATCGGTGCAGGCGGCCCCGCAGAACTATGTCAGTGGGTCACGGTAATGACGTGGCGCACGGCTGCACGGTCGAACTCAGTCGCGCGCCGACCACTTCATTCTAATTCCGCTTTAGCGTCGTTTGATCACAAGCCCTGTCTCAATACTCTCAACTCTAGCGCCATAGGTCGCGATTCACTCATCCTATTCACTGTATTTTATGCGCACCGCTACTTTTTCCTTTAGCCGCCGGTATTATTGCGTCACTTGCAACGTGACAGTGACAGCATTTAAATTTTATTACGACGATGTATCCTAATGACAACTTTATATCCATGGCTATTGATGGGGATTAAAACTACGATAGAAGCCCTGAATTTATATTTAAATTGCGTTCAACTTTTAATACAGTAGCACTGAAACTGTTATTACCGAAAAGCAAATACACATCAGTAAGATATACATGTTTTATTACGATCATTGAGTCAATCAACACCAAAAGTGGTACAAAAATAATGATGAAATTAATTATCAAAAATTCATTACCATTAAAACAGGCCGCATCGATATTCAATATCGCGCAATAAGAACTTAGCTTCAATCAAATTATTGATGCTTATCCGATAATTCGTGTTTAGGCACACGTAAAAATCAAATAATATTTAATATTCATTATATTTTATTGCTATATTAAATCGGTTGCATTTGTATTCCCTCACTTTTCTTCTACCTAGCTAATTTTATAGTTTATTTAAATAACCAATAATATATTGTATTCTGTAATACACGAGATAACTACCGCAGTTACATGAGATCAAACTATCAGCATTGCCCTCTAGATTTACTCAACCAATACGATGGAGGCGATTGCCACTAAATGAGTTCTTGAACTTTAAAGTAAACACTTTCTAGACCCAAACCGGTGAAATGTATTATAAATTTTATATTCTACAAAAAAAACTCTTATTGGGTTCTCGGAAAAAAATACGTTACAAATATTACGTGCAAGTTAAAGATATTCTTTTATTCATTTACTCATGTGTAAAAATATAAACTAATTAATAATGTAAACCAAAATTGCAATAGTTGAGTTTCTTACGGGTTCTTCTCACAACAGTGCACCATCCAAATCCGAAGTAGAATTAGATTAAACTTATACGTATGTTATTTGTGATATTCAACAAAGAGCGGTTTCTATTATTTTGAAATAAATTATTTTTATATTTAACTTTATACTTTGTTAAGATAACACTATTTAGGACATTCCTTCGTCATCGCTAACAAAGGCACAGTGTGAGCCGAACGTATGATTAACCAATGACTAATAAGCATGGTTGCTGCAATTTGTGTAAATAACTTACGATGAAAGTAGAATAGTAACTTCATAGTACATTTTTCCAGAATAAAAGAAAGCTTCCTGTGTTGTAAAATAAGCTTTTCATTATCTTATCATTTGCTGGCATTATAAAACTGCTTTCTCTTTCATAGTCACTTAATTTAGAATATTATTTTCTAAGTCTAAAAGTTAAGATTCGATAAATCAACGAGCGTGCTAGCTCTGCTAGAATAAATAATAAACAAGTGAAATGAATAAGGATTTAACCAACTAGAGACGAAAACAAATGACAAATGTGCTAGGACATGGTGATTTCGGTGGACTATAGTAAAAAATACAGCAATCAAATAGCATATCCACATTTTCAATTTAAAACAAAGAACTTAGGGGTTGTCCATTAATCACGTGAGGCTTGAAAGGGGGGGGGAGGGGTTTGATAAAAATCACGAAAATAACACAATGGGGAGGGGGGGTGTAGTAAGATATCTCGTGTATTTAATTTTTCGTCAAACGCGCGATTTTTAAACAAACATTTAGCGGCACATTTTTATTACAGTCCTTAATTTCAGAATAAAATAAGATTATAGTTTATACTAACCTGTTTTTAAAATAATATAATATTCAGAAATTTCGAGATTCGTTGTAGCTACTAAAAATACACGTGATGTTGAGAAGGGGGAGGGGGGGTGGTCTTAAACCTCACTACTCATCACCAATGGGGGAGGGGGGGTTAAAAAATGCTAAAAAAAGATCACGTGATTAATGGACAACCCCTTATACAAATCTCAGATTCTGCCAAACGGACACCACATTTTATCTCGGGCAGACACAATTCGTCTTGCTCCCCTCCTTGACCAAGAACTTCTTCTTAGAACAAGTTTTATACATTCGAATTAATATGACGAAGAAAAAACGGTAAAGCTGAATACTAGTATTTCTTATCTAGAATGCTACTGGTGATATGTTGAGATAAATTAAGAAGTACGGCGACGAGAATATAAAGAAGGTGATGGGAATTTGTTTACTAATTTGAACGCATGGCAAATAACTTATGAATACTATCAATCAATTCACGTGACCGTAAAATTAAAGTTCACCTAAAGTTAAAAACTACCAAGACCACTGTTACTAACATAACATAAACGTTCACGCCGTTCATCCCCGAAGGGGTTGGCAGAGGTATCAATACTCCTGAACTCACATGGCAAGCGCCATCTAGTTTCCAGAGAAGGTACCCACGTTTTGCTTAGACAGTGTACTCACGTGATAGGGGGCAGGCCTATCGCCGTTTTGAACGAATACACTGTCACATGACTAAGTACAACTCAGCCATGTGGGTTTCCTCACGATGTTTTCCCTCACCGTTAGTAACCATGATAAATTAACCACACATATGACTTTAGAAAAGACAAATTGGTGTAGGCCCGTCCCAGGATTGGAACTCACGCCCTTCTGCTTTTCGGGCGGGTGTTCTACCCACTGGACTATCATGTCGCTATCATGTTACTAACAGTTCAGTAAAATTTATAGTTTCATGCGCTGCACACATCAGACGTTCACAAATACATAACCCTACCCCTAAAGTCTGGTAATTAGACTGACTGTCGTGAATCATTTCAGTGTCGCATAAAGGGAGTGTGTGTGAGAGGGATTGTGTGATGAGATGATGATCTTGTTAAACTCAAACAAATGAGTCAGGTACTAGGTAGTCTATCAAGAATTTCAGGTAGATATTATTAGAGTATAAAAATTAACAATGTAGGTGTATGCAACTATCCCCGCAGGAAGGATAAATAAATAGCAATACTTAACATCACAGGATATTCAGGCACCAAATTAATATTCAAAAGGACTGTCCTACAACCTCCAAAGATGCATCGCGGTGTTTTATGTTTGTTTCTTGTTTACTTTTTGTTTTGTTACATATCAAACTATTAAGGCTGTAACGTTACGTGTCTTAAGTCTTAATCCCCTTATGGAAATAAAACCTAAGACACGAAACGCGGAGAGCAAGGAGACTAATAAAACAAGAAAGAAGTTACACCAGTCTATTAAAAATTAGATGTACACAATACAAAAATATTACAAGAAGGAATTATATAAAATAAATATAACTAAATAACGATACTGATGCGATTCCAAACTTCCACGTTCTGGCTAGAGCAAAGGTATTAGTAATCTCCAAAACCAGTAGTATAGCCGGCGAAATCAAAGGTCCAGATATCAATCTTTGATGATTTTTAGTCCACAAGCCAATAAGACCAAATGATTGGTCACTTCGGAATACCACTCTGACTGGTTTAACAAATTCTGCCAGGGTATAAAATTATATATATTATTCTTAGGTGTTTTTAAGCAAAAGGACACCAAGTAGTAAAGGTTGTTCAATATAACAACGGTAGTAGTAGCTATCCGAAAAAATCTTCAGTAAGATATACTTTTTAAGGATCTCTTGTAGAATGATGAATCCGTTCCTCCTCCATAAAAAAACATCTTGACAATCAATAAAAAATCCCAATAGACAATACAACCTAAAAGAAGGATTTTTTTAAAAAGAGTTTCAGTTAACATTAAAAGATGAAAAAAGATAAATTTGAATAAGTAAAATGTCCTAGCCTTACATTAAAAATAAAATTAAATTCCTGCGCTATCATTTTAGACACCAAAAATGAATTAAAATTATATCATTTAACATATTTTAAAACTATCTAACCTTCGTACACAAACACATTGAAAATTGATAAACTAAAGAAAAGTTTAAGATAAAATAAAATTTGACAACTCTCAGCTCCGTCGTTGCCATAACAACAACAAAATAAAAACAATAACATAAACCAGAGAAATAAAAATATTATCGACAAATCGCAGAAAAATAATAAAAAGGAACTAAACAATGATATATAACCGCAGGAGACTAACATAAAAGGAAATAAATAATAATAAAACAGATTAACAATATTTACAGGTAAGGTTTTATATATTACAAGGCTTAGATGACTTAATCCGCTGATCTTTTTCATGTTCAATATTTTTATGTTCCTTATAGTGGCGATACACATTCCAACCGACAAACCTAGGTTTAGGAGTAATGGAGTCGATAAAGATGACTTTTCTTATAGGATAATGAAAATGGTAATCGCGTGTTTGCACGCCTTATTGAAACTAACAAATCATGGATCACACACTTCTTGATTATGAGCCTCACCATGACCAAAATTCATTGAATTTTTGGATCCCCCGAAGATTTGACTCACAAAATATCTTTTGAGTAAAAAATTATGCAGTCACGTGGATTCTATAAACTTATGTATATGTAACTGTTGTCCTCATTCGGTGAAAAAAATGTTAAGCCATGGCAACCAGCCTCATATTTGTGTATAATAAATAGACTTAATAACCCCAATATAATGATACTAATACCTTCGGGAACGAGAGCAATCTAGTCGAATAAACTAATAACGATCCCAAACTAATGGGAGAGGAAACATGAAAATCGATACACGTTCTCCGCGCGTCGAACGTCCACTAAATTTTAACAACGTTAGGTCAATTTGGACATGGCCATTAGTCATTTACGGAAAATGAAAATAATGACATTACAATATTGTTAACTAAGTAAAAAATATATTATTTATGTAACATATTTACTGTATTACTCAAATAAAAGTAACTTAAGATATTCCTTATCCTCCTTATACAATAGAAATGCCGCAAAATTCAAAAAACTCATTCAGTTGTAATAATTTGAATATTGGTTGTCGTTTTAGAGTAACGTTTGAAGTTTGGATGAATACAAGATAACCTTAATAAATGAAGTTCAATAAATTAATTAATCGAAATATTTAACTTTACATGCTTGAAATAACTGAAACTTAGTAACATTTTAATGTCCAATGTTTATTAGTATAAATTTGTAACTTTGAAGAGCCATCCCAAAGTTTGTTTACACTTAGAATTTTTCCGCCTCTGAATGATATATAGCTAAAGTTGCAGAATAGTTTTAATTTACCTACATGTGGACACAGAAATTAAGTATTGCTGCATTTTTCAAGTCAAGATAAACGTTTTATTTATTTTGGTGACCGCCTACAAAAAGCTTGTATCAGTTAGCTTGACCGGAAAAGTGTACACTTAATCATAAGTAGGTACCTAAAGGTAAAACCGTGGCCCTTTTACTAAATATTCGCTGTCTATCTGTCTCCAGGCTGTATCTAATAAACCGTGATAGCTGGCTGGCTTTTTCACAGATTATGTATTTCTGTGGCCGTTATAACGACTTACTTACTTATTCTCACGCCCATTATTCCCATTAGGGTAGGCAGAGACTATCGATCGACACTTAGCACGATCTTGGCAAATCTCTCTTACTTCCCTTACATTCATTAATCTTCTTATACAATTATACATGCTCTTTTATTCTTTACTTCGGACCCCCACCTTTATAAGAACGTTCCAATCCACAATCCACATCGTTATAACAACAAATACTTAAAACAAAATAATATTAATTTTTAAATGGGCTCTAATACAATAGATGCAGTAACTTAATTTTTATATCGCGGTATTAATTTCTTCCGAGCTATTTTGTATACTAATAATCTCTTTAATTATGATTGATTGAAATACCTATGATGCGAATCCCTAGGTGCACGAGGCCGACTTGTACTTGGCCAGTTTTTTTTTCTATTTTATAGTAGTGCTAAGTAAAATAGTAGCAGCAAGCAAGTTATAATACAGTGTCAAGGTTCGGGGAAAACAGTTTCTTTTTCTAATTGGTTATTTTAATGTTTTTTCAGATATATACATTGAGAGCTCGAAAACTTTATGTACCATCATCCTTAGACTATGTCAAAACTTGAGAACAGAAATGGGGAACCAGTGACATGGCGCTAATTTGAAAACGGAACATTTGTGTCAGAGTGCAGAGCTGCTGGTACATATTTGACAGATCTGTTGTCTTTGAAAGTGCGCCAAACGGGCGTTCATGTTCAGCGCACTTGGTCTAGAGTTTTACCTCATTAACAAAGGACGATATTTCGGTTCGGTTCAAAATCGCTTGATCCAATTAATGTTATCAAAGACAGTTCTGCGGTAGGTCCTAGCCGAATTTGATTTAAAATACAAATATCTTAGCATACTACACATTAGTTATCGTATTGAAAGCTCGGTTCGAGGTTATCGATACACGAGTCTACAAAAAACGACACTGTCTTTGTTGGCGTATTTGCTTGGAGTTGGGAGAATAGTTCAAAGAATAATGTATCACCATAGAAACAATATAAAAGGTGAAAAGAGAGGACATGACTGTCCGCATGGAATCCCCGCACATGCGTTGCGTCACGTGGTTAAGCTCGCCGATCAATGAGACCGCTGCTGGCGGCCATCGCGCCTGCGCGGACTCGATCCTGCTATCGACCACTCAATTTCAACGCAGCTCTTTTGAGGCAGGTTAGGCCTAAGCTCGGGGGTCAAGGTCAACCCACTTTCCCGGTTATTTTACCAAATAATAAACTACAACATGGCGGCCCCAACAACAAGACAAACAATTTCAATATGGCCCTGTGTTTATCAAACACATCATTGTGCAGTAGCAATCAATTGTTCGTAAGCCCCTCAAGTATTATAGAAGTTTAAATATGGATAACTTTGTTCTTACCCATTACTCCAAAGAAGCGTATATGTATTTATGTCTATTTAAATGCTAGTGATTCCTTATGACGGCTCAATGAAATTTGTGTATGGTTTGGAATTATTCCTATTCGAGTTTTCTAAATATTTCAAAAAACTTAAGAAATTTAATTAACTAATCAAGAAATTAATTATATACACACCGACGAAATCTGAAGATGTTTGTAATAAAAATATAGCGTGAGTTAGATATTTCATTGAGTGCAGAAAAATCATTTGTATGTGAAATAACCAATAAACGTTAATAATATTATTTGCTTTATATTGCTCTACGTTGGATGGAACTGAATTGAGAGCCGGGTATATACCCGGACGTAGGCTGATTTTATACCAGGTTCTGAGAATCTGTCAACGAAGGTTAGTTCTGGATTCCCTAGCTGGAATGACGTAAAGGAGAAACATAAAAGTTTTAGAATTAACGAATACTATAGTTATTGTTAGCAGTAAAATAAATAGGGGCAGATACAATAATATAGTTTTCCAAATACACCGCTCTGCAATCGTCAAATACCTCAGTAAGACTCGTAATTGTAATGAATCTATGGACAAAGATGGGACACTAAAAGTTCGAATAATTAAGTAATATTTTGGATAACGAAAAATTGCGTAAACCTTTTCTTTGTTTGTCAAACACACAAATTGGTTAAACGAAATATCAAAATGTGGAGAAAAAAACTAAGCCCGCTCAGCATTCACAATTTTTTGACAATATAATATTACAAAGAAAGAAAGAAAATTATTTATTGTTATATTGAATAAATTTGAACACATTAATGATAATGTGTAACATATTTGCTTTAGAAGATAAATAATAAGCAAATGTATTGGTAAGGTACAAATAAGGTATTGATAATGCTAGAAAATTTTATTCAGTATGTTTCAGTAAGTGTAAACAACCAAGAATGACGCGTAATATATCGATCCACTGCTAGAGGTCGAAGACCCGTAACATTGAAGAGATGTTAGAATAAATTGTAAATGAGTGTTTATCATATCTGAAATTCAATTTAATTATCGATTATATGAGACCAGCTAAGATCCGGGGCTGGGAATAATAATAGCGATTGAATTGGTCGCGGCTGGTAGTGAAATGGGTAGCGCGCGCAGAAGCTGCGGCGGTCGACCTCTGCTCGTGATTGATCGTAACTCGCAAGAGCTAGGAACCGAGGCACGCGGAGATGTCGTCATGGAGACCGTCTGCCGCTGCCGCCGCACCGTCGCCATCATCACTGCCCACAATCACTTATCCATTCGATATAGAGGTATTGTGTATATCAAGAGAATAGAGATTCTCTTAAAAACTCCTTTCACTAACACAGAGTTTATTTTTAGTTATCAATTAAAGGTCTTAAGAGAAAACGTATTTGTCAACCCCTTTCAACATGGACAATAAGTCTGGGAACAACAAGTGAACACTAATGAATGACCGATCCGAAAGTAGATTTTTTATTTTAGGATTTTATATAATTATTTTTAAAATGAGACGAGGTTCAAAGAGTACTGTATCGAGTGAATGTGTAGTCTGATAACTTAGACTACATTACCATTTTACTTGCTACCGCACTTTTTATACCATGTCGTTTAATAGCCGCTTAAATTACACGTAAGATAGCTGATGGAGTTGTCAGGTACGTACGCCACACGGCGGAAAGCGATGATATTTACGGTTTCTAAAATTAAGTAATAAGAGTAATAAAAAAACTTTGACGGAATTTAACACAGCCAATAGGTGACGATGACAACAAAAAATAATAAGCAGAAGTCATTGCGTCTTCACTCTCTATAAGGGCATTTTTCAAAAGTTTTGACCAGGCGAAAACAGCATGTCCTCTGACTTTACACCGTAATATTTACATTTTAAGTCATTTATATCAAATATGTGATATATCAAATGAAAGGAAATTTAAACACAAGTAAATGCACAATATAAAAAATACATGAAAAGGTAAAGAAATATGAGTAATTAAAAAAAATATGACGACACACCCCCCTATTTTTCGATGTCTCACGCAATTTTGCACACTTTCATGTGTCATATCTCAGAATTTATGTATGCAAAAGTCACCGAAAAACAGGTAATTTTTCTTAAAAATGGCTTTGTCATGCTTTCTAATAAACGTTTTTATAGGGTTTTCAAAGAAAAATATTGAAATAATTAAGAAAAACTGTTGTCCACGAATTCGGGTATACCGGAATTTCCATCAAGTAACGGTAGGTTTTACCGTCTTAAAAAATCAATTTTACCAAATCTAAAACGATTTTTAGGTCTAGCAACCCACTTTTAACAGAATGAAATCGTGACTTCCGGTGTTCTAGGAGTGTATGGTTTGTTAAAACCGTTTTCCAGTTGCGACCTGACCTGGGACCAAAATTTTGCTCCCGTAAGTACGACTTTTTGTGTAAAGATATTATTGTTTCCACACGAACACTTCTTATTACCGTTCGAACGAAGTATTTAGGTATCATTTAAAAGAATGGAAATCATGGAATATATTGTATTTTGATGTATTTTAAGGTTTTAATTTTTAAAAATGGACTTTCGTAACGTCATGATCATAACGTTATATACAGGCGGAATGATTTTCATTACTAACTGGAACCATAAAGCCGCGATCTCATTGCTATAGTTATCGTTTACTACGAATTTGCATTATATGAATATTTAATAGGTTTTGGTAGGTTTGGCAGGGTATTTCTTTATTATACATGGTTCATGGTACCAACGGTTCTTGAGGTCAAAAGCAACAGCTTTTGTTCTACAACTTTTGAAAAATCGTGCAAAAATATTCGCTTCTTCATACAAAGTCGATCAGCTGATTAGGCGCTTTGTACGGAGAAGCGAATTTTCAAAAGTTGTGGAACAATAGTTTTTGCTTTTGACCTCTAGAACCGTTGGTGAAAAAATCGTTAAAGGTTCAAATGCCATCCTATATAACTGTATCCTTATTGATATTGCTGTACTTTTAGTATTTCGACTGATTATTATTTTTATATAGTTTATTATAGACTGAAGAGAAACTAGTTGACTGATCATTGCTAAAATAATTTGTAATGAACCTAGATGTAAGTTTAAAATATTTTGATAATTCCCTTTAATTCCGAAATAAAAAGTTGTTTTATGTGTAAACTAGACAATACTAATCAAGTCTCGTTCGACTGCTAATTTCGGAATAATTTTGACTTAATTTTGTTTTTCTTTTGTGAATACCATTTTTGTTAACCTGTTTAGTTGTGATACAAATGTTACATTGTGATAACGAAATTCTCTATAGTCTAAATTAAATTAATTATAATTTTGCCTACATACTTTTGAAGTCCGAAACTTAGTTTTTTCAACTTTTGAAGACAGGGTATTTATTTATTATATAATTGTATCCTTATTTATGTTGCTGTACTTTTAGTATTTTGACTGATTTATTATTTTGATATAGTTTATGATAGGCGCAATACAATAGCTTTGTGAACGCAGCATTATATTCCAATTACTAACAAGACATTTCCCTGTCGTAACTATCGTGCTGTGAGTTAATTAAGAAAATACCATTTGTTTTTGTATTTTTATAAGATTATGTCTGCTATTAAAGCTTGATGATGCTTATTAATATATGTTCTATCGTTTGCTCCAAGAGCTAGTTGTTAAATATATTGCATGTTTCTTAAAAACGTGTTAAAAGTTGGTCTATTGTCAGAAAAGTGTTGCTTACTGGAGGTAATTTTGTTTTAATTTCATGAAAATAATCATGGCACAGTCTTTATATATGTTAAATTAGTTGATAACAAAGTTAAGTAATATAACTTTAAATAAAAAACATAAAAATATTACAGCTTTTTATTAATATCAATACATTTGCAACGTAACGAATAGGAACTTTTCAAGTGCTGTTTGATGTAGAAAAAAATATTTTCTGGTCAAATTATTTATTTAAATGCCGAACTGTTATATTTTTTGCGAAGTTTAATAAATATTCTATAAAACTGTAACGAATTCAACAATTATATTGAATATTTGAAAACCGGAATTCCGGTTGCGTAGCGGGCCATTTATTTGAAAAACGCCCATAAATCTAAAAAAACATGCTCATTTCCTCGCCTCCCAAGATTATACGAAATAGGGGAGTATATTGTGTTTAGTGCTGACTGCTGATGGACATTGGTTGTGTGCGAATGTTTGAAACCGTGGCGTATTAACCAATTCCATTAAATGTTCAATTGATTGTATAAAATTGCGACAATGTCTAACTTTAAGACCCACAACGAAGCAAGAAAGAAACCTATCCATTAGCAATGAGAAGCGAGAGAAAATAATATTTACTTTTTGGAATCTAATCATTGCTGCTTAAGAAGCTCCTGGATTGGAAAGAGACTTTGAGTTAACCACAGTGCAAGTACATGACATCCCGTCGATTGCTGATAATATTGAAGTTATGGCTAAACGATAACCATACTCAATAATCGAAGTAGAGGATTCGAGCGAGTGGATCTTAAAATAAGTATAGATAAGATCAATAGAATAGTCATGTCGTACTTACTCAACTGATACAAACTATTCGGCAAGGTTAGCCCAGCCAACTTTAGGAACGATGTCGACCGTCGAATCAATTGAGAATATACAGCATTCGGAAAGCCACGGGTATCTTTTAATCCTAAATTCTATGATTTCTAAGACATTTTGTTGCCAGATATGACTTTTGGCAGAAAGACATGACATCTTACAACAGGTTGCGACGAAATAAGTGCCATCGAGAAAGGGCCAAAAGAAACAATTAGTTATATTTAAATGAGAAATTCTATGCACAAAATATTTATACACACAGATATCCGCGTGATTTATTTAACAATGATATTTTTATAATATTATTATAAAATTTCACCTCAAAATGCTGAATGTTCTGATCTAGCTAGGTTTGGAATTGATTTAATTTAAAAATATGAAAAAACATACCTGGCATCTTTGTCAACTGATACGGGCATAAATTGATCATTGATGTTGCTTTCATCAATCAGTTTTGGAAGTTGGCTTTCAGCGTCTTCTTATTGAACACCTGTTAAACAAAACGAACAATTGAAAATTATTTTTTCCGCACAGTTATAAACTTTCAATCCCTTTGAATGAAAATTATTTCCAAAAAATCAACGAATATGCACAGACAATGGAGGGAAGACATATAATTTTGATTCAATATAAATTTACAATTATTCCTCGAAAAAACAAAGAAAAGAAAGTATTGTATTTCAAATAGCATGGCATTTTATAGCCACCATATTTTTTATACCCCTCGATAATTAACATCTTAATAAGCGCTCGATGCAACAATCTATTATTAATTTTGTAATTTAACTTTTACGTGATTTACCAGTTCAATGTTGTACCTCTTTGTGTCAAAAAGGAATTTAATTAATTAAAGTATTAAATGTCCAGCAGCTAAATATAACATACATACATTTATTCACGGCTAATATAATATAATCCCAAAAAGAGGTAGCCAGAGTTTCAGAATTGGAATATCTTCAGCCACTTTTGAGAGTGCAGTCAGAAAAAAAAGTGAAATAAAGCTCCTAACCGCGTCACCCACAGATCACTTTAAGGCTCCAATACCCTGAGTCGCTGTTACGGCACCGGCGGGAAAAAATGGGCTAGAGCTATTCTTAGCAGACACTACACTACACAACAAGATATAAACACAAAAAAATTAAGTGATGAATGTTATTTTTCTTTTTGTGCTGTTAATTAGACATATATTTTTGCGACTATTTCAACTATATAATTGCTGAAATAAAACACAGTGATAACAAGGATTGAATTCCAGATGGTGCTAAGGGTAGCAGTGGCATGATGGAGATCTCGAATATTTCAGTGGCTGAGATGTCAGGGCAATTTTAAGGCTCAGTTCTTTAAAAACAATAACAAAAAAAAACTTAAGTTTTTCACAATTTGCAACAGCATTTTCACAGTAACGATTCTTTTAACTGCGCTGATATGTTATCATCAGTCACTACAGAACCGATTACAAAATTCATAACATAACATAAACGTTCACGCCGAATATCCCCGAAGGGGTTGGCAGAGGTACTAATACTTCTGAACATCACGTGACTTGGTCACTTGGTGTTCAGAGTACCCACGTTTTGCATGGACAATGTACTCACGTCACGTGATAGGGGGCAGGCCTATCGCCGTTTTGTACGAATACACTGTCACATGACTAAGTACAACTCAGCCATGTGGGTTTCCTCACGATGTTTTCCCTAATATACGATACGATACGATGATAAATTAACCACACATATGTCTTTAGAAAAGACAAATTGGTGTAGGCCCGACCCAGGATTTGAACACTAGTCGTTTGCACGATAACCGAGTGTTCTACCCACTGGGCTATCACGGTTGCACAATTTTCCCTCACCGTTAACAATAACATCAAATAAAATGATAAATCAACATATTATATGAAATTATTGAATTGAATTGAATTATTAAATTATATGAAATTATTAACATTAAATATTTAGTAATATTTAAAATAGATAGATAATAGTTTGACGAATTATTTTAGTTTTTAAGCAAATCAGTTTAATTTATTGGACATCTACCGAACATGTTTTTATTCCAGCAAATCTTTCCATTCATGGGTTGTCTGGAAGAGATCGCTCTTAGTGATAAGACCGCCAGTTGTACTTTGGATTTTGTACCGATCTTTTTTTTTGTAATTGTTGTTTTTTGTGATGTGAAATAAAGAGTTTTTATTATTATTATTATATGACTTTGAAAAAGACAATTTGGTGTAGGCCCGACCCGGATTTTAAACCAAGGCCGTCCTGCATGATAGGCATTTCAACCCAAGATATTCTAATTTGTAATTTAAGTAAAGTTGTCGGAACTTAACTTAAGTAGTTGGAAATAGCTTAAGTTTTATAAATTTTGTGTAAAAATCACAAAGAGTAAGACTGGAGATTTATTTGCGCTTCATCGTGACTAACGTTAGGACGTTGTTTGTGTTTTTGGTAGATAGAATAGTTTTGGTAAATAGAACTAATATAGATCTAAAAGCTAATGAAAAATTATAGTTCATCACACGTAAATATCAGAAATATCTCACTGGCTAGAGGTCGGTAAAAAAACTTTGTCTCCATCAATTTTATGGAACAAGTTCTGTAATCAGCATAAGTCAATAGAAAAAAATCAGATCTAATTCCCTACATCACTTCACATAAGTCTCCCAGATAGATGATCCCGGTGAACATAGACACATAATAGAGTGTGCTCAAAATAATATTCATATGCGTCCGAAATATGAAGAAAATAAGAGCATGCATTATAAATGAAAATCGGAATTCATCAAACGAAGATATACATATATACTTAATGAATGTTTACTGAATGATTACCATTTTATTCCTTTCGCCGTTGAAACTCTCGACACTTGGGGCATCGAGGCGCGGGTTTTTTTAAAAGATCTCTCTGCCCGCCTAGTGGAAGTCAGTAGTGATCCTTGGGCTGGCAGCTAACTCGCCCATCGAATTAGTCTGGCCATTCAAAGAGGATGCTGCCAGTATTTTAGGCACGATACCGTATGCGAGAGCGATGAATTTCACGAAATTTTTATTTATAGTATTTATTAAGATTTTTGTTTTAATTTAGGTTGGAAATTGTATATGTAAATATCTAAAATGGCTTAGTTTAGTAGTGTCTCTCAAGTTTGGTAAGTGCAATCAGTTAAATGTTCCCAACGAGCTCGCGATCCGTGACACCAACTTATAAACACTCGCATACACATTATATTACAAATAGTCCTTTGGTGAATCTCGATTTTCATTGATAATGTATACAAACCGCGAGCGTTTAAAAAGTGTATTATAAGAGCATGCATAAAAATATTTAACGAAGCGAGAGAGGTTTGCCAGGAGCGTACAAAGTGGGGATCGATAGTCTCTGCTTAAAGTAATGGGAAATAATGGCTTGAGTATACGTATTTATGTATCTATTAACATGTAAAGCGAAAAGGTTCATAACATTTATTACACATATTGATATATAGATAGCTGTGTAGTGTCGGCTTAGAATAGCACTACCCTATTTCCTCCGGTGGGTGTACGTAAGAGGCGACTAACGGTATTGGGGCTTTTAAGGGATTTTTGGGCGATGCGGTTGGAGATCCATCACCAACAACCTTTATTTCACCATCTTTTCCCCATGCAACTTCTAAAAGTAGCTGAGGAATTTCTAATTCCCTAACTCTGGCTACCCCTTCAAGGGATTTATAGCCGTGAGTATATGTATGTATGATATACAGATACTCATGGCATTAAGTCTTGATCTGAGAATTCAAACAGCCAATTTTTAAAGTTTAGGTAGTAAAAGTTAGTAAAATAAATGATGTTCGACAATGGGTATCCACATCAACCTCATTGCCCGACTCATCACTAAAAGTCACGAAAACCTAAGCTCCTTTTCTTTTAAATCCATATAAATATATATAGGAGAAAGATGTGTTAGTAAAACCATTTGTAACTCACACATGGCTGAACCGTTTTATCAGAAACTAGCTGACCCCACAGACTTCGTACTGTCAAAAGTGTAGACTTTCACGTCGTCAAACTGAAATATTTAACTGACCCGTTGAGGGTCTCTGTCATGCGATGAGAAAAAAGGTGTTTTTCATAGTGTCCTCACAATTTTTTCACTGTATAATTTTTAAGTTTATAAGTATAGTAGTTTCGGCTTAGCATTGACTAACTTGTTTGGCCATTTTTTAAGAAAATTTATTGTTCTCTTAATTTTTCTGGGATATATAGTGTCCTATTGTGTTAATTGGGATCACTATCTGGCTTCCTGTAAATTTTATTTTAAATACGTTCTGTGAATTAGTCTTCATTTAGCTACAAACACACAAACATCCAAACATCTAAACTTTCACAGTTATAATTTTAATAGGATAAGGCTTAAACATAAGCTTCTCGCGCAGGTGACCTCGCTCGCCGGCCAGCGCAGCGTCTTATCTTGCGCTTCATGCACTCGTGTAAATTTTGTTACGGAGTAATTTTCAAAATTGTATTATCTTCTAAGATGTTAATTTAAATTAAGTGATGTCAAGGACAATTTTGTTCTCAATTAAATACTCTTAATCAACAACATATTTATTTGGATAAGGATTAATATTATGTTGATAAAACATTAAGGCAATAATGCATTAAATTCGACCAAATTTGATTACCATAAAAATGGTTATAGTAAGTGAATCTTAAAAGCTAGACATATACTGTCGGAAACATTTTTTTAGATCATTTAAAGATAAATAATTCTTTCATATATTTTTTTTGGTAACTAAAACCGTTTACGCAGCGCACACAACGGAAGCCTTAAAGTATGAATAATTAAACCTGTTTTTGCAACATTATTCGCTGATAGTTTGCTCCTGTTGGTCGCAGCGTGATGATATATAGCCTAAAACCTTCCGCAATAAATGGGCTATCCAACACAAAAATAATTTTTCAATTTGATTGGATAGTTCCTGAGATCCTAGCGTTCAAACAAACAAACTCTTCCGCTTTATAATATTAGTATAGATTTGATGAGGAAGATGCTTAGTACCAGAAAACCATAGGATACTTTTTATCCCATTTTTTCACCAATGGTGACCGAAACCTTTAAAAGAAACACAGAGTATGTATGATTAAGCACATATATTCAAAGTATAGCACAACCCATGCAGAGCTTGGGTGATCCTCTAGTTAGATATAACATCTTTTATTAAGTTTGTTATTAAATGTTTATGTGGCCTAAGGCTTCTCATATGCCAGCAACAGTGTTTTCCAAAAAAGTCCGAAATTTTTAAAACAGTTTGTATTCAAGTGCTAAACCATTCAGTATAGGACGTCAAGTGTTAATCAAGCTGCCAACATGTTATATACATGCTTGATTGCATCTCTTCACACAATGATGAGCTGGATGCATCACTGACGTTGGAAAAGGTCAATCTTGCTGTTAAAAAGCAACAGAATAAGAAAGCTTGGCGTTGAAAACATTCCTGAGGTGAAGTAAGGCATTGGTAAACTAAACTGCATCAAGTTATCTGGTTTTTTTTTGTTCAAATGTGCGATGAAGAACAAACAGCCAATGACTTCCAGGTATCTGCTGATAAACCATAATAATGTATATAAACATTATATAAATTACAATCCTGCATGCCACATCACCGACAGCCCCATGAGTCGCGCGTGCATGGAAGCTGACGAAACAGTAGCTCACTTGCTCCACAAATGCACAGGAGTAGCAGATATCTACTATAACACGATAGATAGATAGATAGATTAGTAGTTTGGTTTCCGCACATAGCTCCCTAATGGAACTTTTTTACGTGGGCCCTGGCCGTCTCACTCAATCCACCCTAACTCTGTCCAAAATCTTTCGAGTTGTCCTAAGTCTTTTAAAAAGTTTTTTGTACTACCTGTTCTTGTCCTATCTTTTGAGTACGGGCTGTTTAGAGCCTGGCACTCAAACATGACGTGATTTACTGTCTCCTCGGCCTCCATGCATGCTCTGCACAGAGGGCTATCCGTTATACCGATGTTGTGAAAGTGTTTGTTCAATGAGGAGTGACCAGTGATGATTCCTGTTATCATTCTTAGGCTTCTCCTGTTTAGTTGAAGTAGTCGTCTTGTTAGTCTTTTATCTATGTCCGGCATCGCTTCTTTTGACTGGCGGCATTCAGTCAATTCACGCCAGAGAGAGTTGTGTTGTTCTTGTGTGCGTTGCCTCAACCAGGTGCGGTATTGGTTGAAGGGAATTGGTAGAATTGGTTCTGGTCCTTCTATTTTGTTGTGGGATCCTCTACGAGCTAGCTCGTCAGCTGCATCGTTTCCTAGCGAATTACTGTGTCCTTTTATCCACTGTAGTGTGACTTCATTTGTTTCAGTGACTTCCTCTAATGTTCGATGGCATTGTAGGATTAGTCCATTATTTGTGGTGTTGCTCTTCAGTGCTTGCAGTACCGCTTTGCTGTCTGAGAGTATCTTGATTTTTGTGGTGTTTACCTTTCTTTCCAGTATGGCTGTGGCGGCTAGCAGTATTCCGATGCATTCTGCTTGATATACTGTGTTGTATTGGCCTAGTGTTTTGAATGTTTTGATGTTGAGGTCATGTGAGAAGGCTCCTGCCCCTGTTCCCTCTTTTGTCTTTGATCCATCTGTATATATCCGTAATTCATTGGATTTGGAGTAGTCTTTTTGTTCTTCATGTAGTAGAACTTCGTATTGTTTATTAAAGATGTATCTCTTCTTTATTTTGTCGCATGGTCCTTCTATCATAGGTTGATATTGGTAGGCTTCTGTTTTTATTGTTGTGTGCTTTATTCTGCAGTCTTTGCGTAGCATTTTGTTTGTTTCAAGTCGTATGGCTGTTATTGCTGCCTCTTGTTGCCTATAACACGATAAAATCCATAAAGTCGCTCTCAGAGGCAGTAGCTGACCTGGATAAGCTACTCGCCTTCTGGAGGGAATTAGGTTGGGAGAATTAAATTATCACTTGGTCGATGCACAATGGCCTGCCATGCCGGGCTCAGTGCGGAAACCCATGGCGTTTACCGCCCATCTTATAATAGTAATAATAATCCTGCATGCCACAAGATGTACCAGTCTTGGCCAATGCAAGGCAATACCATACTGGAAACAAATAATAGAAAACTGCATCACAGATGACAATTTCTCAGCCCCTGGGCAAATCAAAAGGTGTGAAAATTAAAAAATATAATGCATGAGAGGAGCTTTAAGCCAGTTGTTGTGTTCACTATTATTCAACCACTGCAGGATCATTTGTGTGATGGATGATGGAATTTTATGTGTAATTTGAATGAATTTTATATTTTAAGTGTAAATTTACATTTTCTTTTTCATGTTTAGGGTCCCATACCAAAGATATAAAATGGACCCTCATTAATTGTACTAACACAGTACTAAGGCTTTGATGACAGTCTGACCATCTGTTACAAGGCTCATGCTCATCAAACAGTATTAGTCATATAGCTTAGTCTAATTGTCACATGTTGTTCTCTTCGTACCATAAAAATAACTCAAACATTCACACCACATATCCACTAAGGGGTTGGCTGAGGTACTAATACTTCTGAACAATATGTGACACGGTCACATAATAGTATAATCATGTGATAAGAGGGCAGACCTGTCTCCTTTTTGATACAAATAGACTGTCACACAGCATTTTGCATATCGACAATTAAAAAACGAATCTAATTACATTAATAAAATAACTTAATTAGAATGTTTTTTGTTCATGAATACCTCATGTGAAGATTATTTCTAATAAATAAAGGATAAATAAAGGAAAGAACAATTGCATGACAAAAAATATGTTTTACTTGCCCAGATTTGAAAATGGCAACCTAACTCAAATGCCTATCCATTGGCTTTGCTATTCATGATGGAAAGCCTAAGGAAAGAGAAA
The DNA here is from genome assembly GCA_963576735.1 of Bedellia somnulentella. Lineage (NCBI taxonomy): Eukaryota > Metazoa > Arthropoda > Insecta > Lepidoptera > Bedelliidae > Bedellia > Bedellia somnulentella. The sequence goes on along the minus strand of OY755175.1, from coordinate 9,554,088 downwards.
GGTTAACCTAAACCTAATTAAACCTCATTGAAATAGGAATTGCTTGTTGGTCAGTGCAATAACTCTTATCTATTACTATTAGAAACTTAATAGTACAAATTTATGAACACTATCATTCATATTTTCTATCAGCTGTGTTCTGTTGTTTTAGAATGGCACTAGCCTATATCTTTCACAGGTTTTGAAACTTGGGGTTTTAGATGCTTTGGGGCTTTTGTTGGGGGATGAGACTGTAGAGCCATTACCAACCATCTTTTTCCCACTCAACTGACAAAATTGGCTGAGGAATTTCTAATTCTAAAGCTCTGGCTACCACTTTTTTAGGATTTATAGTTGTGAGTGTATGTATGTAATTTCTATAATAGGTATAAGTACATATGCAAATAAATTACCTCAGAAAAAATCAGTCAATGTAAATAAGATGTGTTATTGATGTGAGTGAACCATATTGTTTCAGCTATTATTTCTCCTGCTTGACTTCAAACATAAAAACCTTCCAATCTATATTGTTTACCTTACAAACAAAATGAAAGAAAGTTTATGATGAAAGGAATATTACGTTAAAATTGGGGTACACTTCGAATTATGTAAATTGAAAAGCTATTTTACCTCAAAGAATCATTTTATGTTGAAACAGGAATTTTATTAAGGTATATTTTACTCAGAACATACGGCGACTATTTACTTTTCCCCATTCTCTTAACCTTTTTCCCGGCATTATCTATCCTGTGGCTAATGTCCATACAATAAATGACGTCATCGATAGCATTACTAAAATAGTCAACAACAATAACTAGCAGTTAATAACAAATTGTAAATGTTATCGTATGTTTATTTTATAAAAACCAGTATAAGTATTAGCAATAAATACCTTTTTCTGACGATTTCCAATACGAAATCAGACTCAATGACAGAAAAACTTCAAAACATGGCGGCTACTTGTAGCAGCCGGTGTATTTACGAAAAAGTTCTTCCACTATTTACAGTTTGCAGAATTTTAAGCCATTTAATAAAAGGTATATCCAGGCATCACTCAACACATTGTCATTTAGTTAAAAAGTTTAAAAAAAACTTTCAACATTTAACATAATGACGTAACGACATCAACCTTCACCGTCGCAGTATGTACTCGCACAAAAACCACAAAAACGCAAATAAATTTTGACTGTATTTGAACACTGCGTTTCACTACACATATAGAAGATTAAGTCATAAACTTTATGGCACCACCAAGGAAAACATAAAAATTGGTAGAATATATTTGAAGATAACACAATTAATCCAAATACCCGAGAATAAACGTGACACGCAGTCAAACATAGTTAAGTCACAGATTAAACAGCAACAGCAGATAGCACACACACATACAGAAAAGTACATAGAATAGCGTAAGTCCGTGTTTTTCTTTGTTTACTTCAATGTGACTCTGGATGCAAGCAATATAGAGCCAAAGTACAAGCTGGACCAATGCTATGCTGCTAGAGGAATGTTTGGTTTGGTTGCTGATTATTGGGATCTTCATCTCATCTAATGTATTATTAACACAAGGTTTAAGTGTGTGATTATTTTGTTACACCCAGCACTTGAAAAGTCTTGCTTGTGAAGTTGCGGGCCAGTTCACACGAAATGTAATACGATTTGATTTCTTTCCTTTGAGTAAAATAAATATTATGAATTAGGTACAAATGAGATTTAAAAATACACAATACAATTGTTCTTTAAAGTCGACGTGTGCCGTTGGCAACGCTGCAATCAAGGAAAATGCTACATCAGTTTATTGATGCGATGTCAAGAGTCCTACCTTATCAATTTAGCCCTTCAGCGTAGCACTAATCCAAATTTAATAGTGTAATGCATCAGACTCAGGATAACGATACAACGACTAACCATAACGAATTTTCAATTTGTTTGTTTTTTCCGAAGACGTGCCGATGAAAATGTATATCCTTTGTCAAATTTAGCTATTCTGTTCGACTATTACCAAAAACTTATTAAGAAAAGGATAATCACATAATAATAATTGCATTATCATTAAATATAGATTACGTTTATCTTGATGTGTGAATGTACTTTTGCCAGTAGTGTAGGCGGGAGGAATAATCAAAAGTTGTTCTGGAAATATACCCGGAACCAAAAGTGAGTTTCCCAAAACACAAGAGTGAATGTTGTGACAGATGAAGAGAGTGAATTGCCGATGCACAGTGGTACCGCCGCCATACAAGGGCGGTCATAAATACCTTACTCTCTTAATTTGCATTTTTTTTGGGTAAATCAATAAAATAACGTTTAAGATTGTATACTAATGATGTATTTAATTGTTAGAAGTAAATAAAGAAGTAAAAGTATACCACCACCATGATTTTTATACAATTCAAAAAAATAAAATAAATAGGTATAAATATATTAATTTATTTCTAATGATAACTACGAAATATCTACTTTTTGGTATTAATAAAATTGTCAATTTACTATTTTTACCATAAAAAATACATTATAACTATTTCTATTTTAAACTTACAGCTAAGTATACATGCATCTTTTACTAAACTGAAAAAAAGTACTACAAATAAATTGGAATATAAATCAAACTTTTAATAGATGTAACACTTCTTTAGACATAACACTTTTCTTCTGACGGGGGAGTTTTCGAAGGCCAGTGATAAATGGATCCAAACTGAGAAAAAGTCTATTTAGGGCCAGTTTCACCGCTTATAGATAAAGTTTTAGATAGTTAGCTGACACATCACGTTAACTGATAGATAAAAGTGGCTGATATATTTTGTGGGTTTCACCATCTATCTATTACATAAATTACCCGTTAGTTAAATTTACCTGCCAGATAAGAATAAACAAGACGGCAACGTCGCTTTTATGCGTTTAGGTTTAACATTTGTGAATCAAGTCTTATTAAAAACATTTTGAATTGTCATAAAACCAACAGTTTTATTAAAAATACAATCAGAAACAATGTTTTTTATTTAGAAAAATGCTTTCAAATGTTTCTTACCGTGTATATGTTACACAATCATGAATTACGATTTAAGAGTTTTCGTGAGAAATGGAATCTCGAAACGCAACACAAATGCTGTTGGACAACCGGCAGTGTTTCCACATTGAGGAAAAATTTCCCTTTTAAGGGGAAATTAGGGTCAAGAGGGGAAAGACTATAAAAGGGGAAATTGCGGGAAATCGTAGATAAAATGTGTGAGTGTAAATAATAATATTAATACAGCAGACTACAAAAGAAGAACGATAAAAAACGATAAATTTTAGATGTGGTGTGTGGTGTCAAAACTACAGCAAAATAATTCTTGAGGGGAAAAAAGTCGGTAGAAGGGGAAATCTGAATTGCCGTGTGGGAAAAGGAAATCGTTCTAGTGGAAACACTGGCTGGAGTAAAGTGTTTGTTTATTCAACTTTGTTTAGCTTTTTTGTTGTGTTGCTGTTGAGTTTCGTTTTTCTAATTCAGTATGGAAAAAAGACGTGAAAGAAATGTTAACTTCACTCAGGAAGAAACGGACTTGTTGGTGTCGCTTGCAGAGGCCAAAAAATATGTATTAGAAAATAAAAAAAGTGATGCTACTACTTGGCAAGACAAGGAAAAAGCTTGGATGGCAATAGAGACGGCGTTTAATAGTTCTTCCGGTTCTGTCTTCCGGAGCCATAAGCACCTCAAGCTTAAATATGATTCGCTCAAGAAGAACACTAGAAAAAAAAGTGCTGTTATTAGAGCAGAACGCTACAAAACTGGTGGAGGCACTAGTGCAGCTCCGGTATTGACATCCGCTGAGCTGAAGTTAAAGGAGATGATCCTATTATCAGTTCAGGGAAACGAAAGTTCCTATGATTCGGATGCTGTTCCAAGTAAGTACCTTAGAACCTTTTTTTACTTATTGGAATTCATTCTAATGAGAAACTAATAAGGTTAATAAAATTTATCTTCTTATAAAGGTACTTCAACATCAGATGCAATCGCCTGGACAACCACTGAACATACACTAGCAGATGGTATAAATATAAAATTTTGTGCAACTATTTTCTACTTATAAACTTCTATCCATTACCAGACAAAGTGCTTATTATAAAACAATATTTTTCAGATACCCCTGTAAAAATTAACTTGGAAGAATGTAATGAACCACCAAAAAAAAAAGTGAGTGGTTTGTCGAAAATTGAAGCGGCACTAGAAGGTTGGTCATCCATAAAATATCTCTAATACATTAATATAATTTTATACTGGAATTAAGAATATTGAAAGACTCCATTTTATTGTAATTTGTAATGTTATATATTTTAGACAAAACAGAAAGTGCTAGCCAAACCAATGAATCCACACAAAAATGGAAAGACTGGACTCCAATGGCTCTAAAAACTAAGAAACATCCTGCCTTATGTAAGTGTGTTGTCATTTCCCATCCTTTGTCATTTTAGGTTAATTACTTTGATCAAAGTTTGATGTTATCTCTTTCTTCTAGGTAAGCCAAAAGAAAAAAAACCCTTCGACTTACTGACTGAAAAAAAAATTGAAGTGGCAAAATTGCAAGAGGCTGTTTTAGTTGAGGAACTTACTTTAAAAAAGATTCAAAATGTTATCTATGAAAAGGAACTGGAGTATAAAAATGTTTTATTTGAACTAAAGAAACATAATCTGCTCCTCAAACAAAAAATATTAGAAAAAGAGTTAGAAAAGCCTTCCTGAAGTGTGGCCCATTTAAAATGTTTAATTATGTTTCAGTTCTTGTTATTTGTTAGTGCCTGAAATTTATTTTACTAGGTTTTTGGGATTCACATTTATTATTAATTTTCTGTTGCTCAGCTACAACTGTATAACATACTGTATATTTTTTTTTTGTTGTTACCAAAATTTTCTTGTCCCCTTGTTCTTTTTTTAATGGAGTAGTTTAATGGTGTTCATTTAAAGTTAAATTTCAACATTTATAAGATATATTTTATAACATAACGTAACATATACTCACGGCTATAAATCCCATGAAGGGGTAGCCAGAGCTAGGGAATTAAAAATTCCTCAGCCACTTTTGGAAGTTGCATGGGGAAAAGATGGTGTCATAAAGTAAAGTATATTTTATGTGACTAGAATTCTCTGTTTTTTTAATACATTACTGTATAATGGTATTAGGACAAAATAAAATTAGTGAACAATCAATTTATGTTATTTATTAACTACCACACACTGACATAAATAATTTGAAATACATTTTTACTAATTATAATAAAGACATAAAATAGTTAATCATAGCATTTCTCACAGCATTTTGGCTGTTATTTCCATGTAAATTATTATTTACTTCGTCTGAATCATTTTCTTCGTTGTTGTTTGGCATATCATATTCAAAACTTTCTTCGCCCATGTCTATGGCAATATTGTGAAGCACTGCACAAGCCACAATGATTGCCTCGGCTTTTGAATGGTGCAAAGTAATTTTTTTTGACAAAACAGGAAATCTGCTTTTCCAGACTCCATAGGATCTCTCCACAACATTCCTTGTCCTGATTTGAGCTTCATTGTATAAGTGCTCACCTGCTGATTGTGGATTTTGGAGAGGTATTAACAAATAATTTGTGTTTTCATAACCTTTGTCTCCTAGAATCAGGTTGTTTCCAAAATCTCTGTCAATCAAGTGTTGCTTCATGCGTGAATTATTAAAAATTGTTTGATCATGACATGATCCAGGCCATCTCGCAACTATATCTAATATTTTTAATTTAGGGTCAGCTACAGTCTGTACATTTATTGAAAAGTTTCCCTTTCTATTTCTGTACCACTCAGCAATTTCTCCTCCTGAAAGAGAATAATATATTTTGAAATAATTTCTAATAAATAAAAATAAACATAACATACATATAAACATAAACGTTCACGCCGAATATCCCCGAAGGGGTTGGCAGAGGTACTAATACTTCTGAACATCACGTGACTTTGTCACCTGGTGTTCAGAGTACCCACGTTTTGCATGGACAGTGTACTCACGTGTATACGTGTATACGTATCGCCGTTTTGTACGAATACACTGTCACATGACTAAGTACAACTGAGCCATGTGGGTTTCCTCACGATGTTTTCCCTCACCGTTAACAACCATGATAAATTAACCACACATATGTCTTTAGAAAAGACAAATTGGTGTGGGCCCGACCCAGGATTTGAACACTAGTCGTTTGCACGATAACCGAGTGTTCTACCCACTGGGCCATCACGGTTGCTGAATGAAAAATATCAATTAATTATGATGATATATGACTTTTGAATATTAGAACTTATGTTTCACACCCATAACTCACGACTTAGGTGGGCAACCTCCGCTCCACAAAGTTAAGTGCTTCACTTAAAATAATTTCAGATAAAGTCATAAATCAATCTTACCTGGTGATTTAATGGTAATGTGAGTACAGTCTATGACTCCAACAACCCTAGGAAATCTTGCTATTTCATAAAATCCTTCAGTTATGTTCGTGACGTCTGCTGGGAATTTCACAAACATGGGTCTTAATTTTGCTAAAGCTTTTGAAACCGTGCTCACTATTCTACTTGCTGTGGCCTTGCTTACTCCAGCGAAGTCACCACATACTAGTAAAAATGCTCCAGTTGCATAATATCGCAGGGTCATCAATAATCTTTGCATTGGTGGAACCGCAAAATTACTGAAAAACAAATTGAATGAACTAAACAAATTCAAGAAAAAAATATTTCTGTAAAATTATCCTATCTTTAATATGTAATGTAGGTACTTTCCCTCCGTGTGGCATCGTCGTGGGACGCCTTGTGTATATGTATAACGGAATTATCATAAATACAGTTTTAATTTAAGGCGTCAATGCATAAGAAGTATTTATTAATATATTGATTTTTACCCGGAGGCTACAAAATATATCGCAATTTGCCCGGTAATCGTAATAATTATTTACATACAGTTGCGTTTAAATTAGGTTCTCGAATTTAAACGCATGCTCAAAATTGAAAATATAAAATTGAAGTTGCCGTGTAGTGCCGGCTTAGAATGTCGCTACCCCTTTCTACCCACGGGTGTCGTAAGAGACGACTAAGGGTATTGGGGCTTTTTATTGGATTTTTGGGCGATGCGGTTGGAGACCCATCACCAAAATCCTTTATTTTTACCATCTTTTCCCCACTCAACTTCCAAAAGTGGCTAAGGAATTTATAATTCCTTAGCTCTGGCTACCCCTTCTAGGGAAATATAGCCGTAAGTATATGTATGTATGTATGTAAATTTTAATACTTACTAGTCCGTATTAGTTTTTATTTCACTTTCTACTAACGTGAGAATATTAATAACAGCACTTTTACTGAGTCGAAATCGTGTCCTAAAGTCTGTCTCATCAAGAATTTCAAAATAATTTGGGCGAGGACAAATTACACGGGGCCTTCGAGGACGCATAATATGTTCATAATATTCGTCAATGTCGTCTTCTAAAAATTCAAAAAGGTCCATCTTAGAGCACTTCTTATTACAATTTGAACAATGGTAAAGCAGTTTCATAATTTACCGTAGACAAAAGGCGGGAAATTATAAAAAAAAATGTGAAGAAAGTTTCTTATCTGCCGGATAAGAATTTAACAGTCACTTGATGTGACTGATAAGATACCACGGAGTTTATCTGCAAGATATCACTATCTAAGACCTGTGAAACCGAAACTTGTTATTTATCCGGCAGATAAGTGCCGACTAGGCTATCAGAGAGTTTATCTATGAGTGGTGAAACTGGCCCTTAGCAAATCCGAATTACTAACTTCTCTTGACATCTTGCGCGTGTGATCTCGTCTGAAGGACTTATAGAATTTATTGTTTGATTCAGCTGCCTCTTCGGATAACTCCCCGAACGATACTAAAACGTGTTGCGCTTCCTGAGCCCCGTGAATGAGCACTTTGTGGACGGAAGCTGGAAGGTTCAACCACGGATATTCTTGAATCAAAAGACGCGCGGTTTCTAATTCATATTTCTCGAAAATTACTTAAAATATGTTCATGTTTCTGTGCAACTGTTCCGCCATGTTCCAATAGCCATACCTAAAATAAATGCATCCTTGTAAAGGTACATTTAATCGTATAACCTGGAAAGAAAAGTTAAAACTGTTGTATCGGGTTTTGAGAATTTGCTTATTTTGAGTCTACGCAGTAGTCTTTAAGAACTCTTAGAAGCTACATAGGCAGCTCTTGGCGGCTGAATGTTTTTGTATTCGAAAGAAGACACTTTAATCTTAATATTGTACTATGTGAGAACCATTGACGATATCTGACATACTCTTAAAACTTTAGGAAAAGTCAAAATAATGTTTATTTTTAAACAAAATATTGTTGTACATTAGAAGGGACAAACATGTTCTAATATGACAGATAACGGTTTAAAATGTACCTGAATTGTAATACATACCTTGTTCTTGGAAATCCATATCCCGGAAGTCACTCACAAACAATGCAATTCTGAGAATTCACTACCGCATAAACAATGTTCTAATGAGTCACTGATAACGGCGAGCATAAGGGAAGATGCTTTCACTTTGAGGGTCAAAAGCAAATTGTTCTCAAATGAAAAGGGTGACATATTTATACTTTTTGGATAGCTTGTTTATCGGTTTATGGGTAAAAACAATAAAATGAATAGTATTTGATAGTCGACTTTACCGATTAATGGCCTATGGCGGTACCACTGTGCGATGGACGGAAATAGCACGAAAAAGGTAAGGTAAGGTGTAAGAATTATTTTGAGGGACTATTTGAAACAGAGGATGCATCTATTTCTTCGCCATTTGGCAGTAATGTTAATTGGAACGAAGCGACTTGAATAAAAATGAGATTAATATGAAAAAAAAAATGAAGACAATGAAAAATATGAAAGTAAAGAAAGCGGCAGGGTATGACAGGTTAACTATCTAAATGCAGAGGGCTGGTAAAGGGTTGGTCAGTCGCTTCTTGGTTGTGCTTCCTTTTCTATAAGTGCTGGTCAAGTGGTAAAGTAGCACGAGATTGGTGCAGGGCGGTAATTGTGCCTTTATATAAAGGAAAGGGGTCACACCAGGAGGCTAGAAACTACCTTGGGATTAGCCTACTAAGCATTGTCGGTAAATTGTATGCAAAGGTATTGATTAAAAGAGTGATGAATGAAACTGATGATAAAATTTGGGATGAGCAAGCAGGATTTAGAAAGAGAATAGGTTGTATGGATGCATTGCTCCTTCATAGATTTAGAAAAGGCGTATGATAGGGTCGTAAGAAAGTATTCATGGGAGATGTTCTCCAAGTTGGGTTGGGGGAGTCAACTTATACGTGCGTGGCATATAGAAAACACGGACAGAGATTTTGAGATTTTTAGCGACTCTTTGGAAAAGGGAATGAATCCGTTTTTCGCCAATCGATGTATGATAATGAATAATGTTGATTGGAATAAAGCGATGGGTGACTTTAGTGAAAGTGATATAAGAGAGAAAAAGAGAGAAAAGTACTTAGCCGAGAACTAAAAGATGTATTGCTCCTTCATTGATTTAGAGAAGGCGTAAGTTCGGTTAGGGGAGTCAATATATGCGTGCATTGTTTTCACTCTATCAGAAATCAAGTGCATCTGTAAGAGTAAACGGGGAAAACACTGACTGGTTTGACAACTAGGAGTGTCCGACAGGGTTGTGTAGCTTCACCGAGGCTCTTTAATTTGTTTATGGATGATTGTTTAACAGACTTGCGAGAAATTGATTATTATGGACTAAGAATGGGTGGATTAATCGTTAAACGCCTTTTATACGACGACGATCAAGTGCTACTTATATCGTCGGTGAAAGAGTTGCAAAGAATGATGAATATTGCATGTGAGTCTTTTGTTAGAAAGGGAATAAGGGTGAATGTCGATAAAACCAAAACTATGGTTTTTGAGAGAGAGGACAATGTAACAGAATGTTATTGATATTAATGAAAAGAAAGTGGAAAAAGTGAAAAATTTGTATATCTGGGAAGTTTGTTTATTAGGGGTGGAAAATGTGATGAAGACATTGAAAGAACAGTGAAAAGGGGTAAAACGGCAAATGGAGCAACGAATAGTGGTCATTAGCCAGTCAATCGGTGTCTGAAAAAGCCCGGATGGCTGTGCACGATGCTGTTCTTGTTCCACGCTTATGTATCGCAGCGAATGTTGGGTGTGGCAGAACAAACATGAAAAAAGAGTGAATGCAGTAGAGATAAGGTCCTTCAGAAAAGTTTGTGTTATGTGATCGAGTGATACGTGAAAAGAGCAATGTGAAATGAAAGATGATATTGTAAAAGGTAGAAAAAAGAATATTATGATGGTTTAGGCACATGAAGAGAATGGATGATAGTAAATTAGTGAAAGAGATTTATAGACCCAATGTGGATGGAAATGTTAGTAGAGGACGACCTCGGAGGACACATTTGAGGAAATAACGAGTATGCTCAAAAAGGCAGGCGTCCGAAGTATGAAGAATAAAAGAACATGTATGAAAAGATTGATGGATGTAAACGAAGCCAGAGAGGTTTGCCAGGATCGTACGAAGTGGCGATCGATAGTCTCTGCCTACCCCAATGGGAATTTACGGCGTGAGAATATGTATGTATGTATGTTTGTATGTATCAGAAGATCTTAGCTTTGTTAGCTGTATAGTGTCGGCTAAGAATAACATTACCCCATTTCTTCCGGAGGGTGTACGTAAGAGGCAACTAACGGTATTGGAGCTTTCAAGGGATTTTTGGGCGATGTGGTTGGAGACTCGTCACCAACAACCTTTATTCCACCATCTTTTTTCCACGCAACTTCCAAAAGGGAATGGGATGTATGGAACAAATCTTCTCTTTAAGGAGCATCACCGAAAAGTTCTTAGCTAAGAACCGAAAGGTGTATTGCTCCTTCATTGATTTAGAGAAGGCGTATGATAGGGTGGTAAGAAAGTGTTTATGGGAGGTGTTATCCAAGTCCGGTTTGGGGAGTCGACTTATACGTGCACTGGTATCACTCTATGAGGATTCCAGTGCATGTGTGAGAGTAAACGGGGAAAATACTGACTGGTTCGGGATCTCTCGGGGTGTCCGACAGGGTTGTGTAGCTTCCCCGTGGCTCTTCAATTTGTTCATGGATGACTGTTTAACAGAGTTGCGTGAAAGTGATTATGGATTGAGAATGGGTGGATTCATCATTAAATGCCTCTTATATGCCGACGATCAAGTGCTACTTGCATCATCGGTGGAAGAGCTGCAAGAGATGATGAATATTGCATGTGCGTCTTTTGAAAAAAAGGGAATGAGGGTGAATGTGGATAAAACAAAAACTATGGTTTTTGAGAGAGAGGTGAATATGACCGAAAGCGTGATTGAGATTAATGGTAAGAAAGTGGAACAAGTGAAAGAGTTTGTATATTTGGGAAGTTTGTTTACTAGGGATGGAAAGTGTGATGAAGATATCGAGAGAAGAGTGAAAAAGGGTAATGCGGTAAATGGAGCACTGGATAGTCTAATGTCTAGTCAGTCGGTGTCTGAAAAGGCCCGAATGGCTGTGCATGATGCTGTCCTCGTTCCTATGCTTATGTATGGCAGTGAATGTTGGGTGTGGCAGAAGAAGCATGAAAGTAGAGTAAATGCAGTAGAGATGAGATCCCTCAGAAAAGTGTGTAATGTAAGGTTATGTGATCGTGTGAGGAATGATGTGATTCGTGAAAGGTGTGGTGTAAAAGATGATATTGTAAGAAAGATAGAAAAAAGAATGTTGAGATGGTTTGGGCACATAGAGAGGATGGATGACAGTAAATTGGTGAAAGAGATATATAGAGCCAATGTGGAAGGTAATGTTAGTAGAGGACGACCTCGGAGGACACATTTGGATCAAATAGAAAATGTGCTCAAAAAGGCAGGTGTCCGCAGTATGAAGAATAAAAGAGCATGTATGAAAAGATTGATGGATGTAAACGAAGCCAGAGAGGTTTGCCAGGATCGTACAAAGTGGCGATCGATAGTCTCTGCCTACCCCAATGGGAACTAACGGCGTGAGAATATGTATGTATGTATGTAACTTCCAAAAGTGGCTGAGGAATTTCTGATTCCCTAGCTCTGGCTACCCCTTCAAGGGATTCATAGCCTTGAGTATATGTACATACATGTGTATCTATGTATCAGAAGATTGGTGGATGTAAACGAAGCTAGAGAGGTTTGTCAGGATTGTGCATAGTGACGATTGATGGTCCCTTCTTGGTTCTTTAAATAAAAATTGGTAATTTTACGGGGATTTTAAATAATAACACCAACAACACTGCATACAATAACAATATTTTAAAAATAAAAATTAAATAAGATTTCTGCCAACATAATGGACATTTATTAAACATTTATGGACGTCTATTGGGAATACCATCTACTGACAATATTAGCACACTAAACTACTATAACTTTTCATTATTTAGTTTTTATTTCTTAACCTTTCTAATGTTATGCGCCGTTCATATAAGTTTGCGAATCTGTGCAAAATATTCGCGCGGCGTCCTGGCTAGTTTTAGAAATCATAACAATTTAGGTATACTCTATGTAATACTACCTTATTTGGCTGTTTGAAGTAGTTTTTCAGATTACTAATGAGTATTTTGGAACTTATTATACTAGTTTCAAAGATTCAGAATCACAGATCATAAGATAGAATCAAGTATCCCTTTGTTCCCACCGGGTTGGGTAAAACATTATTTATTTATTTATTTTTGTAATTTTGACATTTTATAATGTTGTATCATAAAATAAAAAAGAAAAACAAAAACTTCAAATTAAAAACTAAACAGAAAAATTAAATATTATTATTTTTTATTTAAAAAAGAACCGCCTTCAAAAATCCAACTGAAAAGTATAAAATAATTTTTATTTATTTTATTATGTACAACTCTATTCAACTTCTTCTTTTTGAAGTCGGTGCCAAACCAATTTTCATGACAAAGAAGAACGAATATTAGTGGCCCGCCCAAGTTGAGTGAGTTCTCCACCCCATCAGCGTATGTCATCCTTATAAACCTTCATTTTTAATCAATTAATAAAAAAAAACGCATTAAAATTAATTTCGTAGTTTTACAGCTTAAAGTATACATAAGGATGTCCGTATATCCCAGACAGGGAGAGAGAAAGCGACTTTGTTTTATACTATGTAGTGATTTAGATTCTCGATCGTCTTTTTACAAAGTGTTAGAAGTATTGGTTGTGCCAACTCGGTGCATGCATGTCCCTGTCGAATTGTTAATTCCGTTAGTTTGAAATCTGATAATCTTACATAACCTAACCTAACGTTAGTTTACTATCTCGCTATCTATCTAAAATTATAATTTACTAGTATTTACAGTTTTACGGTGACATGTATATTATGATAATTTCTCTGCGGAGTGCGACGCATGCACACCAGGCTAAGCACCGCTCACTGTCCCCACCTCCAGCCTATAAGTATAAAGCGACGTCGTTGCGAGCGGATGAAATTTCTTCATTTTTGAGCGCGATCGTGTTACTGTTGTTGAGGCACTATCGATTGATTTATTATTCGTATGGTTTTCTTTATGTAGCATGTTTCATTTTGGATTTGTCTGTTTGGCACCGACTTCAAAAAGAAGAAGTTGAATAGAGTTGTACATAATAAAATAAATAAAAATTATTTTATACTTTTCAGTTGGATTTTTGAAGGCGGTTCTTTTTTAAATAAAAAATAATAATATTTAATTTTTCTGTTTAGTTTTTAATTTGAAGTTTTTGTTTTTCTTTTTTATTTTATACTTTTTAGTGATAAGTTCTTAAATCACTCTGAGTTTTTTTAGTGAATTAGTGATAGTTTTTGAGAGATAAGTTTTACTGTCCGTTTATTTTATAGTTTTTTTAACAGGTAGTTATAATATTTGTTATTATGACTTTAGCTTACTTGTTACTATTTTGTTTACCTGCGGGCCTAGATAGAAAAGCAAAGGATGCTTTAAGGAAAAGTCGCGTAAGGGAGAACGAAACACCCATCGAAAAAAAACAAAGACTTCAGCAGGGCAAGCACGAGCCGTATTTAAACTAGTTATCGCGTGGGATAAAGCAGCCATCTTTTACGCACTTACTTAGTATCGTATACTGCCATCTCACTCTAACCGTTATCGTGTCGATAACTCGTGCTTGCCCTTCAGAATGAGAGAGATCGGCAGCGTCAGGCTGCTCTTGCTGCCGAAACAGATGAGCAAAGAGAAGTTCACCTATCACAAATGCGAAGAAACACTCTTATATATATGTAGCGTTGAGTCGAGTAAAATCCTTTGATGAGATGGCTTTAAGTGATATAGATTCAAAGAAATTACTTAAATGGTTAAGACCATTCCGAAAGCGCGAAATTCCCCATGACGAAAGCGCCTTGATTGAAATGACCAGAATGAGAAACATGATGTTGCAATATATATTTTTTTCTTTAATATGATTAAGAGTAATTTATTCATGTTTTTATATACTTTTTTGTGCAATAATTTAGTAACTCTGTTTATTACAAATAAAAAAACTTTATTAACATATATTGATAAATTTCTGTCTAGTATTGATAACTTTACATACATACTTATATTTCAAACTAAGAAACCTCCTTTTTTTCGAGTCGGTTAAAGAACTTTTAACCCATCTTCTAAATGTAACGAATACTTTTCTGAAAACCGCATCCAAATAGCTTAAGCCAAACGTGAGATAATCGCGGACCAACACACATACATACAGGTCAAACACAGAACCTCCTTTCTTTTTTTGGTCGGTCAAGGCACTAAAACCTTCTCCTAAATGTAACGAACACTTTTCTGAAAACCGGATCCAAATAGCTTAAGCCAAACGTGAGATAATCGCGGACCAACAGACATACATACAGGTCAAACACAGAACCTCCTTTCTTTTTTTGGTCGGTTAAGGCACTAAAACCTTCTCCTAAATGTAACGAATACTGTCCTGAAAACCGCATCCAAATAGCTTAAGCCAAACTCGAGATAATCGCGGACAATTATACATACATACATACAAACAATCGAACTGAGAACCTCCTTTTTTGAAGTCGGTTAATAAATAATAATTTTCGTAACATAAAAAAAAAACACAAAATCTATACAAACAATGCATAAAAAGTTGTAACCCGACACTTACGTAAAGCACAGCGAATTCAAAATGAATTTTGGAACGGTTCTGTTAAAATGAATGATTGGATGCTTTGTTTTTCTTTTTTGTCTGAGGTCATTTGAACTACTACAATATAGTAGAAAATATGAAAAATAAAGTTTAAATTCAATAAAAGAGTCACCAAGAAAATTTGTTCACGGATCCATGATAACACAGTTTAAGGGCATGTCACAGATCCGTGACACCACAAATGAAAGGTTAAATAAGTGTTTTGTTTCAAGATTTTATTTTATTTTTAAGTATATTATTACCTGGTTTCCTAAGACACAGGCTCACATAACTTTAGTAACTCCTGCATAAAGTTTTTAAAATTATTATTCTGCTATTAATTGACCATAGAATAAATGATTTATTAACTATGTTTTTAAAGTTGCTAATCTTAAAAAAAATAAAAAATATTTTGCTTGGTTCAACTAGGGAGTTTTTAGTTAAGTTCCATAAAGTCATTATTCGTACAACAGATAATTACCACAAGTTACCAAAGGCAAATTGTGGTATAAAAACAAATTTCGCTTAAACACTATCATTATATTTTGGAGACAACATAAATATTCAAACCTTATTAATATTAGATGGGCGGTAAACGCCATGGGTTTCTGCACTGAGCCCGGCATCGCAGGCCATTGTGCGTGGACCAAGTGGTCAATGTAATCATACCTTGCTAGTCATGTTTGTGAAAAAATGTGCTTGTAATTAGCCCACCATCAAGATGAAAATGAAGGTAAACAAAAATTTTGAATTTTTAGATTATTATAAAACCTGTCATATCGTAACAAAAATTATAAACCCAAGTTTTTCAAGGCAGTAAAAAATTATCAGTCATTACATGTGTATTATATTTATTATTTAGTATATTGTCTAGTTAGTATCCCTTACCACAGGTTATTTGTACTTCTAGGCGCTAACTTAATAAATTTATATGTCCGATATATTCATATAATATCAATATTTTGAATTCCTATAATACCCTCTTCAATATTACTTTCCATGCATCCAGTGACACTGGTCTCTTCATCAACCAACATACCAACCAACCAATTTTAATCATAACCTCAAAAATTAAAATAACTGGACAGAATGTGTGACACCATTACAAAAGATATATCTACATGTAAAATAAACAAAAATATTAATCTTTTTCGATTAAAGATTTGCTTAAACTACACCTACACTTTCTATAAATTTGTAACTAAAGTCAAGGTCATACATTGTTTCTGTAGGCTCAGTTCATTCTACAAACTCTACAGTTAAATCCGGATTTAAAGTCACTTACCCTTACTTCGTTTAAAATTCAGTGAGAAGTTAATTTTTCCTTCGAAATCTTTTTATGCAATATAACTTTTCAAACTTAGTTTTGTTTTGCACATTAGCTTGAACAGTTTCCACAGAACTTAAATTATAACAAAAATGTCACAATCACTTAATAACAGCACAGTTCGTTTAGTATTCGGCACAACACTTCGTTATTATTTTGTATTTGTTTTCCAATTCGATTCCACTGCAATATCTACAATAAATAACAATTACAATTTACAATGTCTCAAGTCCATTCCACAATTTCCATCAAAACAAAACAAAACACAACCAGTGTTGCCAACAAGTCAAGACCTTATGTCGCCCAATTTTCAAAGCTTGAGTAGCCTAAGTAGCCCAAATTTGAAATGAGGTAGCCTAAAGTAGTAGCCTAAACTACTAAACCACTTTTTTAACTATTTACTTATGTATTATATTTTAACTTCCTGTACATACAATAAAATCAGTACTTCACACTTAAACCTACAAGTCGTCTAAACTAGAGTCTGAAGTTATTTAAAGAAAATAAAAGTATCAAAACGTAATTTGAATGTTTTTGTTAATGAAAACCTCATGTGGGGATTATTAATAATAAATAAAGGAAAGAAAAACTTGAACTTGCGTTCCCTACCTCAGATATTTTTAATATTCAATTTTTTAAAATTTTTGCAAACACTACTTTCAAGTGTAAAAGAAACAAAGGATAGAAGAATTTCGCGCTGGCAGCCATTGACATGATAGCTCAATTGGCAGAGCGACGGGATTGTATACTCGAGGTCGCGGGTTCGATTCCCGCCTGTGTCGAAGTTTTTCCTTCCTTTATTTATTAGTAGTATCAAAACGTGTTTATTGTTAGTGTACTGTATTTTAAAGTTAAGGAAATAAAAGATTTTAAATTTGGCGTGACCATGTGTCCTTGATCGCAACAACCAATCTTTATATTTGTTCTACACGGTCGGAGGTTAGAATCAACTTGAGCAGTTCAATCGGAGCAGATGCTATTCTGACCAAGGCCGTTGAAATCAACCAAGTATTGGTATGAACAACAGATTTCCCCGCGGTCGGAAAGTGATCGTGTATAAGGCTTTTAAAGGTTAAGCGGATAAAAAATACTGATTCAAATAGTTCTAATTAACATACTGATTCGAATAATCGGTAGATTCGAAACTAAATATTCGCAACTCCATCTGTGATATTTTCACAGTATTTCCAACATGATCTCGGAGGTATTTAGAGATAAAACGTTCAATATGGGTGAAGGGGTTTACCATCTTTTTATCTCGATCGTCGTATATCTTTTTATGTAGATTTTTTTTGTGCTTATTTGTGTTGTAATTCGATTGTAAATTAAAGTAAACTTAATCTTTTTCAAGTAGCCTAAAAGGCGACCAGTCGCCTTTACGATTTTTTGGTCGCCGTTTTCCAATCTGAGTAGCCTAAATGGCGAAAAATCGCCTTCGTTGGCAACACTGAACACAACAACAGCCAGTGTTGCTATTTGCTAGACGACTTTTCTTTTTCCCCCAGCCCGTCGAAAATTTTCCCCCAATACAAAGATAGTAAATTACATGACATGAATTTATATTAATACATTTATTACTGCCATAATTAAAATAGTACACTATTTTCAACAAACTTTTGTTACTTAACAATATTAATGCTTGAACCGACTCATAACAAAACGGTCCTGTTTTAGAAAACAGCTACCTGTAATGTAATGTAATACGGCGGATTATACAATCCGACTGCGACTTATAATATCATACTATGTTAGAAGCTTGCGAATATAGGCCTGCATGTATCTCTATTGTGCAAACACCAATATAGATAGTTATAAAGAGCTTATTCCATTTGTCTGTCCGTATGTTTTTTGTATTTGTTTGTCTATATTCAGACCTGAAGACATCTGCATGCAGACAAGTGGAATAACATTAAGATCGCTAGGCTTCTAAAAATCGGAGCAAGTTTGATTCCTAGCTGACTGAATTTTCGGGTAGATCTTGCAATCTACGAGCCATTGATCTGTATACTAATGGATAAGAAGTAATGGAAAAAAAACGGGCAAATAATTTGCAACACAAATTGGCTGACAACTGATGAAATGTTAGCAAAGTTTGGTTTTTTTGCTGCTTAGCACCAAAATTAATAATACTACACATACTCGGCATGATAAATTTAATTTAGCAGTATTTCAAAACTATTCGGATTACTAAAACACTTGAAAATAAATTTTAATTATAAACACAGATACGTGACCTTCATAGTAATTTGAGTTTGAAATCTGTTCCGAGTCCGAGCAATCCGAAACTGCACACATAGACAAGTGTTTGTAATGAGTAAAACAAAAAATGCGAAAGAGCATACAAGTAAAAGAGATAGTTATAGTTCTAATGATTGCCCTTCAAATGTTTTCTCAGTTTCTTTATCTTTTCATCACAATATGGCTTCTTTGCGTCTGTTATTAGATTGTTTGAAAAATAATTGAAATATATTATATAATCTTAATATATTTGCATTCTTACATGTGGTACTATTAAAGGTAGCAGTGTGACTTACTAGATGTTTGTAATCCGGTATGTTGTAGAAGTCTTGAGGTTTGCGATTAACAATTCACTTCTTCGAGAATTTTATGGATGAGGTGATAGATAGATGGATGAGTGATTAATGAGGATATTAACGATTATTTTAAATATTACTAATGTATTTTACAGTCTTTTTTCTGCACAATATTGTCAACTCACTTTTTGATAGATTAGGCACCTAGGCAACGACCATAGATATATATTTACATTTTTGATTCGTGCCAGTACCATAACACTTTCCCTCACGAATACAAAACATCCTGCAGCCCCAAGTCGGTCCGTAACTTCACAAATCTTGGTCTTGGAACTGCCTTCGTGAAGAGGTCAGTTAGCTGTTCAGCAGAACTAGTCTTCTGTACATCCACTAGACCTTCTTGAACTGTCTCGCGAACAAAGAAGTGTCTTACGCGGATATGCTTTGTCCGCTTATGGAATTCAGGGTTGTGTGCAAGGCGTATGGCTGCTTCGTTATCTACTTTTAAAGTTGGTATATTTTCCAAAGTTGTAAGTTGGCTAAAAACTCTCTGAAGCCACACCAACTCACGTGCGCCTTTGCTCGCTGCAACAATCTCCGCTTCGGTTGTTGGGATCGCAACTGATGCTTGTCGTTGACTAAGCCATGACACAGCGCCTCTAGCAAATAAACAAGTGACTCCCACCGGTAGAACGTCCTGTAGATTCATCACCAGCATGATCTGCATCGCTGTATCCTTCCATGATGGACTTAGCACCGCTCGCTTGATATTTAATGCCGTAGGATATGGTTCCCTTTAGATATCGGAATATCCTTTTTACTCTTCTCCAGTCAGATTCAGTTGGATTCTCCAACTTCCTAGAAACTACCCCCACTGCGTAAGCAATGTCGGGGCGCGTGCCTGTCATAAGGTACGCTAGAGCACCAACAGCCTAGCGATAGGGAAACTTCTTCCCACCGTTATTGTTGGCTTCAACTTTCCCTGGTTCAGTAGTTGAATCATATCGTTCAATCGGTGTTGAAATTGCATTGCATCCTAGCATCCCAAAACGATCCAAAATCTTCTTAGCATAAGATTATTGACATATATGTATGGAGCCATCAGCACATTTCGCAATTTCCAGTCCGAGGTAATATGATGCTCTCTTCGTTGTAATTTTAAGCTTCTTTCCCAATTCCTGTAGAAATTGGTCAGATAAATCTTTATCTGTTGTGGCTACCAGTCCATCATCCACGTACAGCGTTATCAATATTTTCTTATTTTCTTTGTAAAAAGGCAACAATCGGCTACATTTTGTTCAAAGCCCATTTCTAACAGGATTTCTTCAAAGCAAGAATTCCAGCAACGTGGAGCTTGTTTCAGTCCATACAGGCTTCGTTTCAACTTGTACACCTTTGAAGTTCCATCATTGTGTCCATCTGGCTGCTTCATATATAAATCTTCTATGAGCTGTCCATTTAGAAATGCGGTTGACACATCAAATTGCATAAGATATAATTTCTCCTTGGCGCTGACACTTAACAAAGCTCTGACAGTGGCCATTCGAGCAACGGGACTAAAGGTCTCATTGTAATATATACCTCTCCGTTGTTTAAATCCTTTTACGACAAGTCTTGCCTTATATTTGTCAACTGAACCATCAGGGTTTCGTTTTATTCTAAAAAACCATTTACACGGAAGTGTCTTTCTGTTAGACGGTAATTCGCATAATGTCCAAACATCGTTGACTTTAAATGATTTCAGTTTATTTGCCATGGCCTTCTCCCATTCATCTCTATCATCCCTCTCAATAGCTTGTTTGTAAGTATCAGGATTATTCTCAGTGCCAACGAAACACACGTAATCTTCAAACTTCTTGGGACATGAGATTGTGGATCGATCTCTAAGGTTGTATCGAGGCTCCACTTCACTCAGGGGCTCAAGTACTTCCAAATAATCTCCATTGGCATCATCAAATTTATCATCTTGTTGATTATTAGTCACATTATGTTCGTCAGAACCTCCATGAACGTCATCATCATCATCTTGAACTTGGTTCTCTGCAAACTCCGTTCTATCTCCCTCTAGAACATGTTCAAGTTGATCTAAATTGTCCGGCTCCTCTTCGATAATGTTTCTATTATCAGCGAAATCTTCATCTCCCTCTGATCTAATAGTTGTGCTGGTGGAAACATTGAACTCTACATCAGTATCGAATGTTATGTCTCTAGACCTTATTGTCTTCTTTCCATCCCAGATACGATAACCATCATCGTTTTCATATCCGATAAGTAAACCTTTGATAGCTTTCTTACACATCTTCTTGCGATTTTGCTTAGGAACATGAGAATAGCAAGTACTTCCAATGACCTTCAGATGAGTAATCTTAGGCTTTTTACCATGCCATAACTCGTAAGGTGGCTTACCTTCAACTTTAGTCAGGCCCGTTCTATTGAGTACGTACGTGGCAGTGTTAATTATCCCAGCCTATAGTATTTGCGGCAACTGTCCTCTCGTATACATCATCGATCTTCCAGCTTCTACTAAAGTGCGGTTTTCTCGCTCACTACAGCCGTTATGTTCTGGCGTGTATGGCATCGTCAGCCGGTGCTGAATACCTTGACTCTGTAAAACTTTTCGAACCACATCATTGTCAAACTCTCCACCGTTGTCACTCAATACTGTCTTGACTGAATGCCCAGCGTTTCTGACTTCTTGAAGCATCAGTAGTAGTTTATCTTTGATTTCGGACTTGTGTCTGATGAAGTAGACCATACGATAGCTCGAATAATCGTCCTTGAACAATACGAAGTATTTGTATTTTGAAATGCTATCTGCGAAAGAACAGCAAACGTCCGTGTGGATTAGTTCTCTAATTGCTGTCGCTCTTTCCCTTGTTCCAAAGGGTTGACGATGCGATTTTCCATATATGCAACCTTCACATTTAATGTTATCAGGCTTTAGAGTGATGCCTAGCTCACGTTTAACCACACGAATGACATGCCTCTTGTACTGATGCGCTAAACGCTCATGATACAGCTGTAACATATTGGATCCAGTTACTGCGTTAACCTCAATCACACTTCGTCGTGTTGGCATGACTGTCTTCATATCCAACTTGTATAGTCCTCCGTGTGGGACTCTCCTGCCAACAACCCTAGCCGTGCCTTCGATATCTAGTCTGCACTCTCTAGTTGTCGACGTAAAGATAATGTTCTGCATTCGAACTTAAGCTGCCAATCTTCTCCATTTTCCCTTTGACATTTGTTTCTACCACTACGGTCCCCATGCCCACCGCAGGTATAGTAGTACCGTCTGCCGTAGTTACGGTGTGGTAAGAATCAAACTCTTGGAAGTCCGTGAAAAAGTCTCTTCTTACAACAATGTGTGTGGTCGCGCCATTGTCAACGTACCAGCTATCTCTGTCTTGTTTCTCTTGACTTCTCGAACACGCGTTTACCATCAATGAAATCTGTTGCACTTGATTGGATCTTGAGCTTGGTGCTGATGTGCCTGCATTTGGTTTAGGTGGCCTCCCATCCTTAATCCATTGTTTACACTTGCGAACTCTATGTCCCTTTTTTAAACAATAGTTGTATGTTAGCTGCTCATCCCTATTTACAGTGCTTTGACGTTTACCTGGCATCGTAGTCACTAAAGCTTCTTGTCTTGAGCTTCCTTGACCCCCACGTTCTCTTTCGAAAGTACAGAGATGACTTGTCAAACTTTCTATTGTCTTTTCAGACTGCTTTAACATTAGCCAACTTGACTTAAAATGAAAGTATTTTTCATCAAGTGTATCTAAGACTTTGCATATAAGGAACAACTCCGGAAGTTTAGCCGTTTCATCTATTTTAGAAATTTCTACCTTTAAATCATTCCACAGATTTTTAAGCTTCGACATGTGGGTAAGAATGTCACAGTCTTTGTTGTGCTTTAGGCTAAAAAATTCTAAACATAAATTGTAAGCCCTGTCTTCCGTCTTTCCATCATACAGTCTATGTAGCTCTAGCCATACATCTTGTGCTGTTCTAAATCGCATTACCTTCTTAAGGGTATCCTCCGACATGTTAGTGGTCAACATTAACAGCGCACTGCTTTGAGTCCTCCTATACTTTGCTATTTCAGCGTTATAGGCGCTAGCAGCGACCGCATCACCTGCCGCTCCTGTAGGCAGTGTAGGCATCTGGAGTCTCCCTTCTACAGCCTCTAGGGTTCCCTCTGTACCCTCTAGCATGATGGTCTTCTTATACCTCCAGGTCGCCCAGTTTTCTTGACCTTGTAATTTTCCTATGTCGATTTTTGCGAAAAATCCATTTTTAACTTATCTTATCCAATGATCTCTGTACTAGTGACCTCAGTGCTGGCGCACATAAACTATTAAAGGTAGCAGTGTGACTTACTAGATGTTTGTAATCCGATATGTTGTAGAAGTCTTGAGGTTTGCGATTAACAATTCACTTCCCCGAGAATTTTATGGATGAGGTGATAGATAGATGGATGAGTGATTAATGAGGATATTAACGATTATTTTAAATATTACTAATGTATTTTACAGTCTTTTTTCTGCACAATATTGTGAACTCACTTTTTGATAGATTGGGTAAGGTACCCAATCTATCAAAAAGTGAGTGAGGCAACGACCATAGATATATATTTACATTTTTGATTCGTGCCAGTAACATAACACTAGTGACCTCAGTGCTGGCGCACATAACCTATTAAAGGTAGCAGTGTGACTTACTAGATGTTTGTAATCCGGAATGTTGTAGAAGTCTTGAGGTTTGCGATTAACAATTCATTTCTTCGAGAATTTTATGGATGAGGTGATAGATAGATGGATGAGTGATTAATGAGGATATTAACGATTATTTTAAATATTACTAATGTATTGTACAGTCTTTCTTCTGCACAATATTGTCAACTTACTTTTTGATAGATTAGGTACCTAGGCAACGACCATAGATATATACTTACATTTTTGATTCGTGCCAGTACCATAACAGGTACGAGATTCTTTGTAGGTATTTTGTTCACTTTAGAGTCATAATTGATACACTGAAATGAAAATTTTGGGGCAAGTCAGCCCCAAAATAGTTATCCCGGAACGAATAGCGGAACAAACGTAACTGTGGTTTGCTGACAATGTCGTTTTCATTAAAGTAGGCGAGCTAATTATTTTTAAAAGACAAACAAATGTAATGATCTTAGAGCTAACTGTGCTTGCATTCATCCAAAATAAGCCCTAAATGTTAAATTTGACTTAATCACTCCAATAGTGAATCCTTGTTTATAATTATAATCCAGGGCATCAAATATGATTTTATGGTATTGTTAAAAAAACTGTATTTATTATATTATCGGAGCTGAGTTAACTATCAAATATTTTATCATGATCCTTATTTATAAATAAGTGCGTTCCTATGATAATGGATAAATTCTTTAATTCTCTCCTCGTTTCTCTCTCTGGGCGTAACAGTGCATTTATAAAATCGCCTAAAATATCCACTTTGGACCATCCAGGTAGGTACCATGGGTACTTTTTGGTAAATGTAGATAGGCGATTGTCAAAACGTTAGAAGTAAGATATCGTTGATAATGTCAACATCATTTTCGTTGTCAACGACCATAAAAACTCAAAAATAATGTCTTGTTTATTGTAGAAAAGTGATTTAGATAAATATTTATAAAATAAATATCGATACCTCCAGTTTTAGTAAGAATTTGTATTGTGAATTGATATAACAAATTATTGATCGATTTGTCTACCTTATTAGTAGATAGAAATTAAAGAAATAATAATACGGCGTTGAAATGGCTCTTCCCTGGCATATACCGTTAGAATCTGCACCCGAATCCAAACCTCGCCCAAGTAGTCCAAAAGCAACTTTCCTTAAACATCTCAGCAACTTAAATGTTCATGAGACTCCACAAGAAGAACTCCAAACAGGATTAATGTGTGAAATTGGGATTAATAATAAAGACCCAGTTACTATACAAAGACTGATTGCTGCTGGTATGACTGTAGCTCGTTTAGATATGAGAGATTTGGACCCAGAGATGTGTTCTCAGTTGATCCAAAGTATTAGGCAAGCTGTTTATAAGTACAGTGTTGAATTGGATTATGTATATCCTCTAGCATTAATGGTTGATATTCGAGGACCAGATATAATTACAGGAGATCTCAAGGGAGGGCCTCAAACTACAATCGAAATCATACAAAGTGACACAATAAGATTAACGAATGATAATAGTTGGCGGGAATGTGGTACCTCTGAATGCCTTTATGTTAATTATGACCATTTGACCGACTTACATTCTGACGATATAATTTATATTGATAGCCTGACGCTTGGTAAAATCAAGCTCATTATTACCGACGTTGGCGATGATTCTGTTGAATGTGTTGTTAATGTGGGTGGAATTATCGGGTCCAAAATGCCTGTCAGGGTTTCCCGTGTACCAAAAGAATTGAATTTTAAACAAGGCGATGGAGATAGTTTACATTCTTTATCCAGTACTTCGTCTGATATTCCTTTTGAGCATACAGAAGATCAAGTAGCCTGGGCAGTCGGGTCGGATGTCGATGCAGTACTAGTTCCAAACGCACAGTATGTTCATGACATTAAACAAGTTCGGGATATGCTTGACGACAAGGGGAAACATATACTTGTGATCGCTAGTATTGAAACTACTATTGGCTTAGATAATATTGATCAAATTATTGCAAATGCGGATGGAATTTATATTGACCGTACGGTTTTGAGTACGGACCTATCAGTTGAAAAAATATTTATGGCTCAAAAATCCGTTGTAGCCAAATGCAATGAAATTGGAAAACCTTGTATATGTAAAGCTGTCATAAATGAGCAAATACCTACACTATGTGTGACTGATATTGCAAATTTGGTGTTGGATGGAGTGGATGTTATAGCTTTAGAACTTCATTATGATTCACCATTGGCCAAAATTTCAGCCTGTGCTGATTCTGTAAAAATGGCAGAGAATTGCCTTGCCGCATCAGCAGTTATTTGTCGGAACGCTGAACATATTATATGGAAACCTCATACCTACGGTAACATAGAACTAATGAAAAGTTCACTTCAAGAGCCATCGAAAGCTCTATGTGTAACTGCTGCAGAATTAGCAATGCGGTCCCATGCAGCAGTAATAATTTGTTTAACTAATTCTGGTCGAACAGCTAAATTATTGTCACGAGCTCGACCTTCATGTCCAGTGGTTGCCGTAACTAGAACTTGTCACACGGCAAGACAATTACGATTTTGGAGAAGTATTCGGGCAATGCATTACTTTGAAGTCCCGAAAAACAACTGGCTTGAAGAAGTAGATAGTCGTATTCGTAGTGCTCTTGATTACTGCAAAATAAAGCGAATATTAAAAGCTGGAGACCCTTACGTAGTTTTGTCAGGAACTCGGAGAGGTGGAGGATATTGCGACTCGATTAGACTTTTGTTTGCCAGCATCAGAGAAACAATAGTAGTTGAATGAACATGTGATGCAACCAAAATAAAATTTCCTTATTATTATTTGCACGTTTATTGATAGGTTTTCGTTAGATGTTGAACAAATTTAAAATGAATAACTATGAAGCCTAAACTAGTAAACAAGGTAACCTCTAACTTACTGTTTATGAAAAAAAATGTGTGTGTGCGTTAGTCTATATTATGTGATCCATCTCTTAAGAACACGATGACCAAATCAAGACATTATTTTAACATAAAATAGAAGGGTAAATAATATAAAACACTATATATTTAATACGAAAATTAATCACTCACGGCTCTAAATCCCAAAAAGGGGTAGCCAGAGCTCTAGAGCTAGTAACTCCTTAGCCACATTTGGAAGTTGAATTGGGGACAATATGGTAGTTATAAAGTATCTTTTGTGATGGGTCTCCAACCGCATCGCCCAAAATCCACTTAAAAAAGCACCTTACGCCCAATTTCTGAATTGAGTATTCAAGCTGAGAACGACTAAAGTATCGTTTTGTCTCATTCAGTTGTTAAGATTTCAATGCGACAGAATGATACTTAATTTGTTCTCAGCTGTAATACTCAATTCAGAAATCGGTCGTTAGTCGCCTCTTACGACACCCGTGGGTAGAAAGGGGTAGTGACATTCTAAGCCAGCACTACAAGGCAAATACTTCTGAACATCACGTGACATTGTCACCTCACACTTTTTGCTTTGACTTAGCTATACGTCGAACGTCTTATCTTATTATATTACACAGCACTAAC
Source organism: Bedellia somnulentella (assembly GCA_963576735.1). Taxonomy (NCBI): domain Eukaryota; kingdom Metazoa; phylum Arthropoda; class Insecta; order Lepidoptera; family Bedelliidae; genus Bedellia; species Bedellia somnulentella. The sequence goes on along the minus strand of OY755175.1, from coordinate 9,526,828 downwards.
TCACGGCAGAAAAGAGCATTTTTTGACGAACGGCAATTAAGGTTCATTCCTAATTAGAGTTTCTCATTCTTAATTAGAAATCTTAATGATGCGGCCGAATAGAGCATGTTCTGGTTTGACTAAGGTACATTCCTTATCAGACTTCCGCTTTTCTAATAAGAAATTTACATAGATTCAGTTGAACAGAGCATGTAACTACTTCGAGGAACTGAAAGCTAGGTACATTCGTAACTAGAGTCCTATTAAGACTCATGCTTTTGCGCCGTATATCCCTGAAGGGATAGCAGAGGCACTTATACTTGACACTTAACACAATAGTGACAATGTGTCACCTGATGTTCAGAGTACCCACGTGACAGAGGGTAAACCTTTGTACAAATACACTGACTCATGACTAAGTATTGTTACCGCGAATATACCGCATTAACAACAACTTCACATCCCATGCAAATAAGGACCAAAATTACTCACCTGGAAGTTGGCAGCTGATGTGAACCTCTACGACGTCATAGTTACGTCACGACCCCTACCCCAGCATTGGACCTTTAGATTTTATATACTCTATATTAGCTACTGCTACGCTATATTAGCTAATTTACGAAAAATAAAAAGTAAGTCTAAGGAATTTCTTAAATGTGTTGCTCAAAGTGACAATAGTCCGCAAGACAATTTAAAATTATAAAAGCATAATAATACTTTAGACGTTGAATGGGACCCTAAGGACTGATAATATATTAATGAAGTGTTCAAAGCTGCAATCGATAGGGAACCATGTTAAATACACTAAAAGGACCGTTCTATCTCTAGCGTCGAGTATATTCGATCCTTTAGGGCTGTTGAATGTTTGCGTTATCCTCTGTAAAATATTTTTGCAGTCTTTATGGATCCAGAAATTGGACTGGGACGAAGATATACCCCAGGCACCAAACTGTATCTGGACCAGATTTGTGAACACGATGCACCACCTGGTGAATGTATCTGTGCCTCGTTTTGCAATCTGCAGTAATGCAGTAATGCACTCCATAGATGCGTTAGGTAACTCTACAGTTCGACTCTTAACAGCTAAAGCGAAGATCTCGCCATTGAAGACCTTAACAGTCGCTAGGTTAGAGCTTTGTGGGTCCATATTGGTTTCACGCCTCTGTAAAAAGGTCCTGCAAGACTTACGCTGCAAAGTTGCTAAATGCTGGTTTTGGACTGAATCCAAAATAGTTTTAGGGTTAGTTAAGTTTACCTTCGTATAGGTTATGTACATTTCTCTTACACCGAGTTGCTGAAATTAATGATATTTGTAATAACGCAAAGTGGGTGTATGTTCCTTCTGCGCAGAACTCCGGTCTCTTGAGTTTTGAAATATATTTCCATTCCGCCTTAACAGCGGGCGCGGGTGAAAATCGCTCCGTGAGTTCTTAGCCATTGCCACGTGAGTTTCGTCACGATTTTCTTCCTCACCGTTAACAACCACGATAAATTTACCATATATTCACACATGAAACACACCCTTATACACTATAGGCAACACCGACAGCCCCTTGTGCCACGCTTGCGTGGAGGCTGGCAAAATGGTTGCTCTCGTCAATTGCTCCAGGAATGCAAAGGGCGGCGTTTACCGCACGTCTAGTAATAATAATATAATTACCACACAAAGGGATTAAAACAATGCCTCTCTCTACATGATAATCGCATGTTCTATAATCACTGAGCTATCTTTGTACAAATAATTATTACCCATTTATAAGGCGATTATTTTCGTTCATGGTTGATACCAAAACCGTTCTAGGCCGTTATCGTGTCCGTGAAAGGTAGTATAAGGCATGTGAGAGCCACTATGTTACGTAGGAAGTGAGAAACTGACAGATAACACTGGCCAACACTATTTTTGGTGCCGTTGTTTTAAGACCTGATTATGAAAGTAATTTCTTCACTGATTTCAAATATGTAATCAGTTTTTCTGTATCAGCTCTAGTTTTGAAAATATTAAAAAAAAAAATTTTTCAACGAAAAAACACATTTTTTATTAGTCAGTGTACAAAAAACTCCTCTTAATAGATTTTCTTTCATGTTTATGCATTGGGTTGTCTCTCATAAGAGCCCAGCAGTAATCAGCCATCATGTGAGTATCCCATCTACCCTGGTATCGATCCTCCATGACTTTGATGTCCTGATGAAACCGCTCTCCTTGTTCCTCACTTAAGTCACCCAGGTTATGCGGGAAGCAGTCCAAATGGCTGTGTAGGTAATGAACCTTGATGCTCATATTACATCCCAACTTTTGAAAGCAAGAAAGCATTTGGTTTACAATACTTTCATAATCTTCTGCCTTATGATTACCAAGGAAATTTTTGATCACTTGCACAAATGAGTTCCACGCAGCAAGTTCCGTTTCATTCATAGATGTTGCGAAGTTATCATCTTTAATTAACTGTCTTATCTGAGGACCGTCAAATATTCCAGCCTTGAGTTTTTCTGTGCTTAAAGCTGGAAATGCCCTCGTAATGTATTGAAAGCATGAGCCCGATTTGTCTAATGCTTTTACAAATTGTTTCATGAGACCAAGTTTTATGTGTAGAGGAGGTAAAATGATCATTTCTCGGGGGACTAAAGGTGTATTTATAACATTTTGCTTTCCAACAGCTAGGCTTTCTCTGATCGGCCAATTTTTTCGTACCCAGTGATTCGGTTTATCTCTACTATCCCAAAGACACATAAAACATGGATACTTTGTATATCCACCTTGCTGTCCCAACAGAAAATTAACCATTTTGAGATCGACGCATATAAACCATTGGTGGTTATCATATTTAATCTTTTCTAAAAGCAGTGCAATTGCTTCATACTCTTCTTTCATTCGGGTAGAATGAGCAATTGGAACACAAGCGTGTTTATTACCATTATGAAGCAATACACATTTGAGACTTCTTTTGGAACTGTCTATAAAAAGACGCCACTCAGTTGAGTCGTACTTTTGTAAACCCATTCTTGTTAATAAACCACCAATATCATTGCAATAAACAAGATTGTTATCTTCAGAAAAATATGGTAGCAAATCGCGTTCTCTTTGACGGTAAAATGTAACTCTTGTGTTTGGTGAAAGCAAATTCTTCTCTTTTAATCTAGAAGCCAACAATTCAGCACGCTCCTTTGAAAGATCTAGATCCCTTATCAGATCATTAAGCTCACCTTGTGAAAAAAAACGAGAGGTTCGATTCAACTCGCCATAATCACTGTCGATCTCGGGATTTGCTTGGATTTCGTTATATTGTTCCACTTCGATATCTGGCAGCGAGTGGTACGTAGGCACAGGGACACTTTCGGAATGAGGTACAGGTCTTTTCGCTGATGGTATATCAGGATATGTCCATTTACTTCTATTCTTTCGATTTATGCCGACAATCTTAACCAAACAGAAATAACAGTCGTTGAAGTGATTTTGTTGTTCCCTCCAAATCATCGGTATCCCAAATTTCATACATCTTCTTTTGCAATTTGTCCATTGTCTCAAATGTTCTCTGCATGTTTTACACACAAAATGGGGCACCCAAGGCTTATCTTGATGCTCAATAGATAGGTTGAAGTATGCGAAATATGCATTTTTCACGAACTCTGTTATGGGTTTTCTGTTTTCCTCAAACGTATATTCACCACAAATATAACAAAATGAATTAGGATTGGTCAAACAACATCTTGATGAGCTTGCCATTATGCCAAAACAACGAAATTGATGAAAATAAAAGAATTGCGATACTTTGTTGAAGTCAAAGTGACGAAATTTTAAAATTGAGGGTAGTTATGAAATTAGAGCTGATACAAAAATGGCAGTTGTAGGTTTGTCATCAGAGACACGTTCAAAAACAATATCTAAACAAATTTTTACCGCACCAAAAAAAAAGTTTTTTTTTGTTGGCCAGTGTAATCAATACAAAATCACATCATGTTCACAAACTAGCTCTCACACACCTTATGCCCAGGGGCTGCCTTTTTCCACGCTTATGCTATGACTTTTATATAGTCTTGTCACCTGGTATCACTAGATCGTGAATGTTAGTCAAGACTCTTGACTAACATTCACGATCTAGTGATACCAGGTGGGAATAAAACTGAGATGCGATGCGACGGGCTACGAAGCGAATTTCCTTATCATAAGCTGCTTTGCGACATCGCATCGCTGCACTGATCCGCAGTTAGGTATAACAGTATTGAGTATAAACATACATACAACATACATATACTCACGCTATTAGTTCCTATTGGGGTAGGCAGGGACTATCGATTGCCACTTTGTACGATCCTGACAAACCTTTCTAGCTTCGTTTACATCCATCAATCTTTTCATACATGCTCTTTTATTCTTCATACTACGGACGCCAGCCTTTTTGAGCACACTCTCAATTTGGTCCAAGTGTGTTCTCCGTGGTCGTCCTCTACTAACATTACCATCCACACTAGCTCTATAGATCCCTTTTATCAATTTTCTATTATCCATCCTCTCTATGTGCCAAAACCATCTCAACATTCCTTTTTCTATCTCTCTTACAATATCATCTTTCACACCACACTTTTCACGAATTTTTTTCTCACTCGGTCACATAATCTAACATTACAATTTTTTCTGAGGGACCTCATCTCAGGAGTATAAACATTATTTTATATATCTTTTGGTATGACAATATGAGACTATAACCTATCTCTCAAATGTCAATGTCATGTTAATTACGTTATGTAAAGAGCTTGGAAATATTATTTAAACAGGAATGCGCTCTGGCGTCCTAAAGTGTCCTGAACAAGGATGGCTTACTAGTGGGCTGTGTCTCGTTTTAAGTAGGGTGACCATCTGTTAGTGTTTTAATGAGAGTTCCTCTAAAAGTTACAATATCACTTGTATTTACATACAATTATATTCTTAATTAGTAGATTATAAAAGAAGGGGTAGCCAGGGCTTGAGAATTAAAACTTCCTCAGCCACTTTATGAAGTTGAGTAGAGAAAAAATAGTAATTCAAGGATCGTAGTATTTAGGCATGGAACATTTCACCAATAGCATATGATTAATCATATGATTTAAGTAATCGTATGTCATATGATAATAGCATACAGAAAGGTTGCTACTAATCATTCCTGTCGCACCAGATAAATCATGACATTGAATGAAATCATAAGAAAACCGAAGTGAAAGACTTGTGGGCGGGGTTATCTGTGTAATTGAAAGCAAATAAGAAATATTGAGTTAGAAAGAGCAAGGTAAGAAACTTTTAATTTAGTTTTGGTATAATCTGTAAGCTAAGGGTATAGGCTCATATAAAGCTTTAAAGTAAAAGACAATAGATAAGAAAATCACTCTTTTTATTACAGCTTTTTAATTTCGGATATTATCATAATAACATTATTATGACTGAAATCAGTCAGTTAGTCATCAATTTGTCTTTTTGCACCGCGACTTGCTAACCGAGTGTGAATAATAGTTATAAGAGAGATTATGGCAATGCTGCCGTGTAGTGCTGCCGTGTAGTGCTGGCTTAGAATGTCGCTACCCCTTTCTACCCACGGGTGTCTTAAGAGGCGACTAAGGGTATTGGGGCTTTTAAGGGATTTTTGGGCGATTCGGTTGGAAACCCATCACCAACAACCATTACTTTTTACCATCTTTTCCCCACTTAATTTTCCAAAAGTGGTTGAGGAATTTTTAATTCCTTAGCTCTGGCTACCCCTTCTAGGGATTTACAGCCGTGAGTATATGTATTATGGCAATATCAAGACGTTTTTTCTTTTTTTTGAAAGGATTGGTTGCTGCTGGCCCTGTGGCCTGTGCGGTTTTACCATGTCTTTATGTGTGCCGGGCAGCTGAGGGCCGCCCTGGGGCGGGGCAAAGGATTGTACCTAAGCTAAATCGGATAGAGGGAGAAAGGAGCCCTAACAAGGTGACCAAGCTAGAGGCTTATGTCATACAGTGCGAACTTTCACGTCCGTCGGGAGGCCTATGCCAGTGGCACGGCAAGGGAGGTTATAATTTGGGGTTCTTCGGTCGGTGTCTGGAGTGGTGTGTCCTTTGTCCGTGAGCGCTAGTGGCCTCTGAGGCCTTAAGCTCGCGGGTGATCGGGTCGTCGGGATCCGAGAGCACGCTACGACGCCCTCTCTCGAGTTCCGACATCCGGTGAGATAGTGTAATCCAGCGAAGCTCTGAGTAAGGGGTTGGGGTGATCAGGGATCCTATCAAAGTATCTACGTAAGATTTCTTTGAAGTGATCCCTGATTGTAGGGAGTTCTAAGTCTCTGTGGAGATCATAGTTCCTAACATACCAAGGCGCCTTGCGCATGAACCTATTAGCACGAAAAGATGATAAATTATGGATACCTTATATATCTTTTTTTTTTTTTTTGTTTATTTATTGACATGGCTTGGAAGCTAGTCCTTTAGCCGAGACATTTAATTAATATCTAATACAATTACATATATTTTTTTTTCAAAAAACTTAACACTAAACAAGAAACAATGAGAGGTTTTCTTTTTGAGAAATAAAAAAAAAACATAGTTTCCTAGAGCTCTGTAGATGGCGTTGATGTAACTACGTTACTTACCACACAATTTCGCCACACAATAATTTCGCCAATGTCAACGTTAAAAACATGTGTCACAGCACCATAGAGTAACTTTTTGGCGAGTAAAAACAACAAAAAGAATGTTAAATATAAGTACCGTCTTTGTTTATTTACTTTTGAGCTATCTTGGCATAAACTGATGTTAATTTAGACTTTCAAATCAGAACGTTTTTATGTACGTTCCGTTTTACGATATCATTACATCCAAGTGTGAAAAACGGTGTTACGTTCCGTTCCTGCCAGTAACATAGCAAGTCTGGCGCCATCTATCCTGAGAACAGGGAAGAAGAAAAAAAGAAAAAAAGGAAAACCTCCCATTAAAATTACATGAAACTGAATCAAAAAAAATTAACATTCTTTTTGAACGTAACCACCAACACAAACACATTACACACATTAACAGAACAATCAATTGAATAGATATAGTAGACAAACAAAGTATTGACATGTGACAACAAACACAAAGTCACAAACGTTACGACTTCTTTTTCTCTTAATTCTTCTTTAGAAACAAGCATTAAGACTTGAATTTCATATCTTCTCCACTGTATTACATATATAATTATATAATGGTCTATAAAAGTGATGATCTTTTAACATATCTTGTACGCGGCGGGGTACAACTAGGTTATTTTCAGCTGCAGCATCATTTAAAGAGTCCACCAGTAGAAGTCTTTGTATTCCGAATGCCGAACAAGATTCTACTATATGATTTAGCGTGCAGTTGTCGCATTCGTCACAATGTGGGCAACTGCTGTTATCTTTTATCTTCATTCGATGCAAATGTGACGGTGTAAGACAATGTCCAAGTCTCATGCGATTAATAATAACCACAAACTTCCTGGAGTCGCATATTGTATTGTACCAAGGTGTTGCAGGTAAGATGTTTTGTATTTCGGCATACCACTTCCCTTTTTGCTCTAGTGACTTTTTCCACAACAAATTCCACTTGTTCTTTATTTCTTTCTTTAATTCACTATATAGGTCCGTAAAAGGTACTATAGGCAGCTCTGAGCGATCTTCAAATATATCTCCCGTTGCTGCTGAATCTGCTATGTTATTACCAGTTATATCAGTATGAGAGGGTACCCAAACAAAGCTCACTTGCCTATTATCCATATACATTTTATAAATTAAATGACGTATTTTGTTTATATAATAATTTACGGACATGATAGTCCAGTGGGTAGAACACCCGCCCGAAAAACAGAAGGGCGTGAGTTCCAATCCTGGGACGGGCCTACACCAATTTGTCTTTTCTAAAGTCATATGTGTGGTTAATTTATCATGGTTGCTAACGGTGAGGGAAAACATCGTGAGGAAACCCACATGGCTGAGTTGTACTTAGTCATGTGACAGTGTATTCGTACAAAACGGCGATAGGCCTGCCCCCTATCACGTGAGTACACTGTCTAAGCAAAACGTGGGTACCTTCTCTGGAAACTAGATGGCGCTTGCCATGTGAGTTCAGGAGTATTGGTACCTCTGCCAACCCCTTCGGGGATAAACGGCGTGAACGTTTATGTTATGTTATGTAATAATTTACCTTATATGATACATTAAAACTTTCTAAACATATTAAAACACTTTTTGCATCACTAACTATTAAACAATTCTGAACATCACCTAAGTCATTTAAATATACTAATGCTTGATAAATAGCATAACATTCGGCTGTAAATATGCTACAATGATTACTTATTTTAAAGCATTTTATAATATTTTTACTTGAATCATAAAAAGCAGATTTAACTCCTTTATTACATTTTGAACCATCTGTATAAATTTTATAAAATTGTGGTTTATCTTCCAGAAAACATAAGAAATCTTTATTGTTACAAATATCTGGTAAATAAATATTGTATTTGTAATGAATAAGTTCATCAAAAGGATATTCATATATTGGCCATAAAGAATTTCTATAAATGTTAGTACATATCTTTTTTAAACTTTCTTTTATTATATACATTTCTGGAACTGATTCCACTACTAATTCAACTTGGCTAGCAAGTATTTTGTTCAAAGATTGAGATAAACAAGGATGTAATTCAAACTTTTTTAAAATGAGTTTATTTTTATTTGCAATTGCCTTAATAAGAAACTTTTGAGCTACCGTGATAGCCCAGTGGGTAGAACACTCGGTTATCGTGCAAACGACTAGTGTTCAAATCCTGGGTCGGGCCTACACCAATTTGTCTTTTCTAAAGACATATGTGTGGTTAATTTATCATGGTTGTTAACGGTGAGGGAAAACATCGTGAGGAAACCCACATGGCTGAGTTGTACTTAGTCATGTGACAGTGTATTCATACAAAAACGGCGATAGGCCTGCCCCCTATCACGTGAGTACACTGTCCTTGCAAAACGTGGGTACTCTGAACACCAGGTGAAAGTCACGTGATGTTCAGAAGTATTAGTACCTCTGCCAACCCCTTCGGGGATATTCGGCGTGAACGTTTATGTTATGTATTATATTATGTTTATGTTTTGAGCTATATGTAATCTTCTTAGCCTCAGAGGAGTAATGCATGTTTCAACTTCTAGAGAGTTAATTGGAGTAGTACACATTGCCCCACTTATAATACGTAAGGCCATGTTCTGTATAATGTCTAATTTTCTTAATAGAGTTGGTTTAGCATATAAATATGCAAGACAACTATAGTCAAACTGACTTCTTACTATACTTTTATAAAGCATACTTAATATTTTAGGATCAGATCCCCAAAAAGTACCAGTAAGGCATCTTAACACATTAAGACTTTTAAGAGCTTTTTTAGAAATATAATCTATATGTTTGTCAAATTTTAATTTGTTATCAATTATAACTCCTAAATATTTTTTCTCTGTTACTTGTGGAATTATAGTATTATTATATTGAATACTTACATTTGCTGAACCAAATACTAGGATGGAACTTTTATGCATATTAATTTCTAATTTAAGAACATTATTATAATAATAATGCAATTGTCTAAGTGATAAATTAACTCTGTTAGTTGCTATTTGGGGATAACTATTAATATATTACTATATACTATATACTATTAATATATTAGGATATCATCTGCAAATTGTAAAATGTTTACTTCTGTGTTTACATATTTGAATATTTGAGAGGTATATAGGTTATATAGTAATGGAGAAAGAGCTGAGCCTTGCATTAGTCCTCTGTAGGCTTTATGTGGACCATGTAATACATTATTGAATTTTACAAATATTGTTCTGTTATACGAGAAATTAAATAACCATTCAATTATTTTTCCAGGCAATCCAATCTCTGCTAATACCTTAATCATTGCAAATAAATCTACACTATCATATGCACCTTGGACGTCAAGAAAAGCACAAACTGCTGTAGAAGTTTTCTAGTCTACTTTTCCTAATATCTGATATAAAAGCTACAAAACATTCTGCCGCACTTTTGCCCTTTCTGAAACCAAATTGAGTTGCAGGTAATAACCCATATTTTTCAACATAGTAATCTAATCGGAGTTTCAACATAGATTCAAACAATTTTCCTACGCATGATGTAAGTGAAATAGGTCTATAAGAGTCAGATTTATTTTGTGGTTTATCTGGTTTTAAAATTGGAATCAAACATTGTGTTTTCCAGGACTCAGGAATTAATTTTTGGTTCCATAGTTCATTTAATATGTTAAGTAAAATCTCTTTAGACTGAACAGGAAGATGCTTTATCATAACATATGGTAGATTGTCTAAACCTGGTGTGGTGTCTTTTCTTGAGTTCAAAGCAATATCCAACTCACTGTATTGAAATGGTTCCAATAAGTATATATTTATCTCTGTGTTATTATTAATTTTAAAGTAGGATTCAACATTAACATCATTTACACTTTGTTTTGTCATTTTATTAATAAATTCTGGGATCCACTTATCATCTCTATATACATTTTTATTAATATTAATACGTTTAAATCTACGAATATGGTTCCATATTTGAGCTATAGGAGTTTGTCTATTAAATTTAGAACAGAGGTTTTTCCAACTATCATTTTTTGTATTTTTAATAATTTGTTTTTTTTGTGCATCCATTTTCTTATACATTATATAATTTTCCATGTTCATATTACTTTGATATATATCAAGAGCTTGTTTTGCTTTAAAAACTGCTTGTTGACATTCATTATTCCACCATGGCGCAGGCACTCTAGAAACCTTACCTTCTCTGCATTTTTTTAAGGGTATACATTCCTCTCTTAGTATATTTAATTTATTACAGAATTCATCATACTTTTCTATTGGAGTATTTGAGTGTACAGTCGCCATCAGATATATCGGAGCGGCCGAGGTACTCAAATATATCTGAGCAGCAATAAATTTCAATAAATTCTTTACAGTAAATAAGGTCAAAAAGCTCTGAACATCCAATTCGCCACAAATATATGAGCAGTGGTTTTTCAATAAAATCTGAACACCCAAAGAGACAATAATATCTGAAAGCACAACTCGTCAAAGTCATCTGCTCAGACAGGGTGATCATAAATATCTGAACATTTAAGGAAAATATACCTTAAAGCACTAGGCATACAGTTTAAATGAAATCGTATCAAAATGAGTAGGTATACAAAATAGAAATCTGCGTAAAGCAACTTTACAGTCTTGTAACAAGAAAGACATTTGAATAAAATATTTGCCAATTGCATGTATTTTATCAAATACTTGTGGTCCGCCTAGGATTCGCACGGATGGTGTAAAGTTTTTATACTGCTTACTCCCTACGATATTTAGCATGATGATATCTATACTTATAATAAATCTGTAGAGAGGTCAATTCTGTACATTAAATATATTTTCAAAATAACGATCAGGGGGTGATAAGTGATCGATACTGATGTCAAAAATGCAATCAGTAAAATTTTTGTCTTTCTGTCCGTCTGTCTGTCTGTCTGTCGGTTTGTATGTTCCTTATGGAAACAAAAACTACTCGACGGATTTTAACGATACTTGGTAGAATTATTCGTCATACTCCTAGGCAGGTCATAGTGTACTTTTCAGCAGAGTAGTGAAGGGAAATTTTGGGAAAACGGTAGAAGTTACTCCATTTTTTAAGCTTCCGTCGCGTGTGCAGCGTTAATGGTTACAGTTACATAGAAATCATGTATCACGGAAATATTTTCCATAAAATTGTGTAAAAAATATCCTTCAATAGCGTATGTCTATCTTTTATGGTTGACTCACAATAACACGTGTAACTCCTGATAGCTTAGCAGTTCGGTGCAACCTGATTAGATTTGTTTACTCTAACATTTATAGTTCTTTCATTCATATCTTATTTAAAAAAGTTTACATTATTGCCTATTCAATAAAAAAAGAATCATAGAAATCGGTATAGAAACACCAAACTTATACATGAAATAAGCCATCGCGTCCTGTCGTCGCACGTGAATACTGAATCATGCTGGATTATTTTTTAGTAATGGTTGCGCGGGCAAAAGATAGCCGTGAGTATATGTATGATGTATGCAAAGTTTGAAATTCTGATTCTTTGTTTGCATGGTTTTGTTGTCGGAGATACTGAACCGTTCATTAAAGCACTTTCACAATCACAAAGCTAAACTATTCAGGAGTGCTATAAGTGGTGCTAAATTTCACAAAGGTTGAGCAGCGATTGAAGAAACCTCAGATATTTTTAAAACTACGCTACCCGTGCGAAACTAGGCCAATCCACTTGTATATCCTTTGTCCTTTTCCTGGTTCTAAGCTACCTTTCTAACAATTTTTAGTTAATAGTGTTACTAACACCACTTTCTTTTATATATATATATAGACTAGCTTTTTGCCCCGCGACTTCGTCCGCGTGGACTTCATTTTTTGCATCCAGTTTACATAATACCAAAATACCGAAACACTATCTCTACTTCTGTTTTTTATATTTATAATCCCGCGGGTGTTGTAAATGACATAAAAGATATTGAGGCTTTTTAAGTGATTGTTGGGCGATGCAGTTTGTGACCCATCACTAACAACCTTTATAACCTATCTTTTATCAATATATTTCCAAAATTGGGTGAAGAATTAGTATCTCCGAAGCTATGGCTACCCTTTTATGGAATTTATGGTTGTTAGCATATATTCATGAATGATTGATAGATGGATTTCATAAATTCAATCGCACCAAGTTTAATTATAAAATGTAAAAATCTCTATATTAAATTTCATTTGCTATAGCAACCCGTTAGGGGTTGAGTTCCAAAAATTCCTTTTTAATTGTTCATAAGAATCATGAAACAAATATACCAAGTTTTTATGTTCAGAAATGAGAATATCTTTAGTAAGTACAGATACGGATAGTAGTTTGGCGCTGCGGCGACGGCCCGGTGCTGCCCCCTACACTGACCGTTGGTGATAGTGGGAGAGCTTGCAGCGATTGCTCGGCAATATAGGGATGATTAGTGGTGGATCTCCTTCCAAAATAATCGCTAAATTGAAGGGATAGTGCTTGTTATTATTGTATATAATGCTATTTTAAGCTAACAAAACATTTTTTTACAAAAAGCTTGAATTACCTGAGATACGAACCCGGGACGATTGATTCATAATAGTTCTAATTAAATATTCATAGTAGTTAGTTATACCGCTACGCAACGGAGACGTTACCGGGGCGGTGAATTTTTATTACGCTTTATTTCATATTAGTCTTACTATTGATAAACAAATTTGTCATTTAAATTGATGAAACCCCTTCATCTTTCCAAAATGAACATTAACAAAGTGTCTGATGTGAATTCCATCGATGATAAAAATAATCGCTGCAATATTTTGGGCCATATATGAGTTAAGGTTTTTTGATGTTCCTATGAGAACTCTTGCGGATTCCTTAGTTTCAAGGAATCGTCGTCGTTTCATTTAGCTTCTAAATTTACATGTTAATATTCGTTTGCAATATAAGTAGATGTAAAAAAAATGTATACGATAAAAAAATAGTACGTCATCCCTCGGGAGTTCCTTATTTTCGGGGATCCATTACCGTACCATTAAGCTTCTAAATTTTGATTTTTATATTAGTTTACAATATTTTACGTTGTTTTAAACGATACACAGCGCCATCTCCAATGCATCCAGCAAGCAAACAATATTTTTGATTTCCCCTGGGAACATATTTTTTCCGGGATAAAAAGTACCCTATTATTTAATTTAGACTTCTAACTACACGTCTGAAAAATTTCAAAGCAATCGGTTCAGTATTTACGGCGTGAAAGCGGAACAAACAAACAAACAAACTCACTTTCCCATTTATAATATTAGTATGGATTCGCAGATTTATTATGCTATAATTACGTATATAAATTGGCAATACAAATACGACAGGCGAGACCAAAAAAAAAATACAACGGTGTGCGTAAATGAATGTGTGTGTGACATTAGTGTGGCGGATCCCATACTAGCCCTATTAAAATTATCAAAAATTCACGTATTTGTTATTTTTGCCCAATTGTAAACTTTACAGTAATTGTAGTACTATGATGACACAAGATATTTTTTATCATATATTTGCATTGAAAACTTTGGTTTAAGATCATATAGACCTGTAATTATTTATTACACAGTAGACAGAAATGTAATACAGTCTTAGTTTGGACATAAATGGCTAATAATTTTGTGTTTGCCAAAGAATATGTATTCGATTTAGATTTATTTTTTTCACTTTGATTAAGTTATTAAATATTAATCACTTAATCAAAAAATCATTAAACTTAAATAAGTCAATTATTTCCTTTCATGTTTTATGTCAAAATCGTTGTAGGAATTTATCGTCTCTGAGAGGTCCTGCCTTTGTTGACGTTTATGCTATGACGTTTGTCACTTACTGCTAATCCATGTATGTGCTTCTATATCTATGGTAATATAAAAGCTGCCAAATTAAAATAAGTACGAATGCTTTGCAATATTTCATCCACTTTCGTGTCAGTCACCATGGCCTAGCGGTTTAGTGAATAGAAATCATAATTGTAATCCGTTGCGTTAGGGTTCAAATCCTAACTTGTGTTTATTTTTATCATATTATGTTCTTTTTTTTCTATTTTATTTATTAAGTCTTAAGATTTATTGTCCTCATTTAATATAATGCTATATATTACGTTATAATTATATATATGAATACGTATAATACGTTACAGAAAACAGCAGGAAAAAGTACAATTTTGCAAAAACTAGTTTATCCTTTCATTTTATTAAAGCTGCATTTATATTTATGCTACCCTGGTACAGTCGCCATCAGATATATCGGAGCGGCCGAGGTACTCAAATATATCTGAGCAGCAATAAATTTCAATAAATTCTTTACGGTAAATAAGGTCAAAAAGCTCTGAACATCCAATTCGCCACAAATATATGAGCAGTGGTTTTTCAATTAAATCTGAACACCCAAAGAGACAATAATATCTGAAAGCACAACTCGTCAAAGTTATCTGCTCAGACAGGGTGATCATAAATATCTGAACATTTAGGGAAAATATACCTTAAAGCACTAGGCATACAGTTTAAATGTAATCGTATCAAAATGAGTAGGTATACAAAATAGAAATCTGCGTAAAGCAACTTTACAGTCTTGTAACAAGAAAGACTTTTGAATAAAATATTTGCCAATTGCATGTATTTTATCAAATACTAGTGGTCCGCCCAGGCTTCGCACGGATGGTGTAAAGTTTTTATACTGCTTACTCCCTACGATATTTAGCATGATGATATCTATACTTATAATAAATCTGGAGAGAGGTCAATTCTGTACATTAAATATATTTTCAAAATAACTATCAGGGGGTGATAAGTGATCGATACTGATGCCAAAAATGCAATCAGTAAAATTTTTGTCTGTCTGTCCTTCTGTCTGTTTGTCTGTCTGTCTGTCGGTTTGTATGTTCCTTATGGAAACAAAAACTACTCGACGGATTTTAACAATACTTAGTAGAATTATTCGTCATACTCCTAGGCAGGTCATAGTGTACTTTTCAGTAGAGTAGTGAAGGGAAATTTAGGGAAAACGGGAGAAGTTACTCCATTTTTTAAGCTTCCGTCGCGTGTGCAGCATTAATGGTTACAGTTACATAGAAATCATGTATCACGGAAATATTTGCCATAAAATTGTCTAAAAAATATTCTTCAATAGCATATGTCTATCTTTTATGGTTGACTCACAATAACACGTGTAACTCCTGATAGCTTAGCAGTTCGGTGCATCCTGATTATATTTGTTTACTATGACATTTATAGTTCTCTCATTCATCTCTTATTTAAAAAAGTTTACATTATTACCTATTCAATAAAAAAGAAACATAGAAATCGGTATAAAAACAACAAACTTATACATGAAATAAGCCATCGCGTCCTGTCGTCGCACGTGAATACTGAATCATGCTGGATTATTTTTTAGTAATGGTTGCGCGGGCAAAAGATAGCCGTGAGTATATGTATGATGTGTGCAAAGTTTGAAATTCTGATTCTTTGTTTGCATGGGTTTGTTGTCGGAGATACTGAACCGTTCATTAAAGCGCTTTCACAATCACAAAGCTAAACTATTCAGGAGTGCTATAAGTAATGCTAAATTTCACAAAGGTTCAGCAGCGACTGAAGAAACCTCAGATATTTTTAAAACTACGCTACCCGTGCGAAGCTAGGCCAATCCACTAGTATATCCTATATCCTTTTCCTAGTTCTAAGCTACCTCTCTAAAAAATTTTAGCCAAATCGGTTCATCCGTTCTTGAGTTATAAATAGTGTTACTAACACCACTTTCTTTTATATATATAGATTCGTAGATTTATTATGCTATAATTACGTATACAAATGGCAATACAAATACGACAGGCGAGACCAAAAAAAAGTACAACGGTGTGCGTAAATGAATGTGTGTGCGTGACATTAGTATGGCGGATCCCATACTAGCCCTATTAAAATTAATAAAAATTCACGTATTTGTTATTTTTGCCCAATTGTAAACTTTACAGTAATTGTAGTACTATGATGGATGACACAAGATATTTTTTATCATATATTTGCATTGAAAACTTTGGTTTAAGATCATATAGACCTGTAATTATTTATTACAGTCTTAGTTTGGACATACATGGCTAATAATTTTGTGTTTGCCAAAGAATATGTATTCGATTTAGATTTATTTTTTTCACTTTGATTAAGTTATTAAATATTAATAACTTAATCAAAAAATCATTAAGGTTAAAATAAGTCAATTATTTTCTTTCATGTTTTATGTCCAAATCGTTGTAGGAATTTATGGTCTCTGAGAGGTCCTGCCTTTGTTGACGTTTATGCTATGACGTTTGTCACTTACTGCTAATCCATGTGCTTCTATATCTATGGTAATATGAAAGCTGCCAAATCAAAATAAGTACGAATGCTTTGCAATATTTCATCCACTTTCGTGTCAGTCACCATGGCCTAGCGGTTTAGTGAATAGAAATCATAATTGTAATCCGTTGCGTCAGGGTTCAAATCCTAACTTGTGTTTATTTTTATCAAGAATTCATGTTATTTTTTTTTCTATTTTATTTATTAAGTCTTTAGATTTATTGTCCTCATTTAATATAATGCTATATATTACGTTATAATTATATATATGAATACATATAATACGTTTCAGAAAACAGCAGGAAAAAGTACAATTTTGCAAAAACTAGTTTATCCTTTCATTTTATTAAAGCTGCATTTATATTTATGCTACCCTGGTACATACAATGTAAAAAATGTCATTCATGTTTCAAAAATTCTAAGTTATTTTACCTCTTGATGTTTTTGTACCGGTGAAAATTATACAACTACAAACCCATTCCTCTATTAACACCATGTACTTACCTGTTTCTGTCAAAAAATGGAGTTGATCAGTGGGGAATGACTTAGTATTTTTTTTCTATTAATATACTAACCGTACAACTAGTTGGTACCGTACAACCAGTGGGGCATACCTCCCAGCAGAAGACTCTTTTTAGTTTTGACATTGATAAAACCAAATGGTGGTTGTGTAGAAAATGTATTCTAGCGTAGTACGATTAAGAATTTTAAACTGTATGCTTAGTGCTTTAAGGTATATTTTTCTTAAATGTTCAGATATTTATGATCACCCTGTCTGAGCAGATAACTTTGACGAGTTGTGCTTTCAGATATTATTGTCTCTTTGGGTGTTCAGATTTAATTGAAAAACCACTGCTCATATATTTGTGGCGAATTGGATGTTCAGAGCTTTTTGACCTTATTTACCGTAAAGAATTTATTGAAATTTATTGCTGCTCAGATATATTTGAGTACCTCGGCCGCTCCGATATATCTGATGGCGACTGTACATACAATGTAAAGAATGGCATACATGTTTCAAAAATTCTAAGTTATTTTACCTCTTGATGTTTTTGTACCGGTAAAAATTATACAACTACAAACCCATTCCTCTATTAACACCATGTGCTTACCTGTTTCTGTCAAAAAATTGAGTTGGTCAGTGGGGAATGACTTAGTATTTTTTTTCTAATAATATACTAACCGTACAACTAGTTGGGACCGTACAACCAGTGGGGCATACCTCCGAACAGAAGACTCTTTTTAGTTTTGACATTGATAAAACCAAATGGTGGTTGTGTAGAAAATGTATTCTAACGTAGTACGATTAAGAATTTTAAACTGTATGCTTCGTGCTTTAAGGTATATTTTCCTTAAATGTTCAGATATTTATGATCACCCTGTCTGAGCAGATAACTTTGACGAGTTGTGCTTTCAGATATTATTGTCTCTTTGGGTGTTCAGATTTTATTGAAAAACCACTGCTCATATATTTGTGGCGAATTGGATGTTCAGAGCTTTTTGACCTTATTTACTGTAAAGAATTTATTGAAATTTATTGCTGCTCAGATATATTTGAGTACCTCGGCCGCTCCGATATATCTGATGGCGACTGTACATCTATGTTTTGAAATAATATTCTAGCTTTGTTTGTATATTCAACCCAGTTAGTTTTACGGAATATGTATTTTTCGGAACTACTACCAATTAGATATTTAGAAGGGTTTATATGTATATTTATGAATGTAGGAAAATGGTAACTTCCCAGAGTGTCTGCGCCCACCTGCCATTCACACAGTGGAGCGAGTTCAGGACTTATACATGAAACATCAATAGCAGAAGCGTTATTGCCAGGTCTACGAAGTGTAGTAGGTGCACCCGAGTTCAAAATGCATAAATTGCATTCATCAAACAAACTAAACAGTTCTCTACCTCTAGTATTTGTAATGTCACATCCAAAAGCAATATGATGTGCATTAAAGTCTCCTGATATTAAACAAGGTTTAGGAATACTATTTATTATGTTCCTTAATTTGTTAATTCTAATAGTATTTGAATTTGTTTTAGGTGGGCAGTATACACAAAGAACTGATAAAGAACCAGCTTCCGTTTCAATCCTTATGGCCTGCGTTTGGATATCCTCATAGAAAGCTGTGTTCAGATTTAAACATTTGATTGATGTTTTCACAAGGATTGCTACACCTCCATGTTTATTTTTAGCCATTTTACCATAGTAATTATATCCCGGAATGTGCAAAATAGGTCTAGATTTAGTTAACCAAGTTTCATTTAAGAGACAAATATCTATATCATCATTTTTTAGTATGTCAGCAAGAAGAGGCTTTTTATTATTTATACTCTGTATGTTATGTTGCATGATCCTTAAATAATCCATTACTTAGTTAGGTTATTAATAAGTAATTCTTTAATATTGTCTACATTTTTTATTTTATTTGAATTTGCCAATTCGACCAAGGTTTGAACTACTCTGTTTAGAAAATCTGTATTATTTACTAACTCTGGAAATAAATCTTTTGTCATTTCTGGTTTTTGTTCTATTTTTTTATTATTTTTATTTGAACTATCGGTTCTATACTTATTATTAGTAATAATTAGAGGGAAATTATTTGACAAGCTATTAACTGACTCTGCAAAACTTCTCTTAATAAAATTATTTTTATGTTTTTCCATGCGTGAAACTTTTACTGGACATTCTTTTGCAATAGCTACGTGGTTACCGCCACAATTAATACATTTCAATACATCACTCGTACAGTCTTTATAATTATGTGAACCACCACACTTCGAACAGACCTGTTCATTCCTACAAATTTTAGAATTGTGACTAAATTTCATACACTTAAAACATTGTAACAGTGGAGGAACATACTGCCATACTCTAAATCTCCAGTTGTCCAGATAAATATACTGAGGTAATTGGGTTCCAGCAAAAGTAACAGATATTGTTGACAAAGGGATAATTTCAGTGCCTACTTTCTTTGTAAATCTACGTACAGACAAAATTTCAGTATCGGATGTCAACTTATTATATAAATCTTGTGTACTTGTTTCTTTAGGAATAAATCTAACTACACCTATCCTCTCAACTGATGATGCTGGTATATATGCTTTCATTTCATTTGTATCAAGACACTCATGAGCTAGAAAATCATTTGCTGCGACTGCTTGTTTAAATACCAATACTATTTTGTTGGCTGATATGCGTCTTCGTTCAGTTATGCCTTTAACATTTTTGAAAATTTTTGATAATAATAATGGATTTTTATTACCTATTTTGTTTTCATTATTTAATCCCTCTACGTATACAGGGAATTCAACATTCTGGCTATTATCAGAGTAACTTCTTTTATACCCAATTTTCGTAAAGGGTTTCCATGAAGATGTTGGGTCGTCCATCCTTTCTTCCAATTTGCGTTTTTTACGCTCCGCCGTCGTACTGCCATCACTTTCTGATGGCATGATGCCCTGTTAGACTTTTTATAATTGATTCGCAATAAAACTATGCAAAAAACTAATATTTTAAATTTGAACTTTAAAAACCGCGCTTTCTCATTCCCGCCAAAAAAGAAAGTCCTTATATATCTTGTTTCCATGGGGATACCCGTTATAAATATTATTTTACCGATTACCAAAATTTATAGATTATATATCTGTAAGTTGATAGACGACGACAATAATTAAAACAATTTATTAACCCGCAACCGTGATAGCCCAGTGGGTAGAACACTCGGTTATCGTGCAAACGACTAGTGTTCAAATCCTGGGTCGGGCCTACACCAATTTGTCTTTTCTAAAGACATATGTGTGGTTAATTTATCATGGTTGTTAACGGTGAGGGAAAACATCGTGAGGAAACCCACATGGCTGAGTTGTACTTAGTCATGTGACAGTGTATTCGTACAAAACGGCGATAGGCCTGCCCCCTATCACGTGAGTACACTGTCCATGCAAAACGTGGGTACTCTGAACACCAGGTGACAAAGTCACGTGATGTTCAGAAGTATTAGTACCTCTGCCAACCCCTTCGGGGATATTCGGCGTGAACGTTTATGTTTATGTTTATATGTCATTTATTAAAAAGGAATAGTTGGTAACCTGCTTTTTATAAAATATTCCCTATAAATACGTTTGAATTTGTTTTTCTTTGAACATAATCTCGACTGGCAATCGAGCGAGCTGGCACACTCCTCTAGTTCGGGCTCTCATTCTAGGACGTGTCTCTGCTTGACAGTGGTCAAAAGATTATAAGCTTTAATCCCGGGTGGTAAATTTCATTATTGGGTACCATATTTTTGTAAATGCGCTCCCCTGTTTAGATAGTAACTTCATGGCAGTGTTGCAAAAGTTCCCGATTTATCGGAAGATCTACCGATTTTGGCCTTTCCCTCCCGATATCCCGATTTAGTGACCATATCTCCTAATTTTTTGCATTTGAGATTAAAATAATATTTAATATAGCATTCTAAAGACAGAAAAAACTTAAGAATCACCTAGTAACACTGACCACGGGATTCTCATGCACGGGAATATCCATAAAATTCTCACAGGGCCTTTAAATACGGCAGAGACGTCAGTATACACAAAACATATTACACCAAAACGCTTTGCAATAGAGTTCATTATTGTAAAATGATCAAACTTGTGAAATTTCAAGATTTATCTTAAAATACTGATTAATCAAGGATACCGGGGCGTAGACCGGTATGTCGCGGGTTCAAGTCCTGCTGGTATCGAAATTTTTCTTTCCTTGATGATCAGTAATATAATCCCCACATGAGGTTTCATGACCAACATAATCTAATTATTGATGAAAAAATGTTCACTAAGTTTGTAAGCAAGAAGTGGTACAAAAATGAATAATCAGTACTACCTATATAGTTTTATATAATTAAATAAATTACTTTAATTTGATTATTAGCATAAAATACTGATGTTTTATTATGACTAAAAAATCTCCCGATTTCTCCCAATTTTTTACTGGAAAATTACCCGATTTTTTACTTTCTCTTTTGCAATGCAACACTGCTTCATGGTAAAGAGCGCGAACTTGTGTGTTGTTTTGATTTGATTGTCTCTTGTAATTTCAACCTAAATTTAATGAATGCGTTTAATTGAAAAGTGCATAACATACACTCGTATTAGTTCATGTGTCTACCTTATATTATGTTCATGTACGTGGAAGCAAAAGAGCATACAAAGAATTACTATGAAATAAGCAATGATAATATTGTGTTATCTGTAATTTTGAAAACATTTCTTACTACCAAATAAATAACCCACGTTTAAATGATGTCTCTAGAACTACTTATTCGTGAAAATTGTGCTGGGCTATCGTCAGATCGTGTCACTGATAGAAAACGACATGCTGAATCTCTCAAAAGTGTTATTTCTGGTAGTGCAGCTGAATCTATATTAACCGAAAATACATTGAAAAAAAGTGGAATCACTTGGGATCATGTTTTTGATGATGTTCACGATTATATTGTTAAGGTAACATTATTTTATAAATACTTTTACTTGATTTGTAAGTGAATTCTTATTCAGACTGGTAGACTTGATTAAAATAAATAAAATAAATAGATAATCAATAAAAAGTGGTAATAGGTTACAAGTCTATCTATATGTTATTTGAAATGAAGCAATTGGTCAAGACCTAGTTCTTTAAAACAATTAAAAAAATAATACTGAAGTGGCAATTAGCAGGCACATTACCAATAAAACTGATGAGGTTTTGTTGGTAGGATTAAGTTTATGAACACCCATGGAAAGAAATAGGGATAATGATATTCAAAGCCTCTACACAGCTATTTATTTTAGTATTTTGTAAGGTTCCCATAACCACAGTATCAAACCCCATTGAAATTAAAAGCCTACTCTGCAAGCACATCCGATAGAACAAAATACAACTTTAGAAATTCATTGACTAAAGCTGGAGTAAGCGCATAGCATAACATACATACAATACTTTGTAAAGGAGGATTTTCAAGGAGTTCCTATTTTGAAGTTCATGCAATGTACTTAAAAGAAAAGGGTGGTTGTTTCTTATGTAATGATTTGTATTAAAACAATTCTTATTTTTATGATTGCTGTGTAGTGTCAGCTTAGAATAGCACTACCCCATTTCTTCCGGTAGGTGTACGTGAGAGGCAACTAATGGTATTGGGGCTTTTAAGGGATTTTTAGGTGATGCGGTGAAATAAAGATAACGGTTGGAGACCCATCACCAGTTATCTTTATTTCACCATCTTTTCCCCATGCAACTTCCAAAAGTGGAAGTTCAAGGGATTTATAGCTGTGAGTATATGTGTGTATGTTATTTTTATGATCTATTTTCTACTCTTTTAATTGGCTGGTAATTATTACTTTTGAAGCTTCTCTTCTGTCATTATTTTTGTGATTCAGACCTTGAGGTCTTAGTGGATAGTGATAGCGGACTTGGGAAAGAAATATTATAAATGAAGTTAGCTCCCAAATTAATTTTGTCCTTATGTTTCCTCAGATAGGACACATTGCATGTGTTTTATCACTAAAGTTTGTAGGCCATGTACATTCACTCTTATCATTAACATTAAGGCTACTACTTAAATGCTCACCAAAATGGCTTAGGTATTAACCCTTAAACTAAATTTATTACCTCCATTTAAAATCAACCCACTCTATACAAAGCTCCTTAAACTAAATAATTTTATATTCCAAAATCATTATACTTACACCAGAATAGTTTTACATTGAGCCTATAAATCTTTTTGCTTCTCAAAATGTTTTTTTTGCTCACCAAATATTGTTTTCATAAAACATCAACATTAATGTTATCATATAAAAATAGTTTGTAAATACCAAAAAAAAGTTTGCATACCAAATTAAGAGTTGTTCTATTCTATTTCACAACTTTTTAATATTTTTTTATGATACTTTAGTTTTTCAATTTTATATTTCTCAGGAAAGTGAAAAGTTTGAAACAAGTAAGACTTTTGAAAGTTCTATTAAACCCTTGGCTGTAAGTTTATTGCACTCCATTGTTACTGGAGCAAAGAAATGTAAGTTGTATTTTATCTTGCTATTAAGTCAGACTTATTTTGGGAACCAGACCATTCCTATATTTTGCATTTTGTATTAAAATATGATTAAAAAAGGGACAAGTATGAAGAGCCAGGAAAAATGTAGTTACCCAGATTGCATTGAGATTTTTTTTTTGAGATGGAAATCACAAGCAAAACTCAACCATAATACAAATGACAACAATGTCATGTAATTTCCAGAAGTATAAGCACCTCGGCCACTCGTTTGGAAATATATGGTGTGAAAGTTTGAGTCTTTGGTTCTTCAGAGATCTTTTCCTTTAAAATAGCATGTCAAAATGGTATGTTGTACAATAGTTTTTAGGAAATCTTAAGAAAGTTGAATATCTTTAGTTAAATAGAAATGAGGTAGTGTCATTTTATGACATCACCATGCAAAGAAGTAAGATATATCTACAATATTTAGTAATTAAATATTGTAGATATATCTTACTAAATAATAATAATAATAAGAAATGAGGTATCAATTTGATTTATAATATTGTTTTCAGGTAATGCACTCATCAAATGTGAGAGAATCACTACAGCAGTTTTGTTTATTTTGAAAAGCAATAAAACAATCAAAGCTTTTGGGGATGCATATTTAAATCTTTTATACAAATATGTTGTATCCTGTGATATTTATATAGGGCATATATCACCAGAAACATGGGATGGTAAGAATAGTTAAACCTTAGTTTATTTTATGATATCATTCAATAACTTTATAAAAAAAGTATTACAATTGTGTTTACCCTTAACAACCTTGCTTCTAACTTGAGATGCCACTTTTGTTAAAAAAACATATTTTTCCAAAATCCATTCCATATATATCAATTTATCCCCTCAGTAGTAGTTACAACAATAACTTGTAGTTCGGGACACAATACTGACTCAATAATGTTTATATTAACTGTAATATGATGACACAAAAATAACTTAGGTGTTGGCTTTTACGACACTAACCAATTTTCTCTGGATCGTCGTACGGGAAGGCCAAAGGTTCCCATTGGGGCATTTTAAGATTTTTGGGCGTTTTGGCTGGAGATCCACCTTATTACTAATGTATAATTTATTTTACCTTTACCTTTTGCTCTACCACTCTTAAAAGTGGCTGAGAAGTTTCTAATTATGAAGCTCTAGGTGCCATTTTTTGGGTTTTATAGCATTGATTATAGGTAGAAATATATATAAAATAACATCCTGAACTAACAATAACATCTATGTTCATGTTATAGATCATTGCGGCCAGTAGAAATCGAATCAGTGATCTCCATACCCTTCAGCTAGCGTTTAACCCACTACTTGAATCAAAATTCGTTTCAGAGTTATTGGATACTTGCATTACGGTTTGCGAAAGCAAACATTTGACTTTGGACTATTTCACCAAATTACGGCTCGTGTGGCTAATCATGAAAAATGGGAGTAACTGTTGTCAATTCGTCGACTCACTGAGAGACTGCTTACAGAAATTACAAAGACTTATGTTAAACACTCACTTGAACCATGACAAGAAAATACAAAGGATATATATTGATATTTGTTCCCTGTTGATAAGCGCAGTAAGTTTTTTAATTTTTATTTTTTCCTTACATACTACATACATACATAAATAGCACATCTCAGTAACAACAGAATATCTATTTTAAAATCTCCATCAGCTCTGGTTATCATGTAAAACATTTTATTGTAATGTAGGTACAATATATTTTGCCTCCGTCTTATTTCTCTTAATGCTTACAGGTATCGCAGGAGTATCGGCTCACTATGTGTAAGTTCACAGAAACTGTGTTAGGAACTGTTATCGCGTTCTATGACCAGAACATGGAGTATAAAAACAAGGTATTATACAACTCGTATTATTTGATTAACTTACGTATTTGGATATAATACTTTTGCAACTTTCATCTTAACTAGGCGATTATTCATACACTGGGTGTGATTGTCTCAATCATGTCTCATTCTTAATGTATATATTTAGATTGTTTTATTTTCATTGCAATACGTTTTTAACTTTATAAAATACCCTATCCCGTATTCAGTATTAAGCATACCATATGAGACCCTATTCAAGTTGAACAGGTACTTATACCTATTACGAAATTGACTATATATTGAATAGAACAGAAAATTCTTTATTGCACACCAAAAAAGAAATATTTATAAAAATATAGTCATCATTAACAAAAGTACAATTGGTGGTCTTATCACCAAAAGCGATTTCTTTCTGACAAACTTTGAATGGTAAGGTCACTAAATAATATATATCCAATTTTAATGAGAGAACATAATTTACAGATGACGTTTTTCGAAATGCTTCACGGAGCCGTCGACCTACATCATCCACTGGGAAGATTGAAACAAGATTCTGGAAGCTTGGCTCACAACTGGACAACATGGCTGAAAATATTAAACAATATTGTAGAACTTGTGCATATTGAAATAAAAGCGTTACAAAAATCTGCCGAACAAAAGTTTAGGTTTAAAGATGATAGTCATAATAAAGACGCCATGGAGTTTTATACACTTGCTGCAGCAGTATTTTATCAGGTGAATTTCTAACTTATTTTATTAATAATAAAGAAAAAAAAAGAAAAAAGCAACCGTGATAGCCCAGTGGGTAGAACACTCGGTTATCGTGCAAACGACTATTGTTCAAATCCTGGGTCGGGCCTACACCAATTTGTCTTTTCTAAAGACATATGTGTGGTTAATTTATCATGGTTGTTAACGGTGAGGGAAAACATCGTGAGGAAACCCACATGGCTGAGTTGTACTTAGTCATGTGACAGTGTATTCGTACAAAACGGCGATAGGCCTGCCCCCTATCACGTGAGTACACTGTCCATGCAAAACGTGGGTACTCTGAACACCAGGTGACAAAGTCACGTGATGTTCAGAAGTATTAGTACCTCTGACAACCCCTTCGGGGATATTCGGCGTGAGCGTTTATGTTTATGTTATTATGTAAAAAAAAAGACGACACATTTGTTCTTATTAAGATAAAGAGTACAGAAAAGAAAATAAATAAGTCCACGTGCTGACGTATTAACTCGTGATATATTTATTAATGCGAGGGCCGATACAGATGTTATGTAAGAGTTTATAAAACTGGTATATATCATTCCGCAACGTGGGCACCAAGCCATTTAAAATAATAACAGATCTCATACACAATTTGATTTCAGGTACTAAATTCCAATAACCAAAGTGATGAAGTAGAACAAGGACCCAGCAAAAGACAGAGATTGTCTTTGCATAACGTCACAACGGTCTCAGGCATCATCGACGAATTGCAACATAATCATGTGCCGTGGTAAGAAAATAATACACAAAAACAACGTTGTTTCCATAACACTTATTCTGGTTTGTGTTCTTCCTATGCCACTTAAAAAATATATAACGTACATACATATACTTACGGCTATAAATTCCAAAGATGAGGTTGTCATAGCTTCCGAAATAGAAACTCTTGAGACACTTTTGGCAATAGAGTAGAGAAAAGAGAGAAAAAAAGGATGGTTGGTGATGGACTCTAGCCATATGGCCCATCAACAAGCACTTTGAAAGACCCAAAACCCTAAGTCGTCTCTTACGACACCCGTGGGAAGAAATGGGTTAGTGCTATTGCCTACACTACACAGCAAATTCTATTCCGCATATAAATGTCCTAGGTAATGAAAAAGAGCATAGTAAATTTTTTAAAACTTATTGGTATGTCCGACGATATATATATTGAACAATATAAACATAACGTAAACGTTCACGCCGTTTATCCCCGAAGGGGTTGGCCGATGCAACAATACTTATGAACAACGTGACAGCGCCACCTAGTGTCCAAAATAAAGAAGGTTAAATCAATATTAGTCGAATGGCTAATACAGAAAACATATGATGATACAGAAAAAATACTCAACATTGTACAATGATAATCAAATAATATTACAAACAACCACTTTCATACACATAAACAGGCATAAAACACATACACACACACACACACACACACATAGGTAACATTTCACACAAATCCATACACTTTCACATATACAAGTTTTTATATATTATATATATATATTTATTGATATATTAGAAGGCTCTAGTTTAGGTTTTAGTAGTACGTAATAAAAATACACAAATAACTTAAGGCAACTTTTGTAATTGGAATAGATAGTAGTACCACTATGGTACTTACCAGTGTATTTGGAGGACGGCGTTTACTGCTGCGACACTGTTTTATAACTAATGCAGCGGTATTCGTGCACATGTTGTTATAAACTATTGTATAATTTCAATAAAAATGTATTTTTTTTTTAAATAGGTAACCTCGTTTTGCTTAGACTTAGACTTAGGCCCACGCCAATTTGTGCGAATACACTGTCACAGGGCTAAGTGCAACTCGGCCATGTGGGTTTCCTCACGATGTTTTCCCTCACCGTTAACAACCATGATAATTTAACCGCACATATGACTTGTGAAAAGACAAATTGGTATAGGCCCTACCCGGGATTTGAACTCACGCCTGTCTGTTAACGGGCGGGTGTTATACCCGTTGGACTATCATGTCGTACAATATGAAACTATAAATAATGACTACGTTTAGCATTTACACATTTCTCCAAATATTCTGGTCTTTCATCTACCGTATCACATCGTATGGTAACGAGGCAGTTTTCTTCACCAAATTTGCTTTAAGAGACTCAATATTTGGTTGAAGTTTTGAGTAGGCATTCCTCTCTAAAATATTATACATTAAAGTCACGTCCAACCTACCGGGTTCATTAGGCTTTGTGCACTGATACTGAGTCTTGGTAATCATTGTTTACCAGCACTGTTACTTCATAGGAACGGTATAAAATGACAGATTATGGGTATTTAAAAAAAAATACATCCATACATAAACTCACGGCCATAAATGCCAAAAAAGGTTAGCCAGAGCTTTAGAGGTTGAAACTCCTCAGCCACATTTGGAAGTTAATAAGGGACAAGATAGTAGAAATAAATTATCTTCGGTGATGGGTTTCCAACCGCATCGCCCAAAAAAACCTTAAAAATATCCTCACACCCTTAGTCGTCTCTTACGACACCCGTGGGTAGTAAAGGGTAGAGGCATTCTAAACCGGCCCTGCACTTAAAAAAACACGGGAGAATAATTCCATACCTATCCATTCATTTATGTTTGGTCATTATTTTATTCAATTCATGATTTTTCAGGCTGGGTATAATTATGGTTTACGTGAAAAACTACGGCGACCAAGTATCGATAGCCGATCAAATCTCTTTACTTCGAGTTTTGGATACGTTCATATCCAGCAGCAACATGTCAATTAGTTGGACTGTATTAGAGCAACTCACTTGCCTTGTTCTAGATAAACTACTTAATAATTCGACAAATCTTGATACTG
Organism: Bedellia somnulentella; assembly: GCA_963576735.1. Classification (NCBI taxonomy): domain Eukaryota; kingdom Metazoa; phylum Arthropoda; class Insecta; order Lepidoptera; family Bedelliidae; genus Bedellia; species Bedellia somnulentella. Next base: position 9,497,446 of record OY755175.1, on the reverse strand, counting down.
ATAACTCCACTTTGCTCACTTCTCTTTGGAATTCTGGCGCCAGGTGAGAACTTATAAATACTTTATGTTGACGACATGTTGAGCATATTTTAATAAGTTCAACATTTTCAGGCAAGCGACATTGAGTGGTGATATTCATAAAGCTATGCACTCTATACTTCAAAGCTTACTACGGTTTGATGTATTGGAATATCAATGTGTCAACACATTAGTAAAGCACTACTTTGAGAAAGGAATGCCAGTTACTAATTATAGTGTCAAAACTTTAGATGCAATTCTTAAAACCTTCTTTGGCCAATATAACAATTACGAAAGTAAAGTACAGTGCTTTGAATGGCTAACCCAAAATGACTTCGTTTTTGCCAATAAAACCGGTGTTGAGTCGCTTATTCTCAGAATTGTTGCTAATAAAAATATAGAAGATGACATATTACATAAGGACGAAGTAACTATGTGGAGCGATGAAGTTTATGAAACAGTTTTTAATACAAATGCAAGCAACCTTTTTAGCGAGTTTGATTTAGATATTACTGCAACTGAGCAAGCTCGGAATAAAGTGGTGCAAACTAGTACTTTACATGTTGAACTAATTGAAGACGTATCAGCTAAAGTAAAAAACGATTTGGAAAATATTCTACAAACTGCCAACAAATGTACTTTAAGGAATAAAATAAAATTGTTAGATCATGCGAACTTAATCAACTTTACTCTTTGTTTCATTGATACGATCATCAAATACGTAGAAGATGGCGAATCATTTCTAGCTAATGGTGACTTTATGAAATTAACAAAAACTTCATTGAAAATTTTGTTTTCGTTAGCGGCTGAGAGTTTCAGTAATTGCGGTAAGAAATCAGAAGAAATTGAGCTTATAAAATCTTTACAATTACTTTTGTCACCTAAATATGGAGCCAATTTGAACATTGAAATACGCAATTGTATTGACAAAGAATTCTTCATTTCAATTCACAAAATCATTAATGAACGCGCAAATCATGAAGCTGATGATGAAGTTACCGATGATGATAAAAATGTTTATTTCGACATAAAACATCATTGCATATTATTGTTGGCAACATATTGCACATCCAATGTCAACTATAAGGAGGAATTACTTGGAGTTATTCTTGATCCTAAGTTGTACGAATTTAGTTTTAATAGCGATGTACAGTGTGCTTTTCAAAGTTCATCAATTCTTGTTGATTTTGATAAACAAGCTCCTACAGGTACTTATATTATTTTAAGGGTTCTTATTACTAACACATGCAGTTCTCTATTTGACACGAAATTTTATGTTTTCAGAATTGCTGTTTCAACTTATGCAATCAATGTGTAAAAATTTATTCCGGAATCCTCAAGCTACTTTTGATTTACTTGTCATACTGTACCGCATGCTGGGTCTTGTGTTTACACACTCTTCATCAACGCTGAAAAATAATTGTTTCATCATGGTAAACGGGTTCCTGCAAAGGGTTGAAAAATCTTTCTATCCTTCGCCTGTAGCGGCTCTAGTCTATAAATGTCTTGCTAAAATAAACGAGTTGAATGTTACTGTTTCACAACAAATACCTATGGGTGACTTCAAAATTACTTTGCTGAATGCAATAAAAAATGGGACCCATAGTCTTCGTTTATACTGCTCTTATCTTATCAAAATGTTTAATATTCAGTTTAGCCACGATGATGTCGAAGAATACGCAAATGATATAACGCAGCTCTTTCTGGTTAACGTAAGTAATATTTTTTTTTGCCCATTAATTTTCCGACGTTTTGTATGAATGAAGATATTACATGTGATTCTCTCGGAAGAAAACATATATTTCATATTAAATCTGCCTTAGTAAGGCAACCTATTTAAAACGTTGTGTTGTGCTACAAGGACCAACCACTCCTCATAATCAAGTTTATACAAAAATCTGAGTGATGCTAACTTTCATGTCATTATAATCTTATGAATGCTTTAGCATAGTGATCTTGTCACCATAAGTTTTATGGATATTTGTTCATAAATGAAAACGCCTAAATAGCTCCAAAATAGGTATTTGAAACTCTTGACCAACACAGCACTTAACAATTAAATCTGACAGCTGTCCCAGGACTTCTCCTCTGATATACACACTACACCCTGTATATATGTTAGTATGTACTCCCAAGATTGCTAAACTCAGGATGGATGAAAGTGAAATAATACACAAATTCACAAAATCAAACATCTTCGATTTTAACCACATCTTAACTATTATATTTATCATTTCTAGATATCGGACAAAACTGAAGAAATGCAAAGAGATGAATTAAATAACAGACCATCCATAGCACTGCATAGTTTTTATACGCAAGCTTGTGCGAATAAAAACTTCACTAGAATCATAGTCCACAATGTGTTAAAAGTACATAAAGAGAAATCATTAAATATAACTCAGGTGAAAAAAGTATTAATCAAAATCACTGCCCTAGAATCTAAAAATGGAATTGAAGACTACTTCAAAAATAATGTCCTTGAGTTACTGAGTTTTTGGTTTAGCAATAAGTACGAGCCAGCAGACATTCCATTTTGCTTATTGGGATACGCAACTTTAGACTCATTCATTGAAAACAGCCTGAAGTGGCTTATTCCAGCGGAGACTTTATGGTTGAGAGATGGCCGAATTGAAGAAAGTAAAATCGTCAAAAAGCTCAAACAGGGGTCCAAAAAATCTACTGAAGATATTATTGAGGTTGTAAAAATTACATATTTTCAGTAATTTATATTTATTAATTATGGTTTATAATTGTACAATATTGTGCTAATATTTTTTCCAGGAAAGCTTCTGTAACATCATGGCACTTTGTTTGCCTTATATAGTATCTGAAACCTATGGAATTGATTTTGGTGATAACGTCCAGCCATCTTTGATTAGAAACATAACGAAAAGTACTAAGAACATGTTTCAACTCACCAGCGAGGTATTGGGTGGACTCAAATGGAGCAATTTGTTTGCGGAAAACTTGGGTGAGCTCGTTTTACTGGCAGCCTCTCATTTGTTTGACTGTGAAGATGCAAACATAGTTCTTGGATACCGTATCAATCAAAGACCGGAAATTTTTCATTATCCTAAGGAAGTGTTTTTGGGAATACTCAAGTACTTTAGGGTAAGGAGTTACATAATAATGTAGAGTTCAGATTGATACTGTGTTTCCAATATTTTGTTCTTATATTAATCCATGTCTTTTTTGTTAGGTTTTAATAAATGAAGATGTAATGCTGCATTTGTGTGAGCAACAACCTATGATAATTTCCAAAATTATTGTGAAGCTGTGGAATAATCTAAACAAACCATCAACTTTTGCTAACAAAGTTGTATCGCTTTATTCACTTGTAGTTTTCACGGAAGAACTCCATATTGGCTATAGTTCAGATTATTTTGTTTGCAATTTCTCTTGTAATTGCTTGCTAAAGTTAATTAAATCAGCTGAAACAACTGAGGAAATAAGAGTTTATATTGTTGCTCTGAGATTAATACTAAATAAGTATATGCCTTTAAAATCAGAGTTGCTAACTGAAACAATACCTCTTGCAATTAATGTTCTGAATACTAAGAAGGAAGAGGGCTACGAAGTTAAATGTGCATCTTTATTGAATTCATTAACATCAAATGGCGATGAGTTGGATGGAGCTCATATCATATCCACTATATTACCAACTAAGCAATGCATTACTTATGAGTCATTCAAAGATGCTGTGAAAATATATATAGTCAACCTATCATCTGCCAGGTAATTTTTTTGTTAGACATCAAATGAATAATTTGAAGTATATTTGCTTGTTTGAATTTAATCGTCATTTAAATTACTTGCAGTTACGAATCTATCAAAAGCTTAAAGATATTTTTGAACATGAACTATGAACATGTGTCCGTCCTCTTACGTGGTTTACATCTAAAAGGATTTTCTGAAGAATGCAAGACTAGCTTGGTTCATCAACTATTTTGTACTTTGAATAAGATATTGACGTCAGCGACAGATACTAAGGTAGGAAAACAGATCTTAATAAATGATGTTGAATATTGCTACTTATATACTTCGTTAATTTGACGCCCTCAGTGGGAGATATGCAAGTTCTCTCATTATTTCTTAGAGTATTTGTACATGCATTCATGTTTTTTTTCTATAATAATAAAGCTCTTTCTAATGCTCAAAATCTATTTCGTTTAACAAAATTACATGATTATTCAGCATTTACATAATGGTGATGCAGCATTTTTAGATATTAAGCAGTTCGATATATTGGATTAGATCTTGTGTGACTCGTATTATTTTTTAGACCAACATTACAGAAAATCTACTTAAAGACTTACAGTATAGTCTAAATTCAAATAAATGTTTATACTTTTAGTGTATAATCTTAAACTTTGCATTCTTACAGATTCTTACGGAAACTTGCGACTGCTTGTCTGCAATTGGTACTTACGATTTGAAGACTCTTGTGATGGTTTCATCGTCGGAATCGAAAACTGTGGTTGACATATCACCTTCGCAGTACTTCGCCACGTTCACAGCCAAATTTTTGTCAAAACTTCTCATAGACGAGTCTTCAGTGGTTAGCAAAGTCATCTCTACTTTAAGCCGTTTGTTTCAGTATCAAGAAGGGCGAATAGCTTACGGTAATAACTGAAAATCTTATTTTACTTGCCTTAAAATAATTAAATTATATTAGGCTTTATAATTAAAAACTTTAGTTAATTTTTTTAGTGACACTATGATTTTTCTTCCAGAACTCGGTGACGTTAATAAGTTCATCTTGAAACAATTTTTGCCCACTGAGAATAATTACGTTGAGACAAATATCAAAATTGATGAAAGAAAATTTGAGATATACAAACGCGACACTTTTTGGGTACCTAAAACCAATGAAAGTCATGATGAGTGGGCAGCAAGGATAGCTACGACGCTTTTACACATAATAGCATCAAATGAAAATTATTTAGGACCACTAATATCTCTTTTTAAATTGAAGGTAAACTATTACTGTATAAAATAATGTATTGTGAATTATTTCGAAGTAAAACTCTAATCCCAGTGTGTGGAACACCCTAATACCGACTTCACAGCCAGCCTTTGCCTAATCGTACATTTTAAAACTCACATCCCAAATGACACCTACGATTGACCGCCGGATTTGTCAAATATGTAGAGTGCTTATTTAGTCCAAGTGTAGTAAATGTAATAATTTTATTGGTACGAATTTTCAGCAAAGTCTAAGCAGAAGCTTTTTACCTCCTCTGCTGGGTTTAGTTATAAGCGTCTCTTCGGTGGAACAAATTACAATAATCGGAAAACAAATAGACGCGATATTGAAATATTTTTCTGATAAAACTTCACCTAATTCATTGGATTTGAGTGGGCAGATTGATTTGAACGTCACTATTTCTAATGAAGAAAAGAATATTTTAGAGGATGTATTAGATGCCATTGATTTTGTGCGTTTGCAAAGGAATCACTATGTAAAGAGGTAAATATATGTGTTCATTTAACAAATTTATCACTTAAAAATCTTAACAAGCTAACATTAAAGATTTTATGCAAGCAGGTAGATAACTCTTCCTCTAAGCTTGATATCAAAAGCCAATAAGCTTCCAGAATCCAAACAAATCTGTCCACGCTAAATTGTATTAATTTCCTTTAAATAGCTATTAAATATCGTATCAACTACTTATTCCAAATTTGCGTATTTAGTAATTTAAATACTAGTTATACTAAAACTTTTAATTCTATAATTTTCTATAAATTTCTAAATCTGCGGCTCAGCTCACCCCTTTTCAAAATTTATTTGGATAGATACATTAATCTCAACTTCTCCGCAGACACGAGGAAGTGGAATGTTTGAACTACATGCGAGTAGACTACGCCTTGGTGAGCTGGGCGGCGGCGGCGGTGTCTCGCGCCTTCCAGGGGGTGTATTACGGGGAACTCGCGGGCGGGAACCCGGCTCATGTGCTGAGACAGGTTTGTGCTATTTCATTATTGTTATTATGTGGAAAGTTTAACTACATGCGAGTAAACTACAAGTTGGTCAGCTGGGTGGCAGCGGCGGTGTCTTGCACCTTCCAGGGGTCGTACTACGGAAAGCTCGCGGATGGGCACCCGGCTCATGTGTTGAGTGAGACAGGTTTGTAATTCTAGATTTGAGGTCATTATTTTAACATGATTTGCCACATGATACACAAATTGAATATTATCCAATAATAATAACGAATATAAATAGTTCTATTTGTTACCAAAGTGCCATTAAAGTAAGTAGTAAAGTTAAGATGTTACCGAAATTGTACAGAATATTTTTTTTCTGCATTTTTTAATTTGAGCCCTTATACTGAACTACGAACTTGCGTGTGACAATATTTATATAACTCTTCTGATCATCTATTTAAGACGAGTGCGCTTTGGGCCTCATTACGTTTAATATTTTTGCTGTCTATTTATTTAATAGCTGGCTAAGACCCTTAGACGACTCCCCAACCTGTTTCTTAGTCACCCGTCATTCTCTATAAGATACTAACTAGTTAAACTGTTTTTACTTTCCAGTGCTATGCTTCAATAGGTGAAGCAGATGCAATAGAGGGCTGTAATAGCGGCCACTTGTCAAGCGAGCGATCGCGACAATTGCATTTGCTAAACTCAGGACATTACGCGGACGCTTTACTGTCGCACGACATCGCGTTGTCAAGCGGTTCTCAGGACGCGACACTGCAGTTTGGAGTCGCGCAGGCGTTACATCATTCTGGCATGCACCATTTGGCTGTGCAGTATATCAAATCTGTACCGTATCAGGATTGCCTGGCAGATGTTAAATTTGAATGCCTTACAAATTTAGGTATGATAAAAGACACTTTCAAAAATTTATGTTTTAGTTCTAAGCTGTAGATTTGCGGCGTTTTAGTATTGTAGGAAAATTACACTACATTAAAGTTAATAAAAAGGCATCTGATTTAATTTGACATAATTAATAAACATGATTAAGGGTACAACCTTAATTAGATAGGCTGATTGTTCTTGAACATATAATGATTAATAATAAAATTATCTAGGTTGCTACCTATATGTTACCTATAGTGTGATTATTAAGTTAAAGATCTCAGGACGTAAAATACTTATAATGTTACCTGACCATAAAAAGCGAGATTATAAGTTCTGACCAAAACCAAGAAACATCCTCAACTGCTCATAAATAAAAGATGTTATTAAAGGAAAGAAAAATTTCGACACTGGCCATTTCAAACCCCGCCAGTGTCGAAATTTTTCTTTCCTTTAATAACATCTTTTATTTATGAGTAATAATCCCCACATGAGGAATTCATGTCAAAAAAACATTAAATTATGTGATAGTTAGGCGTTTCCAACATTTGCATTCTATCTGAAAAGGTAGACAAGTGGCCGTCCGAATTAGTTAAAATTCGGAGGTAGGAAACGCAAACACTACTTGAACGTGTAAAAAAAAGAAACAAAGGATAGAGAAATTTCGCGCTGGATGCCAACTGGCACTGTAGCTCAGTTGGCAGAGCGACGGGGGCGTATACCCGAAGGTCGCGGGTTCAAACCCCGCCAGTGTCGAAATTTTTCTTTCCTTTAATAACATCTTTTATTTATGAGTAATAATCCCCACATGAGGAATTCATGTCAAAAAATCATTAAATTATCCTCAACTGCTTTCTTTGTTTAATAGTTTTTTAATAATTTCTTATTGTCCTCAACCTGTTTTTAATGAACTAGGATTCACATCGTAGTGTCATTAATGTAGTTTTTTGTTTACGATGTTTAAAAAGCTAATAATATTTAGCTCACTGAATTCTACACACTATTCATTGCAACCAACAAGTTTAGTGATATTATTAGAAACATAGTTATAATAGTTCAAGAAAATATTTTTGCAAGAGTGTTTTGTCCCTCAATAAATATCACAAATGTAGTTAAAACATGATTGTTTAAAGTTATTTGGTTATATTATTTACAGGATATTTGCGTATTGAGTAAAATATTGTTTTTCAGGCGATTGGAGTGCATTTGTGGATATCAAAGCAATAAGAAACAAATTGACCAAATCTGAAGTAGATATGACCTCACTTCTAAAACAAATAAGATACGTAGCTCTTCAAGATTGTTTCAATGTTCAAATAACAGATAATTGTGACGTTAAATTAAGCTCAATTATGTGTGATGCAAAACGGGCTATATCAAAACTGGCCCAGAAATTAAATATTGAAAACTGTCAATGCGTCTACACAATTGTTTCACAAATTCAGATGTTCAATGATATCGACTCTTATTATTCAGTTCGATGTAATAAAATGACAGTACAGGAGTTAATGGAGAAATGGCGAATTCAAAACTTACCTCCATTTCAAGATTTCAAACATCTTGAATCCTTGATATCACAGCGGTGCTTGGCTTTAGAACACGCTGCTAAAGCGAACCAAGGCTTGTTAGAAGAAGTATCCCATTTGCAGCTTCAGTATGCCGGTATGTATATTAAAAGTGGATAATGTTTATTGATTTATTTTCATTGCAAAATTTTATTGGCTAATATGTCTGTTACAGAACTAGCATTGTCAAATGAGAAAGTGCAGCTAGCGCAACGTTTGGTGGCTGTCACAAAACAGCTGAGAACATCCGATGAAGTGTCTCTGGTTGAAAGTCGTATATCCTGGATTAAAGGACACAAAGATATCTCTCTTTCTCTTCTTAGTAACATTATAGCTAAGGAATCACCGAACAAACAACAAAAAGCTGAAATTTTGAGGTGATACATTATTTTATTGCGAATTTACAAGTGTCAGTTTTTGTGTATTTTGTTTGATAGTTCTGTTATACCTTTATGTTTGTGGTGCACTTAATTTATACCTCTTTTCTGATAATACATTGTTCTTCTATTTTTAGACAATACGGAAACTGGATGGCTGAGACAAAGTCCGAGAATGCTCGAGACATAATAGAGAAATATTTAAACAAAAGTCTTCAAACACTTAGGGATGACTCAAAAGAAACTAAATTGAAAATCTATTATGATATTGCGCGATATGCAGACGCTGAATATAAACAGGTGAAGTAAAATTAGTATACTCGTACTTGACGTAAAAACTCGCGGCAGACGCCGCTGTAAATCACTTTTATTTATATATGATAAGAATTCATGACAATACAAATATTAAATAGTTACCTCGCTTAATCCGCTTAATATAATAATAATTAATATTTGTATTGCAATGGATCTCCGCAAAGTGACGCCTGATTCAATCCAATAGGGATTAATGAGTTATTTAATTTCGATAAAATGAATTCTTAGGCGTGTACCATATACAACTTTGTGACGTCACTCATATACAGTCGAAGTGCAAGCGAGATCTTAATTGGCGCTGTCTGGTTTGCACGTTTTATTTCACCGTCTTCCATGAGACTTTGTGTTATAGTGAAATATCATAGTGTACATTTTTAATATGATTAGATAATAATCTTGGTTAAAGAAATTCGAATTTAAACATAAATCTCCCTCGCCTGTATATAACAGTGCTTTCTGTGCAGGTTACGACTTACATGAAATCATCAGTGTTTGAAAATAAAGAAAGATGTCTGGAAAGCATGAAAGAAAACGTATTAACTCTGAAACACGCAAAGCAGCAACAGTCATTGACCAGGTAAATTTACTATCTAACAAAGTAGCATATTTCTGTTATGTATTATACAATACATCAAACGTTCACGACCTGAAATATAAAAAAACTTAATTTCCTATACTTCCTTTAATTACAGAGATGAAATGAAGGCACTAATTACGAACGAAAAGTTGATTGCATTGGATAAAGCTGAAATAGAAAACACTATTGCTGAAAAAAATATGTTTCTGGACCTTGCTATGAAGTAAGTTTTTCAACTAAAAGATTTAACCTATTAGATTAGAATTGATAACTTTTCCACACATACATGATGGTTTATATTTCAGATACTATCTCCTATATCTAATAGAAGCAGACGAAAATAACTTATCCGTGTTTCGAGTAATATCTCTTTGGTTAGAGAATCCTAATTTTGACCTTAAATCTTCCGGTGATTTAAGTTTTCGCCGATTGATAGACTCAGTGCCGTCCCGAAAATATATTCTTGTGTTGCCTCAATTAGCACCTCATCTTGGAGGCTCAAATACCGTATTTACCGGAAATTTAGAAAGAATCATATGTAAGTATTAGTATCAAATGTACACACATTCATACACACAGTGCACGTTCACACACACACACTTGCGCATGTTGCCAGTGCGCTTATGAAAGAACGCCAGTGAATGTTTAGCTTGTCAGAAGAAATATGAGAGAAGGAAAATTGTATGAATGAAGTAATCAAAAACACTATGTTTTTTTATAGATAATTCAATAAAGTGACAATAGGCTATTTGACTGAGTTTTGAAAACTATCTTACGGTGTTAATTTGTTTATAAGGAGCCATAAAAAAATATTTTTCTGTCTTCATTTTAGCTATTTTATTAAAAAATCGAAAAAGAAAATGCAATATTCAAATGTACCGCGAAAACGCGACTTTAAGTAATATGGCGGCTGTAGCTCAAATGACGTCAATTCCGCATTAAACACCAATGAGCGAAGCGATACACAGTCAAGTTTATGCGCGATCTACGTCATTATACAAATAGCCAATCACGGTCGTTTTTAGTCACGTGACAGTTGCATCAAAAATACTTATTTTAGAAGACGGATTTTAGTGAAATACTGCAATATTTTTATCTCGCATTATTTATTACATATTGCTCCAAAAAAGAAATATTAAGACTAATGAAATAAAAGAAATGTATATTTTTATTACAGTCAAATAGCCTATTAGTGTGATACTGAACCCTTTGGTATGATAGATAGAATTTAAGTATTGAGCTCTGATAGTTTGGGCATACGGAGTGGATCGATGGAGTCAGGCAGGCAGGAATGCAGTGAATAAGGGGTATAGGAAGCATATTTCTGGTAATTTCAGTCAAGTATGAGGACGAACTTAATTATCGAAGTTTCAAATAAATATTTAACGACTTAAAATGCACTACAATAAAAATGCTAAGTTATTTTCATAAACTTTTCAATCCCTCATATCAAACTTATTCGCAGTGCGATGCGGCAAAGAGCACCCGCACCACACATTGCCCATCCTGTTCAGTCTGAAGAACTCAGACAAGGACAGACTGATATTGAACGCGAGCGCGGCAGTGGGCGGCTCCCAAAGTCAGAGCAGGACGGGAGAACCTCGTGTGAATGCTGCGGCCTCACTCATTGATACCCTGGCTAGGAACGGACAGTCGGTCTTGATTGCCCAAATGGAACTTCTTTGTGATGGTAATAATTACTTTTTAAATTCATTTATATTAACCCCAAAAAGATAAACTAGAGCTTCTGAATCCGAAACTTCTTAGCCACTTTTCAAATTGAGTAATGTAATCAATGAGGCAAAATGATGGGCCACTTGATCAGACGCGACGAATTTATAAGAATCATCATTGAGGGAAATATAGAAGGTAAGCGAGGGAGGGGAAGGCCAAGAAGAGCATATATGGTTCAAATTAAAGAAAAGGTGGACGTCGTGTCTTATCGAGAGATCAAGGAGCTGGCGTTAAATAAAAGTGACTGGAGAGTGTTACATCGACAGGAGCGTTGAGTTTTTGATGATGAATAAAAACAAATTGAAAAATAGATTATTCTTGGTGATGATCTTCGGCTATTTTTTAACAATCACTTCAAATTTTAATAAGACACATAGGTAAAGCGATGAGTTAGAGTTATTCTAAGCCGTGTGAGAAAAAGTTTTAAAATCCGTACTAAGGAAATATAAATACTAGTAACAAAACTTTCATTAGATTTAAATATTGTGGTAGTGCACTAAAACTAGTCCAATTGTACTACTTTAAGTGTCTTTTAATTTATTTGTCTTTTCTTTTCAGCACTTATAAGTTTTGCGAATTATCAACTAAAACAGAAGAGCTCTAGGCAGAGTGTACCTAAATCTGAGACGATCAGCAAACTTAAGAATTTAAACCTGATCCCTATACCAACTATTGATATACCAATCAGCTATACTTGCACCTATAATAATTTACCGGGTAAGTTATATACAAACTGAGCTTATTTCAGTGGATACATATAGTCACCAGAACGCCGGGGTCGCCAGAACCTCACAATAAAAATAAAGGAAAATAAAGAATGGTTGGTGTTGGCTCTTGAGCCACATCACCCAAAAATCTTATTAAAAGTCCCAAAACCCTAATCCTACATCTTACCAAATCCACGGGAAGAAATGGGTTAATGCTATTCTAAGCACAAAAATAGAGAAAATGACATAGTAATTAGCATTTTTGTTAATCATTTCTGGTCCGTTGTATTATAAAATTCAATACAAAACAGTCTATTTGTGTTAGAAATACTTTTTGAATATCTATTTGTATTATGTTTCAGCTATACTGTCTTTCGCTGATTTCTTTGAGCTTGTTGGAGGAATCACTAGTCCTAAGAAAATTAAATGCAAAGGCTCTGACGGAATAGAGAGAACAATGTTGGTGAAGGTAATTTATATTGACTACTAAAAAAATATTTAAATGATTTTCCTTAAATTAAATCAATTTATAATATTTCTTTACAGGGCCAAGATGATCTAAGACAAGACGCTGTCATGCAGCAAGTGTTCAATATCGTTAATACATTGTTGGAAATGAATACAGTAACCAGTAAAAATAAACTATTAATACGTACTTACAAGGTAAGTCAGCTATAATACAAAAAAAAAAACTTGTTGAAAGAATCCTAATATGAACTATAAATATATCGCTACCTTACAGACATAAAATTCCTTGGTAAGAAATCATGCAATTCTTTTTAAGTTAAGGCGCTTCCTTTAGTTTTAACTCTATAATGTTAATTCGTGTTTACATTTTAGGTGGTGCCATTGTCGCGTAGATCCGGCGTGTTGCAGTGGTGTGAGGGAACCATGCCGCTGGGACATTATCTCGTGGGCGTGGGCTCCACTGTAGGTGCGCATCGGCGGTATAGGCCACAGGTAGAGTAAATGCTTTGTTTTTTTAAATAATCTGTTTAAAACATAAATAAAAAATCTATTTAAAACTTTTTGTTAAAATCCTCTCTTTAGTTTAAAGGAACTTGTATGAGATGAATCATATCATATTTAAGAGTGATTTAGCAAAATAATAGATATATCACTACACTTTATGCCCAGACTCTACCGAGAGCAAAAAAGTAAGTTCGAGACCGTAATGTCATACTTCCATGCCAGTAGTTTATATTTTTGAAACTTGGAGATCAAACGTTAAATAATTATTTGTTTCAGGACCTATCTTGCGAAGCGGCCCGTGCTAAACTGACCAAATGTCTGGAACAAGGAAAGCCCAATGCTTACAAACTGTCCGTATTTTTGAAAATATTGCAAGAGTTAAAACCCGTTTTCCACTACTTCTTCACGGAACATTATCTGGATCCAGTTACTTGGTACGAACGACGTTTGGCTTACACTAAAAGGTAAGAATGCAAATACAAGTTTTTAATATAAGATTTTATATGATTTACATTATTTTAAAGAAAATATGTTAGCAACCGTGATAGCCAAGAACCAACCAGAAAGATAATTTAATGTTTCAGCCTTTTGAAAATCTGCCTTTGGAGGTTTTCAAAAGGCTGAAACATTAAATTATCTTTCTGCACTTCCAACTCCGGATCATCCACCCTTTAATATGTGTCAATTCTCCGATTGTGATGTTAATAAGAACATTATATCTATTACATCAAACGCAGTAGGCGGTGATTGTATTAGCCGTAAAATGATATTGCCTATCCTTGACATAATTGTTCCCGTTATCACCAAAATCTTTAACAATTCCATATCCTCAGGATCATTTCCAACAATATGGAAAGAAGCCCAAGTTACCCCTATTCCTAAAAAAGTCAATCCTAAGTCCTTTTCTGAATATCGTCCTATATCTATCCTCCCTTTCCTTTCTAAAGTTCTTGAACGACTGGTTAATAGACAACTCAGTGACTTTCTCACTAAAAATGATCTCCTTAATCCTTTTCAATCTGGTTTCCGTCCTTCTCACAGTACTGTCACGGCTCTTGTCAAAATTACTGACGACATTCGTTTGGGGATGGATAAGGGTCTGCTGACTATCCTGGCATTGCTAGATTTCAGTAGTGCCTTCAACACAGTTGACTTCGAAATATTATTAGCTTTACTTCGTTCTCTTAACATATCTCCAACGGTGATTGACTGGTTTCGTAGTCATCTACTAGGACGACGGCAGCGTATTCGCATCGAGGAGTCTTACTCTCCCTGGTGCGAGTTAACTGCCGGTGTTCCACAAGGTGGTGTGTTGTCTCCTCTTTTATTTGCTATATTTATTAATAGTATTTCTCTTCAACTAACTTCTTCCTACCACCTTTATGCAGATGATCTTCAGATTTACACACAGGCTAATTTTGACCAATTAAATATGTCCATAAACTTGATTAATGTTGATTTGGAGCGGATTTTGAAATGGAGTGAAGCATATGGACTAAAAGTGAATCCAAATAAGACACAGATAATTATAGTCGGTAGTTCTCGAATTATTTCTAGGATCGACTATAAGTCACTACCGCCTATATTATTTGACGGAACATCAATTCCTATTAGCCCTACAGTTAAAAACCTAGGGATAATGATAGACAGCACCTTATCTTGGGTGCCACAATTAGAAATGGTTAGCCGAAAGATGTTCGCTTCAGCGGGATCCCTCAGAAGGTTGCGTAATTTTCTTCCTACTGCTACTAAAACTGCGTTAGCTCAATCACTTCTCTTGCCCCTTCTTGACTATGCTGATACTTGCTACCTTGATATAACTGAAGAGCAACTTAATAAACTTGAGCGCCTCCAAAACTTTTGCATTAGGTTTATTTTTGGATTGAGGAAATATGATCATGTATCTGTATATCGCACTCAACTGAAATGGCTTCCTATTCGTCTCCGCCGGAATGCACATACACTTTCTCTCCTTCACTCTATTTTATTCAATCCTGCCACCCCTTTCTATCTAAAAGAACGTTTTCAATTTCTCTCCTCTTCCCACGATCTTAATCTACGTTCTGAACATAATCTTCTATTAAGCATTCCCTCCCATTCAACCAATTACTATGGCTCCTCCTTCACTGTGCAGGCTGTTCAATTGTGGAACGCACTTCCGGTAGAGATTCGTCAGGCTAAATCCCAATCTATTTTTAAGGATATGGTAAAAAAGCACTACCTCACTGAAACGCTATAATACTGTTGCAAATTAAATTATATATATTAAGTATATAAATAAAAATATGTATCATAATATTTGTATGTAGTTTTAATTTATTGTATCATAGTATTTATATGTTTGTTAATAGTTTATTATTTTATAACTAGATTTAAGTATGACTGGATTGTTGTATTGTTTAAGCAGATTAACGCATAGTCATCAGTTTCACCATGTTGTTGTACATCTATCTCACATGACTCTAATTTATTGACCTCTCCATTCAAAGGTTGTCTGGAAGAGATCGCTTTTAGTGATAAGACCGCCAATTGTACTTTTGTTAATTCATTCTGTGTATTTGTAATTGTTTTTCCATATTTGATGTACAATAAAGAGTTTTCTATTCTATAGCCCAGTGGGTAGAACACTCGGTTATCGTGCAAACGACTAGTGTTCAAATCCTGGGTCGGGCCTACACCAATTCGTCTTTTCTAAAAAGACATATGTGTGGTTAATTTATCATGGTTGTTAACGGTGAGGGAAAACATCGTGAGGAAACCCACATGGCTGAGTTGTACTTAGTCATGTGACAGTGTATTCGTACAAAACGGCGATAGGCCTGCCCCCTATCACGTGAGTACACTGTCCATGCAAAACGTGGGTACTCTGAACACCAGGTGACAAAGTCACGTGATGTTCAGAAGTATTAGTACCTCTGCCAACCCCTTCGGGGATATTCGGCGTGAACGTTTATGTTATACTAGCTTTTTGCCCGCGACTTCGTCCGCGTGGACTACATTTTTTGCATTCGGTTTACATCCAAGATAACGAAACACTATCTCAACTTCTGTTTTTTATATTTATATTCCCGCGGGTGTTGTAAAGGCCATAAAAGACATTGAGGCCTTTTAAGTGATTGTTGGGCGATGCTGTTGGTGAACAATCACTTATAACCTTTATTTTACTACCTTTTCCCAATATATTTCCAAAAGTGGATGAAAAATTACTATCTCTGAAGCTATGGCTACCCTTATAAGGAATTTATGGCCGTTAGTTAATACTTATGAATGATTGATAGATGAATTTCATAAATTTAGTCGCACCAAGTTTTTTGTTTCAAGATACCAAAATGTCAAAAATCATTATTATCATTATTACTTTCATTTGCTATATCAACCCTTTAGGGGTTGAGTTTCAAAAATTTCCTGTTTAATTTCTCATAACAATCATGAAACAACCCATTCTGTACCAACTTATGATCAGAAATGAGAATATCTTTAGTAAGTACAAATACGGATAGTAGTCGGGCGCTTCGGCGGCGGCCCAATGCTGCCCCTACACTGATCGTTCGTGATAGTGGGAGAGCTTGCAGCGATCGCGAGCGAATATGGGGATGGTTAGTGGTGGATCTTCATTCAAAATAATCGCTAAAGTGGAGGGATAGTGCTTGCTATTTGATTTACATATTGCTATTCTATTCATAATAGTTTTAATTAAATATTCATAGTAGATAGTTATACCGCTTCGCCACGGGGACGTTCCCGGCGGTGTAATTTTTTTTACGCTTTATTTATTTTAAGTCTTACTATTAATCAACAAATTTGTCATTTAAACGTACACTTATTTTTATGAAAATGGATGAAACCCCTTAATTAATCTTAATCTTTCCAAAATGACCATTAACGCAGAGTCTGATGTTAAATCCATCGATAAAAAAAATATTGCTGTGTAGTGTCGGCTTAGAATAGCACTACCCCATTTCTTCCGGTGGGTGTACGTAAGAGGCGACTAACGGTATTGGGGCTTTTAAAGGGATCTTTGGGCGATGCGGTTGGAGACCCATCACCAACAACCTTTATTTTACCATCTTTTCCCCACGAAACTTCCAAAAGTGGCTGAGGAATTTTTAATTCCTTAGCTCTTTCTACCCCTTCTAGGGATTTATAGCCGTGAGTATATGTATGTAAAAAAAATATTCGCTGCAATATGTTGAGTATTGTTGAGCCAGATATGAGTGAAGGTTTTTTGATGCTCCTGTGGGAACCCTTGCGTATTTCTCATTTTCGTGGATTCATCATCGTATCATTTAGCTTCTAAATTTACATTTTCATATTAGTTTGCAATATATTATTTTGCAATATATTATTTTGTTTTAAACGACACACAGCGCCATCTCCAATACATCCAGCAAGCATACAATATTTTTGTTTTCCCTCGGGAACATAATTTTTTCCGGGATAAAAAGTATCCTATTATTTAATCCAGGCTTCTAACTATACGTCTGCAAAATTTCAAGGGTATCGGTTCCGTAGTTATGGCGTGAAAGCGGAACAAATAAACAAACAAACAAACTCACTTTCCCATTTATAATATTAGTATGGATGTTAGAAAGGTATTATTTTGTCATGCATATTTTTGGTAATTATATCTTTTACACAAATATACCCACTGCTATAAATGCCAGAAAAAGGGCAGACCAAGACTCACAACTGAAAATTCCTGAATATCTTGCATAGTTTAATGGGAAGAGATCAAAGGCTTGTTAACCTTTCACCCAAAATTCACATTAAAAGCCATAAATAAACGTTCAAGTTCCCAATTTACCCATAAGTAAAAAAATCTGTAAGAGAATTGGTTGCTATTGAAGCTGGCACTAATGAACTATTTTATATAACAATTATAATAAGACATTTATCAAAATTCAACAAATTGTAGATTTTTTCGTTATAGCACTTCTGCCGTCGAAGTATTAGTAACCAATTAATTTAAACAAAATATTTAATGTAACTTTGTCTTTATCGCCATAATAGATTGATATAATTATTGTAACACTGGATTTAAAAAATAAAAACAAAAGAAAAGAAAATATTTATTCGTTGCATACAAACTTACAACACTTAAATACAAAAACAAACAACAAGTACAGTAAATCCAGATAAAATTTAAAAAGTCTTGCAACGAAAGGGTTGCTAACTCAGCGTATTGTTGTGAGTGTAACCTCACAACACTGATTTTCAGTTAGCACCTGACAATAAAATGACATACGGTCTCATTCATAATACATAAACTCAAAACAAAATACTAATATAATTATCATAATAAACAGGAATTAATAAAATATAAGCATATAATTAGTCAAAATAAAGCATAGTATATTATAAAGATATAAATAAACCATAGACGAGACTGTATTCGCTATACCTAATCAGCTTAGGAGATAGGTGGTACTTAAGGCATAGGCGGTATTTCAGGGAAAGGCGGTACTTTAGGGATATGCGGTACTTGAATTAAGGATCCAGAGCTGGAGAATTAAAGCAAGGATTTTGTTGGACAAGCAGAAAACTTTTAAGCTTACGCTTAAAAGCGTTTCTACTGGCGTCATTACGGACTGGGGGTGGAATATCATTCCAGCACTTGGACGCTGCAAACCTAAAACTGCCTCGAAACGCTGCAGAACGATGCGTCGGCAGAATCGCCCTGACTTTAAACTGGTAGCCACTTTTTGACCATTGCAGTTTTTTATACAACTAGTCAGGCATCTCATGCCAAACCACACCGATAATTCTATTCCTATAATTGATATTATTCTGTTAATCTTACTTAAAAAATGTACTAAAATAATATTTTTTATTGACTGCTTGTTTCAGCGTTGCCACATCGTCGATGGTTGGCTATATAATGGGCCTGGGAGACAGACACGTGCAAAATATACTGATTGACAAAATTAGTGCTGAAGTTGTGCACATTGATTTTGGTAAGAAATAAATTTATAAATATTATTATTGTAATAGCAAGAAGGGGACGGAGACAGACAGATGCATCTAATTTTTTATGTGTTAGCTTACACCACCGTTTGAGATTAGTATATTGCGCTGACGGTAATTAGTTGTATTGTCGTACGAAACCTGCAGAATTAAATATCCTTAACTTTGATGGCTGTTTTTGCAAAATATTGTTATGGAGGCAAAAAAATAGACCCCTATTTAAAAACCTCTGGAACATCTGCTGTGTGCAGATCTTGAACCAACCGAATACGATTATTTACAGCGTCAGTCTCAATATAATGACGAGAATGCCGTATTGAAATATTATTTTGTGTTCCAGGTATTGCGTTCGACCAAGGGAAAGCATTACCAACTCCAGAGACGATTCCTTTCCGACTCACACAAGACCTCGTCGCTGGGTTCGGCTCTAGTGGAGTGGAAGGAATATTTAGAAGGTATGTGGGACTATTGTTAGATAAAGACAAAGATACCATAGATAGACAAAAGTCGTATGATTGGCTCACAGATTATATATAACAATCGATCGTCAATAGAGCAAATTTTGTGCTCAAGAGCTGTTCCGAAGTGTCAAGATTAAAAGCTTGAGATGTTTACCAGGATCCTACAAAATGGCCATCAAAAATTGCATACATCTACGATGTATGTGTTACGGCTAAAAGGGGGTGTGAGTATAAGATTAGCCGGCTAAACTTAGTTTATCTTCGAGGTGGTGTCAATGTTGGTTTCTTCTGTCTTTAGCCGGCTAAACTATAGAGTAAGTGCAGGCCCTTGGCTCTCATTACACATACTTTTACGTACCTATGTAGGTATTCAAAATGGCAATTATAAAAATTACAAAATATTAATTACTTAATAGAATTCCTATCTAATAATTAAAATAAAATAATAAGGAACCATTTGTTTATTACATGAGTTCATAAATGAAACATTGTAATATTGTTTACTAGCTTGACTGGAAAACTTTTATTAAATAATATTTATTTTATTCACTCTCGTAAAGAAAAACACTGCCACGTGCATGTGCGCGCATTGTCCTCCGACTCTCAAGCCCTCAGCCGGCCCGCGTCCTCCAAATACATTTATAACCGCTTGGTTTCGGATTTGTATAACACTAAAATCAAACAACTACAAAAAAACATAAAGCTATTATCACTAGTTAATCAAAATTTGAGCAGAAGATTGCTGATAACATATTAATTAAGGTTCTAAATAATCCTTATTTTGATGACAGGTCTTGCGAGAAAACTCTTCAACTGTTGCGTGACAACCACGACGCTCTGCTGACCATCCTGGAGGTTTTGCTGTTTGATCCGCTCTACTCCTGGACTCCTGTCGAATCGAAACGCCAGCAGCGCAATATGCCAGCTACAGGTAAGCATTAATAAAATATATAAATTTATAAAACATCTAATGACTTTGAGATAAGTAAGACAATCGAACTCGCTCAAAAATCACTTCTTAGTGTATTCATTATTTCTGGTCATTGATATATAACTCCGACGGCCCCATTGTTTACCTAGCCGCATAACACTGTCACATGACAAATGCTTCACCCCTCAAGTTCCCTCACGATGTTTTCTTTCACTGACAATAACTTTGTTAAATGAGGGTTGGATCCTTCGCCTCCTTTGCATTAGAAGCGGTGGTCTCACCCACTTGTGTTCCCACCTAGTTTAATAATATGTTTTTATTTCACCCACAAATAAATTATTAATGTTCTCATTCAAGGTAAAACCACAGTATCAGAAACCGGCGGGGGCGGTCTAGCCCAGCGCGCCCTGCTGGCCGTGAGCGGCAAACTGCGCGGGCTGGAGGGGGGCGCGGGGGCGGTGTCCGCGGCCGGACAGGTCGCGCATCTCATACACCTCGCCACTAATCCTGCTAATCTGTGTAGACTGTTCCCCGGGTGGCAACCATATCTGTGATATCACGTTTTTATGTTGAATAAATGATTTGATTTTTAAAGTGCATTTTTATTTCCTAAAAATAGACAATTTTGTGTCTGCAAAGTGTTATTTTTGCTTCTGCAATGTTTTGGTTGCATTCCATAACAAAATGTAGGCCATTTTAGGGTCATGCGGACCGTCGGTACCGATCGCTCCGTATAGACCAATCTGTATTAAGCTTAAGAAGCATTTTAGAATAATGCGGACCACCGTCCTTGTGGACAGCTCCGCAGCCGACCAGATGGCGCGTCCTTGCCGCGGAGCTAAGCTATCCACCTCTACTCTACCTGTGGAGCGTACGCGTCGGCGTAGTACAATCATGGCGAGTCGTGAATATAGAAATGTTGACACAAGTCGAGTGATCGACGAAGTTCGTTTGAGAAATTATTTGTGGGATGCCTCTGTACGAAAGTAGTTGAAGAACTTTGTTTCGTCGTCCCTCAAATTGCCGTATAATGTGACGAATTCTCTCGCGATGACGATGACTCTCTGCTCTAATAAAAGGGTGAACATGTAGTCTTTTTCTTCGCTTTAATTTTATTTTTCTTCAGTATTAAAAGGGCAATAACTAATAACAGCCTCCACTTTGGATGCATTGCGCGCGTCTGTATACCGTGGTGTTCAGGCAGGTTAATACTAAAAAGGTATACGCGGACGATCGGTGCAGATCACGTACGCACGGAGCTATCAGTACTGACGGTCCGCATGTCACTAAAACCAGCCAAACATGATATAGAAAGCCAAATCCCCGCCGAACTGTGCAGCCTGTTACCCGGCTAGCATCGATAACCTTAATCATAAATGAAATTTCGAATGTAACTGGCAATCCGCCTACCAGTCCGTGATATTTGCTGTTTGATAAATAATTAGACTTTTGCAGTGTTTTTTTTAATAGACTTAGCTTTGCTTATGACAAGTGTAATTTGATTTCTATGACAAGTAAAGGTGATTTCTAATGTGATGTAGAATGTGGGTCTACTGTAAAAAAAGAACTTTTATTGACAAGGACTTAATCATAATGTGACCTCCAGTCCGCAAAATTACTCACAAACTAGCAGCGTTTGATAATACTAAATTGTGTTATAAATTTTCTTAATCTATCCGCAGCTTCTGTTCGCTTACCTCACCACTCCACTCATTCAGCAGTGCATTAATTAAACCATTTTGACAGCGACAATATTGCAACTTGCGACACAATCGCCGTCGCTAAAGATACGTAATCAAGGGTGCGGGGAGGTCGCCTCGGTGGGTTAGAAAATACGATCTTCACAAGAGACCTGTCTCATAGATACTTTGATAAGATCCCTGATCATCCCAAATCCTTACTACGCCCTGCACTCGACTACACTACACAATATATTCATTTTTTATTAATTTTAAAATAAATAAGTTAAAATAAATTAATATATACAGACATATTATACACAGATCGAGTTAATCCCAAACTAAGTATATCTTGTATTATGGGATACTAACTCAACGATATATTTAACTTTATACAATACACATATGAATAACATCCAAGACTAAAAAACAATCATTTATAAATAAAAATAATAATAAAAATCATTTATTTCAGGCTAGTAGCCCATATTTAGCCATTACATACAACATAAAATGAAAACTACAAAATACAAATAAATTAAAATTATAAAAACATATCAATTAAAAATACTGTCACAAAGAATAAAATCAAAATAATAAAAATCAATAAAAAAGAAAATTCATCAAAAAAAGTAACAATCACTAAAAATAAATAAAATTCAAAATAAAATAAAATTAATTAAATTTTATAATTAGCTTACAAACTATAGTACGAGAGGTGATGCGCTGGCATGTAGCTGCAACCACCTCCTCATCATCGGCGAGTCCCAGCGCTCGGACAATGCTCAAACATTCTTATAAAGGCGAGGGTCCGAAGTGATAAGAATAGTCTAAGATCCCGCTATAAGACGACCTACACGGGGCTGGTTAATGGATGAAAGATATTTTTTATTAAATAAAATATGTCAATAAATATATTGCGAATGGGTTGTCTGAAAAATTTCAGTCCAGAGTATGATTAATTAATAATAAAAAAATCATTATTTTTTTTCAATTACACTGGCTTGGTTAATGAACAAATTCTATTCCAATCGAAAATATGAAACCTATAGAATATACAAACGTTAGGTTGTCTATTTATTTCCCGTCACAACACTTGGGTTGGCAGCATGCATTCCGACAATACTTACAAAGAAGAAGAAAAACTTAGCAGTTAAAACTAACTAAACTTAGACTTAAACTTCTTCTATATTTTAATATTAAGCTACTCATGGTGGTATAGAGTTGGAGTCGAAACCTTTTATTTTTTTTAAAAACTGCTCGTTGTCTTCTTAGGCAGAATATTTCTTCAGAAAAATGCGATATCTCGCTGTTCATTTTTTCGTTAATAAAAATATCAGCTTCATCTGTTAGTGACGCAAAAACTGTTAGATATTTTTCATTACTCGAAAGCAGCTTAAAAGGTTTTACTTTTCCTTTATTGTGAAATGCAGCCGTGTAATCGCAACCTGTGAACGCATGGAAGGCGGGAAGACTTTGGCACAATTTGAGTCCTAACTTCAATGCTAGATCGGTGCAATAATGCAATCAACAGGTTGATTACTAGTCTTTTTTGTTGCTGAAGTGGCAAGCCAAATTTCTGATTCTGAAATTTTGTGCATATTTCCTAACAAAATAATCAAAACATCAGTATCAGAGGCTTTAATTAAAATCCTTGACCCTGGTTCCGCTTTATGAGCATGAAAAAAAATCCTCGTATCTGCCTCTTCGTGATGACGCACGTACTCACTCGCAGCAATATTTTACTTTTTAAAATTCGACAACCGCAATTCAGGACTGATTTTTCGCAGACAACCCTATACCACCGTGTTCGTAATAAAATTATCTTTATTTTTATTTTAGCTTAATTCATTAACCGGACCGGTGCAAGTTACTGTATCGATTTACCTGTTTATACCTGCCAACCCAAGAGTTGTGACGGGAAATAAATAGACAACCTAACGTTTGTATATTCTACAGGTTTCATATTTTCGATTGGAATAGAATTTGTTCATTAACCAAGCCAGTGTAATTGAAAAAAAAAAATGATTTTTTAATTATTAATTAATCATATTATGGACTGAAATTTTTCAGACAACCCATTCGCAATATATTTATTGACATATTTTATTAAATAAAAAATATCTTTCATCCATTAACCAGCCCGGTGAAGGTCGTCTTATAGCGGGATCCTATACTAGAATAAAAGAGCATCTCATACATGCTATAGAATAATTAATGTAAGGGAAGCAAGAGAAGTTTTTCAAGATGGTACTAAGTCAGGAACGGATTCAGCCCTTAAAAAGGTTGTGGGCATAGGCAGACCAAAATCTCTTGCCCATAGCGATTAGTATCATCATATAAGCTTTAGTCTCAACAGACCATAGAAGTGTAAGATCGTAGGTCGACTAGGGTTGTGGGCATGCCCATCTTGCCCATATGGCTGGATCCGCCCTTGTACTAAGTGGCGATCGATAGTCTCTGCCTACCCCAATGGGAATAATGGGCGTGAGTATAGGTAAGTAAGTAAGTATTTAAAAAATATAAATATAGTTATTATATAAGTCATAAAATATAATAAAGGCATAATAAGGCATAAACGTTCACGCCGAATATCCCCGAAGGGGTTGGCAGAGGTACTAATACTTCTGAACATCACGTGACTTTGTCACCTGGTGTTCAGAGTACCCACGTTTTGCATGGACAGTGTACTCACGTGATAGGGGGCAAGCCTATCGCCGTTAAAATATTAATAGAAACAATAGCACAGTTTGTGAAATATATTTGGATATATCGCGTTTTTAACAGATGGCAACCCTAATTTGCGACCGCTTTTTCACAGGCTTAGGCATGTATTATCATCAGTGGTCGGAGTAGGTATATTGAATTAAGGTCACTGACATCAAACGTATATGTTAATATGGATACGCCTCCGAGTTTCCGGATTATTATGATAAAAATACCGAAACTATCTACAGATGTTGAACGATCATTTTCCACTTACAAATGGATCTTAGATGTTAAAAGAAATATCTTAAAATTAGAAAATATTGAAAAAAATATAGTTATTTATTTTAATTGTATAGAGACAGAAAATCAAAATGTAGAACTTGTAACCGATGAGGATTAAAAATAATTATTTTTAATAAAACTGTAATAATGATTATTTGTATTAACAATATACAATTTTGTTTGCTTACATTTGGTTTTTTTTATTTTATTACTCTATTTACCAATTTTTTGGAAACTTCGGTACATTCCGGAAGAAATGCATGTCCATGTTATGATATCATGACGCAAGTATCTAAAATCAATATACCTACTCCGACCACTGATTATCATATTAAGAAAAAAATAGCTTTAATTTCATATAAGAAATATGCGTGTAACTTATGAACGTATAAAACACACCAAAATATAACCTACTTACACCTGGCTGCGAGGTAGTTGCGGCCGAATTTGCAACGGCACCTATGGATTTTTATATTCTTTATATATGTCGTAGGATGATTTGATGTTAAGGTTTTTTGCAAAAATCCTAGGGATTTTGCAAAAATCCGGATAATTAGACAACGGTTATTTATCTATCTATACTTATAATAAATCTGTAGAGAGGTCAATTCTGTACATGAAATATATTTTCAAAATAACTATCAGGTGATGATTAGGGATCGATACTAATGCCAAAAATGCAATCAGTAAAATTTTTGTCTGTCTGTCTGTCTGTCGGTTTGTATGTTCCTTATGGAAACAAAAACTACTCGACGGATTTTAACGAAACTTGGTACAATTATTCTTCATACTCCTGCACAGGTTTTTGTATACTTTCCACCAGAGTAGTAAAGGGGAATTTTGGGAAATTTTGGAAAAACGGAAGAAGTTACTCCATTTTAGAAACTTCCGTCGCGTGTGCAGCCTTAATGGTTAAAGTTACATAAAATGTATGTATGGCGGAAAAAATCTTCATAAAATTTTCTAAAAAAAAATGTTCAACAGCATATGTCTATCTTTTATGGTTGACTCACAATATCACGTGCAACTCCCGATAGCTTAGTAGTTCGGAGTATTCTGATTATATTTGTTTACTCTTACGTTTATAATACTCTCACTCATCCCTAATTTTAAAAAGGTAACATTATTACCTATTCAATAAAAAATATATCATAGAAATCGGTAAAGAAACAGCGAAATTACACATGAAAAAGCCATCGCGCGCGTGACCAAAACGCGCAAAAAAGTATGTAACTAACTAAACTAGGTGGCGCCAGTAGTTGTAGTATAGTACTTCATTGCGTTTTACTCAACTCAACTTCAACTCATTCTAAAAATTAGTTTATGTTCGAAGATTCTAAACCGTTCATATGAGCGCTTTCACAGAAATCACAAAGCCACACTCAGGGGCTGGAAATGAAAACTTGATACAAAAGCGCGCTGTGATTTGCATATTCACCAATAGATGGCACTGTCGGTAATTGCTACATCGCGGTATGATTTCTTCTTTATTAGAGTACTAGCTGACCCCACAGACTTCGTACTGTCAAAAGTGTAGACTTTCACGTCGGCAAACTGAAATATTTAACTGACCTGTTGAGGGTCTCTGTCATGGGATGAGAAAAATGGTGTTTTTCATAGTGTCCTCACAATTTTTTCACTTTATAAATTTTAGCATTGATTCTTAGTCAGTTAGTCTATTTCACCATTTTTTAAGAAAATTTATTGATCTCTTGATTCTTCTGGGAATGTTTTGGGATAAAAAGTGTCCTCTTGAGTTAATTGGGATCATTATCTGGCTTCCTGTTAATTTTATTTGAAATATGTTCTGTGAATTAGTCTTCATTTAGCTACAAACATCTAAACTTTCATATTTATAATATTAAGGGTATCATTTAAGCTATCACCAATTTAATTAGTTTTGTGTTTCTTAAATAATAGGGTTTGTCCTCAAAATAGTAGATCTGTCACCAAAATGTAGTCAGCAAACAATGCCAAATCAGTTCCACAATAAATCACCTACTATCCTGAGATATAAGGTCTAGTACCAAATAAATGTTTTTGTATGTATTATAATAGGTGCATCCTATTAAGTATTTAAGCAAACTAATTTAAAGAGATCACCAAATAAATCATATTATGCTACAAGAAAATTGCATTAAGTGCAAATAAAAAGTTGTCATCATCACTGGTAGTATGATTTATATTTAAATATTTTTTTTGCAAAGTAGTAAATAAAACAATTAAAGTTAAAATAATCAAAATTTATTGTTTAAAATAATTACCACTGAACAATCAGCGCTCGTTTAAAATAGCTGGCTCATGGCTAGCAGAATAGTAGATAAAACACTTAATTAAAGTTAATAATCAATTTTGATAGTTAAAAAACAATAATCACTGAATATTCAGCGCTGGTTTGGATTTCAAAGGGCGCCCCCTTTTTCTTTTCTGGCCTATAAGCACATTTTTTGCTTCTGGTGGGGGGTTGGCTAGCTTTAAGCGTATCTTGTAAAACGCAGGGCAGTTGCATTTCCCATGCATCTAATCAATATTGTGCGGTAGATCCACTCTCCATTTGCTGAACCATTGGACTTTGTATTCATCAAAATCAGTCCATGTATTTTCAAAGTTTTGTATTTTGTTTGCCTTACCTAATTTTTAAAGCGCGCCAATTTGTCTCAGCCCCTTTGATATTTTTTTTATTAAAATATAAATTGAGGTATTAAATTGGTAACGAATACTATTAATTTAATATCTGAACGAAATAAAATGTTACTACTGTATTGGTGACAACATATCAAATAAAAAGGAGTCGCAGTCCGGGATCGATAATCGATTTATTTGGTGACAGATCTACCATTCTGAGCACAGAGCTATTATTTAAGTAACAAAACTGTTTTTATAAGAACGAAGTTTATATTCATGTAATGCAATATAATTTTATTGGTTATCGATCTCTTATTTTACACATATATTAACATTAATTTGATAATTCATACCTGGGAACAATTTCCGTTTATCTGAGAACGAAAATATTTCGTGGCGATAGATCTATTTATTAGGTGATACAACTTGATGACAAATATAAATTTTGGTGATAGAAAATATAGTTCCTATTAATAGGATAAGGCTCTCGCGCAGGTGACCTCGCTCGCCGGCCAGCGCAGCGTCTTGTCTTGCGCTTCATGCACGCGTGTAAATTTTGTTACGGAGTAATTTTAAAATGGTATTATCTTCTAAGATGTTTATTTAAATTAAGTTATGTCAAGGACAATTTTGTTCTCAATTAAATACTCTCAATCAACAACATATTTATTTGGATAAAGATTAATATTATGTTGATAAAACATTATCTGCAATTATGCATTAAATTCGACCAAATATATTTACCATAAAAATGGTTATAGTAAGTGAAATTTAAAAGTTAGACATATACTGTCGCGGGCATTTTTTTAGATCATTTAAAGAGAAATAATTCTTTAATACATTTTTTTTGGGTAACTTAAACTGTTTACGCAGCGCACACAACGGAAGCCTTAGTATGAATAATTATCCCCGTTTTTGCAACATTATTCGCTCATAGTTTGCTCCTGTTGATTGCAGCGTGATGATATATAGCCTAAAACCTTCCTCAATAAATGGACTATCCAACACAAAAATAATTAATCAATTTGATTGGGTAGTTCCTGAGATCCTAGCGTTCAAACAAACAAACTCTTCAGCTTTATAATATTAGTATAGATATAAACCAAAAAATTCTTCGTATGTCAAGTTGTGTCATGGCGTGGACCATATTAACATTATGTTGTCGTAGTCATGACAAACGTACGAAAGTAAGTACGTACGATGCAATAGATTAGGTATGTATTGTATGTAGGAGTTTGTTGAAATAAAACTTCGGTCGGGTGATTCCTTCGAAGTTCGAACCGAAATGGCGTTATTTTGGCAACATAAACTGAGTGTCATTGAAATCCAGCAAGAAGACGTAGCGTGTATCTTACTCTTTTAAAATGAGTATTGAGTGAGAGCCTCATTTTACCTCATGAGGTACTACCCCTCTTTTGAGGAGAGGTAAAGAGAATGAAATTTACTCTATTAACGAGTCAACAGTGAGGCACGCGTAATGTTGCCGCTTTGCACTGAATGAGGGAAAATGAGTTCTAAGTTCAAATGTTTTATACTTGGTATCTTTTTATAAATAAACTTAAGGGCCTCCCCGCATTTTGCAGCTATTGCGCTCACTCTTACGTCAAATTTACTGAGAGTGACAGGGACGAAAAAAACGCGCGCGCAGGATAAATGTAGTTTATTTAGTTTTATTGAATAACTATAATGTTTAAATGAAAAGTTAAACATCAAAGTTACAGATGTTAAAGCTACGCGTATGTAGACACATGAGTTTACATGTATGTTATGGCAGTGGAGCCTATACGGTTTTTATGAAAACAAAGCATGTTCCAATTCAATTTTTTTCATCATATTTTTCAGCAATTTATTAAAATGTTAAACATCAAATTTTAACACCATGAACTAATCACCAACATATATTTTATTCATGTCATATCAATATCATCAAATCAGATTTTATAGAACTTCCAAACAATCAATATCAACCTATTTTTCCGGGGACGCCCTTAATTAAATTATTCAAAATTTGTAAATTGAAACAAACTTTCTATAACTGCTTTAATAATTTTTTTTACTCACTTCGGCCCATTAATACCATTAAGCTATTCTAATTTGCCGTGTAGTGGTTTATATTTCAAATACGAGAACTCCCTCATTTTCTCGCGACGAGTAACTCAAACGAGGTACCTCACGAGTGAGGGGTTAACACTAAGCAAGAAGGCTCTCTATTTCCAGTGTATTTCTTTACTCTATGGCTACACTATTCAGGAGTGCTCTAAGGCCCATAGCACACGACGTTTTTTATACGCGCGCATGGCGCGCAGATGACGCGCGTATACGCGCTTCATACGAGATTTGAACGCAACCTTGTACTCTAAGCACATGGGGCGATCGTGAAACAGCAATACAGACGCGCTGTAGCTTTTGCGTTTTGATCAGAGACTGTTCTGTTCAGTTGTACAATGGCGTCGGTTGAGACAACACTGCGTACGTTGGCCTTAGTACTCCTTTTAAAACGAAAAAAAAGTAAAAAAAAGCGAATCTATTGGATAGACCCATTTACGAGTGAAAAAAGATTGAGTGGTCATTATCATACAACGTTTAAAAAATTGATAATACGTAGAAGATGGAAGAAATTTTATAATTGTTATCGAATGTCACATTCGTCATTCCAAGAACTTCTTTTGATTCTAAAACCAGAGTTAACTCGTCAAAATACAGTAATGAGATCATGTATATCGGCAGAAGAACGTTTGCTCATCACATTGAGGTAAGAAAACAACTAGTTTTTTATTTATTTATTTATTATGTATTTATTTATTTATTGACCTGATGCAGTTTAAATCATTCGCACTTAGATTATTAATAAGAGAAAAATATTTATTCGATATCATCATACATGTCAGTTAGGATATCGGAGTCATTTGTAACCGATTCATTGCTATCCAAATTTTGGAGTGAACTGACAGATTCGTTTCTTGGCACTGATTGATTACTTGGATAAGGAGGCTGAAATTCAGACTGATATCCAGATCCAGACTGATATCCATACTGATGTTCATATTGAAATGCACCTTGGTATCTATTTTCATGTAATGTTCTCGATAACTGTCCCATATTTTTATATTTACGAATTAAATTTATCATATCAGCTTTGGCCTCTAACTTGAATTCCTGTTTGATGGCAGAAAAATCTTTACCTAACGAAACTAAGAACAGAATGTCGGGATTTTCACATAAAATTGTATTATTCACTTCCTTAGACTGTTTGAGATTTGCTGTCAGTGCTTCATACAATTTGTCTAGTGGGTCTTCATGTTTTGGAGTCTTTTTTGACTTCTTTGGTGAATGTGGCTTTTGAAAATCATAGTCTTGGTCACGCCCCAGTGCTGCATCATCGTTTTGACTTGGAGATCTTATTTCATAAAGCGGGTCTAAAAAAGTTAGCAAATTGGAATATATGTAGGGTCTTCTAGGCTTAGCTCCAGATCCACTGGAACAGTTATTGTTCTTCGCTTTGTCTCTTTTATAAGCGTCCTTAATACTCTTCCATTTTTTTTGAAGTTCAATGACTGAAAACAATAATATGTAATGTTAATAATTTAGTTATTTATTAGGTTAATTTGAATTTCTTTGAAATAAGTAGTTGTGTATGTTCATTTTAATTAAATATGTAAAATTATCATCATCGTAATGACAATAGAAGTTTTAATAATGCTTTTTTTTCAGGTATTTAGCTACGGGTTGTTATTTCTCAGATATTCACTATGACTTTAAGTGTGGGCAAACGACGGCAGGCATTATAGTCCGTGAAACCGTAAAAATAATATGGGATAAATTAAAAAACATCTGTATGCCAGAACCAACCGAAGAATCACATCTAAAAACTGCTGAAGGATTTATGAAATATGCAAATTTTCCCAACCTACTTGGGGCTATCGATGGAAAACATATTAGAATTATAAAACCTCAACATAGTGGATCAGAGTATTTTAATTATAAAAAATATTTTTCCATTGTATTGCTTGCAATATGTGATGCAAATTACAGATTTATCGATATAGATGTTGGATGCTATGGAAAAGCTGCAGACTCAACAATAAATGATTGTAGTGAATGGACCCAAAAGATAAGGCAAGGAAATTATAATATACCGAATGCGAGACCAATATCTAATAATGGAGTGCCAATACCATTTACGTTTGTTGGAGATGAAGGCTTTGCATTATCTCAACATTTGCAGAGACCTTACGCTGGAAAAATCTTGCCACAAGAAAAAAGGATATATAATTATCGTTTGACACGTGCCAGACGATACATTGAATGTACATTTGGTATATTAAGCAACAAATTTAAAATCTTCAATCGACCACTGAACGTTAGCGTGGACTTCAGTGTGGCTATTGTGAAAGCCTGTTGTATGCTGCATAATTTCATACGTGAACGTGACGGTTATAATTTTCATAAGTCTTTGAGTATAGTTGGTTTAGAAGATCCTCCTGAAAATGCAAGTTTGATTTCGATTGGTACAAGACGGTCACAGGTACAATTAAGCGGAACCACGATACGAAATATGTACACTGATTATTTTATTAGCGATGAAGGTGCAGTACCATGGCAATATTCTAAAATTTAGGGTACCTAGGTAGGTACCCTAAATTACAATACATGATCTACTGTTTTCCTATTTTATGTATCGGCGGGCGGATCTGAAAAAATAAGGAACTTTTTTTCGAAATGTCAATTATTTGTTCAGTCCATCGACAGAAACCGTGAATACAATCACCATTTATTAATTGTAATTTTTTTCTAAAAACGAATATTTAGCGAAATATCATGACAAATTTTTAATTCATAAGTTCCTTTTTTTCAGATTCGACCCAACGTGCGCCGTGAAGATAGCCACCCCATGTCGTGTGCCTACGTTTTAGGGTACTAAGTAGTTAGTTCCAATAAGTAAAAAAAATACTGATAGTGCTTATTAACTACCTATAGAAACGTGGGCACGCGACATGGGTGGCCTATCTTTACGGCGGCGCGGCGATGTTCTTGTGTACCTAGTCCTAAAACAAATAAATATAATAAAAATTACCTGCCAGGTTTTTTTCCTTATTGGTTTTTTCATTGAAATCGTTATAAAAAATTTGGCACAATTCATCCCAAGCATTTCTTTTTAACACTTTGTTAGAATATTCGGGTAGTAGAGAATTCCATGTAGCTGGACGATTGTTAATTTCTGCAATAAAGCGGTCGGTGTCGAAGTGTTCCATTTTGAACTGTGGAGGAAAAGGGAAGATCTTCCGCCAGGCGGTGGTATGCCTGGGGACCACGGTCCAACTGTATTAAGTTGGAACTTGTATATATAGTAAACATTTTAGAAACTTCGATTGCGCGATGTACGATTTGTATGGCGAGTCTTGATGACGCGTGTGACGTGTTGCTGTGGAATGTGATTCTTCTTGCACTGTCAGCGTTTCTATGTAGTGCGCGTCATTGTGTACTGACAGCGCGTCGCTACATTACTCCCCCTCCAACAGGAAATTTTTGACTCCATATCTTCGTGCCAGTGTGTGTATGCTCGACGGCCATGTGTGCCGGAACCTCAATGCTGACTCCAATAGCCACGGTGTGGGTGCCCCGTTGCGTGTCCCATTGCTGCCGTGCTGCGAGTCGTGTTTCGTGAGCCGTGGATTCGAAGCGCATTTTGTCTGCTGTCCTTTGATATCCTTTTGCTGCTCGTACTTGTCTGGCCAATCCAAATGACTCCTTGTGCTTTGAAGGACGCCATCGTGTTCTGTAGTCGGTCGTCACCAATGTGGAGGAAAAGGGAAGATCTTCCGCCAGGCGGTGGTATGCCTGGGGACCACGGTCCAACTGTATTAAGTTGGAACTTGTATATATAGTAAACATTTTAGAAACTTCGATTGCGCGATGTACGATTTGTATGGCGAGTCTTGATGACGCGTGTGACGTGTTGCTGTGGAATGTGATTCTTCTTGCACTGTCAGCGTTTCTATGTAGTGCGCGTCATTGTGTACTGACAGCGCGTCGCTACAGAACCATATACACGCGCAGCTTACAATAACTATCAACGTTATAATAGATGGATCGAGAGGAGTAAAATAAAGAATGTTGTGGAAAATAAACTTGTCACTCAAACCAAAAACGGTAATGTCAAGCCTAACCATAGAGCTTAACATTTAACTTGACGAAGCAGGTCATATATCTTAACAATCAATACAACTGAGGCGCGGGCGGTGCAGTCAGTGGTGGCGTGAGCGCATCTCCTCCCCCCTGCCCCTACTCCGCTCCTTTGTACGCGCGTTTGCATCGCTTTATACGCGCGTATACGCGCTTCATGAATGCAAACGCAAAAATCAGCGCCAACGGCGCCGAAAACGCGCGTTCCTAATACGCGCGTCGTCGGCGCGTATAAAATACGTCGTGTGCTATGGGCTTAAGTAGTAATCATTGCGCTAAATTTCACAAATCTTGAGCAGTGTTTGAAGAAACCTCAGATATTAATAAAACAACGCTACCCGTGCGAAGCTGGGCCGATCCACTAGTAATATTTTCTAATCTTACTAGGTTTTTTGCAAAAAAAACTAGTTGGTTTAGTATGACTCCGAAACGAAATCTCAGTTTTTATTAATACTGTACACTGATTGGTTGATTGCAGTGCCCCGTAATCACGTCATCTCTGATTGGTTGTTAATTAAGACGTACTTATTTCATTGTTCCTACCTAATTTGATTTTTATTTTTATTTTAGTTACAAAAAGTTCGTAAGTATAAAAATAGTATTGTCATTTCCCTTTATAACTCTACTATATAATACCTCAATACTACAATTTAAAACGTACCTACTTTGTTGTTCCTACCTGTATTGAAGACGTCCGTGGCCGAGTGGATAGGTGACTAGCTTTTCGGTCTGGAGGTTGCGGGTTTGATCCCCACTGAGAGCAACATTTATGTGATGAGCATATGTGTATTATATAATATTAAATATATCTCTGAGTTAGTATCCCATAATACAAGTGTTAATTAGTTTGGGGTAACTTGATCTGTGTATAATATGTCCAAACGTGATTGTAATTTTACTCCAACAAATGAGTAAATAAATTATTAAATTCCTAGTATCAAATAAGTATTGTACTAGGAAGCTATAATATCTCAATACCACAATGACGAACCAATCAGAATAAGTGTTGGTGAGCAATCAGAAATCAGCCAATCAGCATTAAGGAAGTACAATCTTACTAAACTTCCTAGTTTTTTTGCAAAAAACCTAGTAAGATTAGAAAATATTTTAACCGTTGTCTAATTATCCGGAATTTTGCAAAATCCCTAGGTTTTTTGCAAAAAACCTAAACATCAAATCATCCTACGACATATACATTGCTATCATGGTATACCATCTCATACAAAATGTTTTTAGTTACCTCTACGCTCAATAGATGGAGTTAAGATATAGTCGACTTTTAAAATAAAAACTTAAAGTGACTAATTATTGTTTAAAAAGCCAAAAGACAGTTAGATAAATATAATATGGTAATTTATTTTGTCACTTAATACCATAAAACATAAATTATTACAATTATAAGCAAAATATAAAAAAAATGTATTTTTGTTTTTATGAAATTGTATTCCCAAATGATTATTGTAGAACTACATCTATTTAACTAAAATGTTTAGTGATTTCAACTACTGACAATAGATGGCGCCAAAATGAGATGGTGTTTATTGACTGACGTATCTTACTTGTTTTGATTTGCGTCCATCCAAGTAATCGAATTGGTGATAATTGTCGACTTAAAATAACATAAAATAACTTAAAATAGCTGTGTAGTGTCGGCTTCGAATAGCACTAATCCATTTCTTCCGGTGGGTGTACGTAAGAGGCGACTAACGGTATTGCGGCTTTTAAGGATTTTTTGGGCGATGCGGTTGGAGACCCCTCACCAACAAACTTTATTTTACCAACTTTTCCCCATGCAACTTAATAATAATAATAAATGTTTTTATTTGTCTCTTAAAATACAACATTACAAGAAAATAAAGTAACAAAAAAGAACAACAATGATATCAAACAACAGACAAAAAGGTGCAAAGCTCGTTCTATCCACAACAAGCAGATAGCTTCGCTTTTCAGCTCTGACCTATAACTTAAAACTACTTATATCTAAATTAAATTAAGGTGAACATGATATTTTGCAATGTAATCAAAATGTGCACATTGCAATTACGGTTTGTTTTATTATTATCTCCTATTAGCACAGATGATTACTTTATATAGTTTTAGATAGATAAATTAATGTATATATACGTAGAGTGGCTGAGGAATTTCTGTTTCCTTAGCTCTGGCTACCCCTTCTAGGGAGTTATAGCCGTGAGTATATGTATATGTTAAAATAACACTACCCTATTACTACTCGTGGGTGATTGCAAGAGGCGACTCACGAGGTATAGGGGCTTTTTAAGTGATTTTAATTTTTTAACGACCTCGGTGTACACGTTTGGACCAAAAAGAGACTGTGCTTAAAAAGACAAATGTCCCAAGTTTGCCGAGGGCAATTCTCACACGGTAGATATTATATCACTTTCGATATTTATCACTTTTGTGATATTTTGCGATCGATATTTGACTTGAGCTATTCTCACTCCATCCGAACGATATTTTTCTATTGAAAACCAGCCGATATGATGATATATATAAAAGGATGATATCGTGTGGTCACGATCAGACGATATGATGATATTTGAAGATGTCATGCGAACGGTAGCCATTTTGTTTACAAATTTGGTTTGAATACTTATAGATAGAAAACTAAAATGTAGGTAAATATATTAAATGGATCATAGATCAAATAGTCTTAGGAGTTGTAAATAATATCTACTTGGATCAACGTTAATTATATTATTAAAATATAAAAATATATTATTTTTCCATAATAAAATTTCAAAAACTAAATTCGGTTGTCGGATGGTCCATTTGGGAATTCAGACTTTGCTAGTTACCGGCAAAGTACACTTAAAGGAAAATTAAAACAAACCAAAACATATGTAAATATTGACAAATTCAATATAATTTTTTTTAAGGTGGCTTCAATCGTGTTTGCCACAATTATTTCGCCAATGTCGAGTAAAAATATTGACAGATATGAAGACCTTTTCATATCTAAGATGACAGTTAAACTGACCTTTCGTTCAATTCATTCGCTTGGATCATTGATTTCGGTCTTCGTTCTTTAATGTCTAAGGAAAAATTACTACCGTGTGCGAGAATACAGTTTCAATCTATCAATAGAAATATATTTCACTTTGTGATATTTTTCACATGACATTGAACACTTGATATAATTTCTATGATAGTAATGATATCGAACTTGCGAGAATTGCCCTCGTAGCGATCGATAGTTTCT
Organism: Bedellia somnulentella; assembly: GCA_963576735.1. NCBI lineage: Eukaryota > Metazoa > Arthropoda > Insecta > Lepidoptera > Bedelliidae > Bedellia > Bedellia somnulentella. Next base: position 9,460,314 of record OY755175.1, on the reverse strand, counting down.
AAGTATCCCAATGTGAACTAACGGCGCCGGCGTGAGAATATATATGTAATTCCTGCCTCATCGCTCAAAAATAACCTTGTTCCATTTCTTATCACTATTTTTTAGCCGTGTAGTGTCGGCTTAGAATGTCGCTACCCCATTTCTCCCGGTGTATACCATTTTCTCCCCTATCAACTTTTAAATGTGACTGAGGAGTTTCTAGCTCTGAAGCTCTGGCTACCCCTTCTTGGCAGGGCCGCGCCGACCCCAGGCAGCGCCTGTGTGCGGAACCTCTGAAGCGCCTCTTTTTAGGGTTCCCTACCAAAAGGTAAAACGGGACCCAATTACTAAGACTTTGCTGTTTATCTGTCTGTCTGTCTCCAGGCTGTATCTCATAAAACGTGATAGCTAGAAAGCTGGAATTTTCACAAATGATTAATTTCTGTTGCCGCTATGACAACAAATACAAAAAAACATTTCATACAATTAATTTGTTTTTATCGTATTTTATTGCTCAATTTTAAAAACGTTCATAAGTAGACGCTAAATTTTTTTACAGAATATTTACTTGTATATCACCTTTCAAAACAAATAATTGAATAACAGTAAAGTAAATAACAAAGGAGGGCTCCCATGCAAAAACGTAATTTTCTATTATAGATGATAGTGCGGAACCCATCGTGCGTGAGCCGACTCGCACTTGGCCGGTTTTCAACGATTTTAGACTTTTAATGAATATTTTTAATTGTGAGGGAAAACATCGTGAGGAAACCCACATGGCTGAGTTGTACTTAGTCATGTGACAGTGTATTCGTACAAAACGGCGATGGGCCTGCCCCCTATCACGTGAGTACACTGTCCGAGCAAAACGTGGGTACTCTGAACACCCGGTGACAATGTCACGTGATTATCAGAAGTATTGGTACCTCTGCCAATCCCGTTCGGGGATATTCGGCGTTAACGTTTGAGTTTGAGTTAAATGTCCGTATGATAGCAGTTGAAACCAGCTATAGATTTTTTCAATATATATCATATGTATATCATACTACTTTCAACATTTTCAAATTACTAGCCGCTTTATGTGAAGAATAGATTATAAAAGAATCATTGTTTTTGGAAATGGGTTAACATTCGAGCCACATAACCCAATAAAATTAATTATAATGTATTATAATATTAAATGATACTATTTTGAGCTGACATTATAGTATTCTAAAGTAATAACCAGAAGTTTGAATGCGACAAACCCACAGATGCTTGTGGAATGTCAGCTTGGAAGATACAATTTTTTATTAAATATTCGTGGTCTATCACCACATCGCCAACCAATCAATGAAATTAAACCCTCAAACTAAACAACCCAAATCATTCGCTCAATACCTCACTGACGGAATTATGCGGAGTAGTGCTATTTATACGTCGTCACTACAGCACGAATACGTCTTGCACGATGTTATTAAATAAATAAATGTGTAAATACACACATATATTTTCGACTATATATCCCTAGAAGGGGTAGCCAGAGCTTCGGAATAAGAAATTCGTTCGCCACTTTTGGAACTTGTGTTGGGATAAGATTATAAAACAAAGATGAAACAAAGATTTTTGATGGTGGGTCTCCAACAGAATCGCCTTAAAATCACTCAAAAAGACCCAATATCTTTCGCCGTCTCTTACGAACAATCACGGTAAGAAATGGGGTAGTGCTATTCTAAGCCGACACACAGCAGAGACGAATATCGACAACGACTCTGTTAACATTACAAACAAAAATCTACAAACAGATGTAATACTCGTACGCAATTGGCCTTGTCGACGATTTTGTCCTTGACCATATTTGCAAATTTGTAAATAAACATTTAGTGAAAGAAAGTCATAAAGAGCTTATTCCATTTGTCTGAATTCAGACGTCTGAAAGCGCGTGCGTTATAAGCTGGCGTACCATGAAGCTGTATCGAGCTGGTTACTATGTCATAAAACTCTGCCTAAATAGTGCCTAATTAGTGTAAAACTAAAAAAAAAAGTGCCTCTTTAGTTTAGGAAATAAACACCATTTTCACTGTGTACGTTTTCACTATTTAGGCAGAGTTTTTTGACATAGTAACCAGCTCGATACAGCTTCATGGTACGCCAGCTTAACGCACGCGCTTTCAGACGTCTGAATTCAGTCAGACAAATGGAATAAGCTCTTTCCCGAGGCGCCCCCGCCCCGCGCGCCCCGCAGCCGCCATTTCCTAATATTAGCCGAGTTAAGATATCGGGCTTTGTTATGCATTTTGTTTTAATCATTTTGTAGTGACATCTGTGACCTTAAGTTGAACTACTATGTGCTTTACATTTGCTACGATGCATGCGAATTTAGCGCCATCTAGCGAACACTAAAGAACTAGAAAATAGCCCGTCGAATAAGGATATTTAAGCACATCTGCACATCACATTTCGTTGTATGGGATTGGTTATCGGTACTAGTATAGTATTATATTATCTGTGATTGCTATGATAGGGATGTTATTATATTTCGAAAACAAGTGAACGAAATTTGTCTCCGAAAAATAATAAACATAAATTAAATTAAAATTACTTGCGGCCACTTTTGCCTGGCTGCGTCTTGTCAGTGTATTCTCCTATTCATAAACTTATGTTAAGGGCCTCCCCGCATTTTGCAGCTATTGCGCCCACTCTTACGTCGAGAGTGACAGGGACGGAAAAAACGCGCGCGCAGGATAAGTGTAGTTTATTTAGTTTTATTGAATAACTATAATGTTTAAATGAAAAGTTAAACATCAAAGTTACAGATCTTAAAGCTACGCGTATATAGACACATAATGAGTTCACATGTATGTTATGCCAGTGGAGCCTATACGGTTTTTATGAAAACAATGCATGTTCCAATTCATTTTTTTTCATCATATTTTTCAACAAATTATTAAAATGTTAAACATCAAATTTTAACACCATGAACTAATCACCAACATATATTTTATTCATGTCATATCAATATCATCAAATCAGACTATAGAATTTCTAAACAATCAATATCAACCTATTTTTCCGGGGACGCCCTTAAAATGTGTGTTTGACTTTATACGTTATGAACGTAGAGATTCAGCAGCGGGATCTTATACTATTAAGTCTACACTTCGGAATATGTTTCTTGTTTCTAATTCTTGTTTTGCATTGTGTCTGTCACTTACTTTCTAAAAAGATTTATTATTATATTTGGCCTACATTAATATTTCAAAAATATATTGACATAAAAACAATGAATATACCAATTTCTCAAAAATATTTTGCGCAGCGAATACCTCTAGCAAAACATGTAAATAAAACGAATGGCCTTCTTTTGTAATAAAAATACTTTATTGACATCTGATTGAAATAGCTAAAAAATTTACAATGCCGGTTGTTTCAGTATTTGATACTTACCTAATCTAACGTACGACATAGGCTACTGAGCATAGCCTTTTATAAAGTTGCGCTAAAAGTTATACGTAGAAAAGTTGTTTCCTTAACAAGTCCTACTTCTACAATATCTATAACTACTTTTGTATCCACTTGTTTAACATCGGGTAAAGGAAATTTCATACTTCTCGTTTTATTGGCATTTAATACAAAGGTAATTTACAGTAAACCAATGCAGAACCCATGAGAGCTTTGTTTGATTTGTCATGTGATGTTGAAGATATCGGATCATTAAATATTAACGAAGTATCATGCGCAAACAAAAGGCTCAAAAGTTCCCGCCGTATATCCACTATTATTTTTAAAGCCATTGCAGTGTTTTCGATGGATTTGACTTTAGTAAAGCCAAAGTGCTTTTCACGATAATATTGTGCCTATTAAAGTACGCATTTGATTCATACTAATTACTTTTAAAAAAATCCTAATATTAGAAATATGCCTCTAATTGGTATAGTCCTGACTCCTGACTATCACCTGTTTTATGAAGTGAGATGAGTCTAGTCAGTATTATACAGTACAGTCATATAAGCAGAAGTCGAGAATCGAGATTGACGCTTTTATAGCGTTCTCTCGAACCTATTAACATACATCAACCTCTTCGACGAGATCGAAGAACCTTCAATTAGTAGGTTCATCATATTGCTTCACTCGCCAAACCTATGCAAGGGCGTCTAGTCCGTTCTGTCCTACCGTTTGTCATACCGGTAGGACAGAACGGATAAAAATAGTCCGTTCTGTTCGACTACGCTGTCGAACAGAATGGACTACGAAAAAAGTGTCCGGTTTGTTCGACAAGAGATTGTTTTGAGTGATGGGTATTTACCAAGGTCCGATAAGTAAATTATTTTCTAAACTTAACTTATACTTATAGTTCATAAATTTCTACCATGTTTAAAACATAAAGGGGTAAAAAGACTTAGAAATTATTTTGAACTTTGTATGTATTTTTAATGCCTGGCGGGACTTGTGAAATTTTCGAGAGTGTAAAAACATCAGTAGAAAGAAAAACTTAGAATATTTTCTTTAAAAAAATTAATAATGCCCCAAATTATTTCCGAGGTAATACAGTAACGATCTTGATAGCTCAATGGAAAAGAGCACTCCCTCTGATGATGATTTGCTGGACCATATCAAATTTTAATTTGATAAAAACATTCATATTTGTTTTGCTATGTGTAGTGTAAAATTAGTTAAATCATAATTATTTTCAAAAAAAAAGGATGTTTAATTATTCATTGCTAGAAAAGTTCTTAGTAAGTAAAGTACATAAATAAATTTGTGAATCTAGTTTAACCAAAACACATGGCTTATTCCGATTATCCACCCTAAAAAATCCTCCCTAAGTCGGATATTCGGAAACGCATGTCCGATTATCCACCCTGAACGGGGTGGATAATCGGAATTCATAATAAAATGTTTCTTCCGATTTTCTACCCTGCCTACGTACAGTCCTTTACAGGAACATGTAAATTATTATTTATTGTGTGTCAGTGGTGAAAAGACCCTAAGTTTTAATTTTGTTATTTTTTGTTACGAGTTTCTTTCTTGTTATGGTTTCATTTGTCACAACAGTCAATTTAAATGGTTTTCTCCCAAATCTACAGGTGCTTACCTGCATTTTTTTATTTTTTTTAAGATTACTTAAGTTTTTCGTTTAACAATAAATATTAAATTAAAACTTTCAACCAGGATAATTTTATTCAGACTGTAAGTAGGAAAGTAGGTATGTATAACTCTGTTGAAGTTTCTTGGACCAGGTTGTGAGTATGTTTCTGTGAATGACTGTACTTGGGGTAAAAAATCGGAAGAAACATTTTATTATGAATTCCGATTATCCACCCCGTTCAGGGTGGATAATCGGACATGCGTTTCCGAATATCCGACTTAGGGAGGATTTTTTAGGGTGGATAATCGGAATAAGCCAAACACATTTGTTTCGTGACTTTATTACTGACGACAGTAATAAAATGTCTACTTATTTAAGTTACTTATTTTTTGTTGCAATAAAATTCATATTTTCAAACATAAATGGCTTTTGTATTTTCGGTCAACAATTGTCCTAGTTCATTAAAAATATATGTATGGCTTCATGAATGCTAAGAAAAACACGAAAAACAAGCAATATGCAAGCAAGCAAATGTCTAAGTTATTTTACCACTTCATAGTTTTAATCTAACGTATTACAACTTATAAAGGTCAACACGGCATTAGGCAGTGGGGCACAGTTTGGTTAGTCTGTTTTAAGTTGTACAGATTCAGTTGGTTGGAGGGAAACATTTCAAAATCATTGCATTATTCCAATATTTCTGGTAAAAAAACCTATGTTTTTTTATCTCTTGATGATTTCTCACTCGTGAAAATTTCCCAAGTCCCGCCAGTCACAAGAATATTTGTTGTGTAGCACAACACTATTAACCTGTCAAACTCACTGGTATAACAAACCGGACACTTTTTTCGTAGTCCGTTCTGTTCGACAGCGTAGTCGAACAGAACGGACTATTTTTATCCGTTCTGTCCTACCGGTAGAACAAACGGTAGGACAGAACGGACTAGACGTGCAAGGGAGGTCCCTTGCATAGGTTTGGCGAGTGAAGCCACATAGGCCAAATGGTCAGCAACGTAAACAGCTTCTCAAATTACCTTTGTTGACATAAGCTTGGAGAATGACAACACGGCTTTAAAAAATTGTATCCATCGCTGTATAAACTTTAGAAAAAGTTGGTTGGTATAGCAACCGTTTCAATTCAACAACAAACAAAAATAAGCGTAAACTTTAGCTCTAAATATTATTATTATATTATTAAATATTGCTTGATCCAAATATCAGATTGGCTTGGACGTACTATGTACCAACCGTATTAAATCTGCTGATAAATTCAGATGGCAGAATTCCATATTCTAGGACAACTTTTAAGTGGAAACAACTTTGGCAGTAGCGCAGACCTATTTTGTAGATATTCGTTTCAATTTGGTAAGTTCTAATAAAAGTAGTTAATCACATATATTCACGGTAGTAACTCCCATAAAGGAGGTAGAGAATACCAATCGCCACTTTCTACGATCCCGGCAATCCTTTCGAGGTTTATTAAGATTCATCAATATTTTACATTCCTTTTCTACATCATCTTATACATCACACCATTCCTGAATCACTTAATTTTCCACTTTGTCACATAAACCATTGAAGAACTAACCCATGCAGATTAATAATGGGCAGAGCCAATAAGATGCCAATTTTAAAATTATACATTTATAAACGTGTGCCTTGAGTATAGCTAGTAAGTTGCATTTTGCTGACAAAAAATAGTGTGTCTTTAATAATATATACTTCAAAGCCAAAGTGTTGTATTTTACTACTGCAATCAAGTATTTTGCGTAATTGGTTTGAAACTTAAAACATTTTTATTCTGAATGGTCTCATCTCAATTGCAGTATTCTTCTCCTACACTGCCATACATAAATGTAGGAACTAGAACAGCTTAACTCTGCCTTTTTGGCCTCATGGACATGGACTCATTTGACATTAGACACATACACACATATACCCATGGCTGTAAATTGCATAAGGTGAAACAATTTTTTAAGTTGAGTAGAGACAACTTGCAATACAAGGGTGCATGGTGATGGGTTTTCAGCCACAACACCCGATAGAATCTCATAATATCTCCAAAACCCCAAGTGGCCTCTTACACACCCCTGGAAAGAAATTTATTTGTTCTTTTCTTAACTAAGGCTATATAGTAATGACATCACAATATATAATTATTTATATTCACAAAAACACATTTGGTTATTTTATATCCATAGATATTTGTGTAACAGATGTGTATACATTTAAATTATTGAGGATATCTTGATAACATGTACTCAGCTGGTTTCACCATAGTTTTAGAGTCAAGGGTACATCTGCCATATATTTTTTTATGGGTGTTATTTAAACGGTTAGCAAAGTATTGGCTTATTTGTGAGCAGAAATATTTAATTGGTAAGCTAAAATTGATAGTTGGACAGCAACTTGTGTTCAGCAAATATTAATAAATCAGTCTGCTATATATATCATTCTGAACAGCAGTAATTTTTTTTGTACAGCTGTGTATATATCAAAGCTGCAATGAGTGTCCTGTAGTTAATTTAATTTTGGTAAGCACTCAGAGAATGGGCAAAAAAATCAGTTTAGTGCCGCTTAAATTAGTGTAGCAAATAATAAATAAATATCATACTTCAAAAGCACTTAATGGGCGCATCACTTACTGATGATTCATTTATTCATTCTCTCTCAGTAAGTAGGTTGCTATTAGTATTATAGCAGAGATATTTTGATGTAATAATAAAGAAGCCGTTTTAGTTTTATAATTATTATATTCAAGAAACTAACTTTTTTTTTATTTATTGTATAATTAATGCTCGTTTTACCTTTGAAGGCCGGCCACGTTTCCTCTTTTCCCCTATGGGAATATTCTTTGCTTCAATTGGAGGCACCACATGCTTTAAACGGATCGCTAAGGCAATCAGGTGTTTACATACGTAGAAATTAAAAAAAGCTGGACAGTCACATTTTCCGTCTCTTCATTCCTTTGTTTTAATTGGCAGTGAGACAAGCCACTTACTGAAATTTTGTTTCTTGAAATCAATAAAATTTTCCCACTGTGCGTCGAAAACTTCACAATTAGTAGCTATTTTATAACTTATTTTTCAATAAATACGCAAAAAAAATATTTAAATTGCCATCCAAATTTAAAATATGCTATACAGTCAAATAAGTTGCGTGTAGAAATGTTTTCTCTGCTGACCTAATGCACAATCTTGCTGCCCAAGTAATTATTCTGTGGAGTGACTGTTTATTTTGCAGATACAAAATAAAACTCGCTACCAGTTTGTGTTTAAATTACAGACCATTGTCATGATTATTTGCAGAACACGAATTGCAGCCTGATTTTAATTATTGCTAACAAAATCTTTGTATGCTAACCACATGATTTATCAGCGGTTATTTCTTGCAAACCTAATTTTTAAATGGCATACACAGTAATTACTTCTCTTTTTTTATATGTGGTGCTGGTATATTGGTACTTAAACCATACAGTGAAATCTTGAACCAATCTCATTATTTTTTAATGAGATTGGGAGAAATGTTTTGAAATTTAAATTAATTTTTAAATCAGTGTACTTGTGAATGCAGAAATATTTTTTCTCAATTTCAGGTCCTAACTGGACTCTCATATCTGGACAAGCTGATGGTCAGACTGCAACCAGCCATACCTCAGATCAGGATTCAGTTATCTGGACTCATCCAATTGATATTCATTTGGTAACCAAAGGACTACAGGGTGAGTACACTTTAGTTTTCAGCATAAAAAATAATAATATTATATACAATCAACCAAATTCTAAGAATAATAATGGTTGTGCTGAATAGTCAGTCAGGAGTCAGAATAAAATAAATTAAATTTATGCTCCATAAATGATTTTACTATCATCAATAGATGTGCACTGCATGACAAAACAACTCCCCCAAAGATCTCCACAACAACCAGTCTTGGTCTTATGTCGTTGAATTGTATTATTGGATGGACTTTTTCGGCAAGCCAAGGGCTACTGCAGTACTACTCTAGCCATCCCAGCTTGCAAAGGAAGTTGTCCATCTGCCTTTACCCATCAATTAACCTTGACTTGCACCAAGTCATTGTAACACCTTGCATGAACCTACTCACACTGCATCGATTCTGCATACAATATTCGGTGCCTATTGTCTTGTTGCACTGTGCTAATGTTACAAACGGTACTGTGCTTCTCGCATCCATATTTTTAAGAACACTTTGTTACAATATTTAAGTAATTTAAAGAAAAAGCAAATATTTTTACAGTGCCCAGAAATGTTTCAAATTAAATAAAATATTTTGAGTGCTGAATACATAATTTTTCAGGTTGGCCTAAAATTCTACTTCAATTAAATACCTTAGACTCTCTAGGCCGTTCGTGGGTTGTTGCCTACAGCCATTGCAGTTTACCCACGGTTCCTGGACACCATGTGATAGAGCTACCTTGCTGGGCGCCATCACCCACTTCCCTTAGTAATAGGATTAAGCAATATTTTCTTGGTGGGTCTCATCAGTTGATGCAAGCTGATGTGGTCAGTCTTGGACTGGATAGGTAATTTTAATATAATTCTAATTTTAATTTACTTACTAGTATTATGAAAATACGCAGCAGTACCCTTTTGTTTCGATTATAAACCTGTTAAGGCAAAGAATGATAGGTAAGACCGAAATCCCTGCATATAGGGTTAACGGTGCACAAAAAAGCGAAAACGATAATTCTATCTACTCATGTTGAAATCTCCGAATATCACCATGAATGCATTATCGAAATCAGAATATACGAAAATATAGCTACAGTTTAAAATTTTGTTGCTTTGAAGAGTAGACTCTAGAATTATAGATTTCAAAAGACTTAACACAAATATCAATTATAGTATGCACATCATCTTGTATGTTGCATCTATGTGTCTGAAGTAGTTTTTTTATCTACTAACTACTTCCGCTGAACAAAACCAACTAGAACTTAAACCAATATTTAATTTTACCGCCGACCCGCCATTAGAACCCACGGCTGTCGGCATGACGGACGGACGGACGGTTCTTAAAGTGCTAACAGACGATCGAACATGTACGGCGCGCACCAGTGTTCGTGGTACGGGCCGTACCAAAAACGAACGTGTGTAGCGTGGTTCGCCGCACATAATTAATTACATATTGGTGCGGGCTGGTTCGAAGCGCTTGCGGTGCACGGTGCGATGGTGCGAAGCGCACAGTGCGATCGTCTGTAGGCTAGAGCGCACCGCACAGTGCGATGGTGCGCGCCGTACATGTTCGATCGTCTGTTAGCACTTTTAATATTTATTTTCCTACAATGATCGACCTTACCGCATTTTCTTAAGACCTATTATTTATTGCAAGATCCAGCACGCAACTGTCAGTGAAACAGTGCTAATCATATAAAGAAGCACTGTTTGGCGGGGCCGTTTTTCGTGCTTTGTTGGTGTATCTTTGGTATATATGATCGAAGGCTATCACGGTTAATTTAAATAAAACTTCTCTTTTTCAGATTTAAGTTGAAAACTGAATCTCGGGGGACCGTTACTTTAGATGTGAATATCATCTTAAGAAACTTTGGAACATTTGGTATAGAGTACAAATAAAAATGAATGTAATAGCGTATTTTGCATTCACACTCATTTCCGTGTTGGTACAGTTTAGTATCATGGATTATATAAACGCAAATGCTAATATAGAAAATATAAATTATGATCTCAATATAACTGCTACTAGTCAAAAGAAAACTGTTCGAGAACCTTATGCTATATTTTATCTTAAAAATGCTAGATTAATAAGCAATTCTTCGAATTCTAAGTATAATGATAGTTCTAATGAGTCAGATATAAGTACGGAAAGTATTATAGTCAGTAGCTCAACTGAGGTTGTTTTTTACGATGAGAATGTGACTACAGAAGATGTTTTTACATCTGAGAGTCCAACGACAATCGAAATAGAAAATGTAACAGAGTTTTCAATATTTAATGTGAATACTAACAAGAGCAGCAGCGTTCCGGTTCCAGTAACTCCGAGAAAGCGGGAAAGAATTAACGATTGCAACTGTGATTTGCTGGTCAGTATTTCTTATTTATTTATGAATCTATAATAACAAATATACGGGTAGGCGTGAAGCTAGTAGATTGGAGGATAGAAACAGAAATAATTATTCCTTGCTGTTACCCTACTTAATCAAACCGCTAAATGTATTAGAGTTTAAGCTGCAGTTTTACGCATCACGCTCTTGGTCTCGACCGTAGTGTTTCCTTTTATATATGTAGCGTGGATAATGGGGGCTTATCTCACTAACGTGATATAGTCGCTCTAACAAACTACGAAGCTGATTATATTTGACATTAATCAAAGTGTTCTTACGTTTGGTTTCCTTCCAGAATCATTTGTGTGACACCAACTGCTGCTGTGACGACGATTGCACTGAACATGATCTAAAATTATTCAATTGCACAGAAAAGGCTACAAGTGTAACGAAAGATAAAGATTTCTATTGTGAATCATCTGGAAGTCCATTTACTAATATAGAGAGTATGTTTTGTGAGGCTCGAACGAATATTCCGGAGAAACATATTATTGTACAAACGGTATTATCCATTTCAGTATAATCTTAACAGTTTCAGATATTACTCATAAATAAAAGATGTTATTAAAGGAAAGAAAAATTTCGACACTGGCGGGGTTCGAACCCGCGACCTTCGGGTATACGCCCCCGTCGCTCTGCCAACTGAGCTACAGTGTCAGTTGGCATCCAGCGCGAAATTTCTCTATCCTTTGTTTCTTTTTTACACGTTCAAGTAGTGTTTGCGTTTCCTACCTCCGAATTTTAACTAATTCGGACGGCCACTTGTCTACCTTTTCAGATAGAATGCAAATGTTGGAAACGCCTAACTATCACATAATTTAATGTTTTTTGACATGAATTCCTCATGTGGGGATTATTACTCATAAATAAAAGATGTTATTAAAGGAAAGAAAAATTTCGACACTGGCGGGGTTCGAACCCGCCAGTGCGTCGAAATTTTTCTTTCCTTTAATAACATCTTTTATTTATGAGTAATAATCCCCACATGAGGAATTCATGTCAAAAAACATTAAATTAAGTTTCAGATATTGTTGCGAATTGGACTTATAATTTTTTATTTCTAGTATGATCCTTCGGATGTCAATGAGATTACAAAAGGGAGCCTAAAATGGCATGATCAAGACTATAGAAACATTGGCACAAGAGCAGTTGACTCTCCAAAAATATATCAAACTGGTGACAGTGTGCTATTTATGAGGAACGGTTCTTTCTTTACAATAGGTAATGTAACTTTTACTGAAATTATAAATTCCAAAGTCCTTTCTGCTACATTAGACAAAAACAAAACAATTTAATTTAGTGTTTAAAAAAATATATTTACCAAACGTCAATGTGCGTTGATCTTAACGAAACGGTTTAGGCAAAATATATGATTTTCAAAGTAAGAAATTACATACATAACATAAACATTCACCCCGAAGGGGTTGGCAGAGGTACTAATACTTCTGAACATCACGTGTCTTTGTCACCTGGTGTTCAGAGTACCCACGTTTTGCATGGACAGTGTACTCACGTGATAGGGGGCAGACCTATCGCCGTTTTGTACGAATACACTGTCACTGTCAGTAAGAAATTACAACAATTAAATATTAGGACAATGTTATTTTGTATATTTTAACCAAACTTTCCATTGCAATGAAACAAGTAAAATAACTTAATGGTAGTTTGTCGGTTCTCTATCTATTTGGTTTAGATAGTAAGACATTTAGCTGCGAGGATTCCTATGAAAAAATCATAGAACCTAAAATCAAATACACTAAGTCATGCCTCAAATATTTTAAACAACAAGCAGATTGAGAATACGCACATGCCATAATTCGCTCTTAAATCCGAGAAGTTTCAAAGAAAAAATAATAGATCTTTATCTTTTAAGTCATATCGAATTCATTTCAGACGTCCCGTTTGCTACAGCAACTAATTACTGCAATGCAAAGAAGAACGTAAAACTTTTCAAAAAAGAGAAGACCAAATGTGTAGTTCCCCTTCCTGATCTACATATGTTCGATACTTTGAAAAATATGGAGACTTTCGTGATCAGCGTAAAGAACAATACCGCAGTGTCATCAGCACAACTAAAGGTAAAAACATATGCACAACAGACTTTTTGGTCATATGTATTTACTGCGATGTAAGGTTTAGAAACACTTAATGAATGTGTATAAAATATTTAAGGACTTCTGTGATCTGGTGGTAAGGAGTTTTCTGAGAAGAGATTCTAACTGTAGAAGAAAGAAGTTCATCAATAAAATTATACTTCAATATTATTGAGGCGAAAAACGCTCTTTTCGCCATTAATAAGCTAATTACTATATCGCGTTAAATCTTTTTAAAATAAATTAAAAGCGTTATGACCTAGTCCCAGAAGGAAAATTCCATGTGTATTTTATTTAAAGTTCTAAATATGACATTTTCTTTTCAGAATTGCTCCACCGTTCACTGCACATCTTGGAATATGATTGTTTGCGATGGAATGGCATGTGGGCCTTACAATAAGACTGTTCATGAACCGTTTTGTACAAACATAACATGTAATAATATAGCGCTTCACGTCGAATATATATTCTATTACAACGACACCAAAATTGTCAACGCTTCTGTATATTTAAAGAATATTCGAACTGTGTCATTATATTCGCGGATACAATACTTTCAGCAAGAAATTAGCGTGGCCTTTTATAAAGCATCAAATTATTCTGTAGATCATTTTGTTATGCTGAGCGGCAACCCAGGGTATGAAAAAGGCCGCCCAGTTATTGCTTCATACGTGGAAGGAAACCATACGTCAAATTTCTTTCAAGTCAATAACACATTGTCTCGACACCTACTATACCCTGCTAATGAAAATGGGCATTGCATCTTATCAAATCTAACAAAAGAAACAATACAGTTTGGTGTGAATAAAAGGAGCAGTTGTTTGTTGCAATACACCAATGTTTTGTTAACGAACGCATCACTGTCCTGTCAGAGATTAAACGATCATATAAAGAAATTCTTAAAGTTGGATAAGAAAGCCTCAATATCGACTTTAGGAAACCCTGATGGGCTGGAAGACAAAGATTGGATACCGCTATCTGAAAATATTCCAAATAGTGATGCAATCCAGGGCCAGTTTTCCAAAGATAAAGAAGTATTAAACTGCTACAATATCATTTCAAGCGTCATTTATGTTTTTGGTTTTGCTGACGTCAGTGAAAAATCTGGAATAAATAAGTTTAAAATACTGTCAGCAGAGAGATCAGTATCTACTGACAAGTTGTCGTTAGATGTGGATGCAATGACGTTTCTGCTGATGGTGGATATGAACTTTGTGGATGTAAGTGAACCACCAGTTTATGAATACGCGGCTAGTCCTCAGCTACACATTCATCTGCCGAAAGACTTTTTCTTCCCATTTTCATTAAGTAAAAGTTCTTCTTTTAATTGTTATATTTTAATGTATTCAGTTTGTTTTATTGTAACGCTTACAAACAGTGGTTTATATTCATAGTATTTATCTCTTCGTATGCACTTGTGGCTATGGTTTGATTTTAACACCAATAAAAAATGTTTCGATAATAACTATTAATTTTATTTTGAAATAATTTAAATACTTCTGTTACTTCTATCACTTCCAACTTGGCATTCTCCCATATCTTGAATAGTCTGTGGACAAATATTATATTGTTAAAATGGAATCAACTGGTAGAAAAACGGTCATATCGTAGGTTCACTTTTTGAACAAACGAATGCCAAGTATTGCTTAATTAGCATATATTTTTGTAGTTATATGTTGTAAACACAGGCCTCGCTTAATAGGAATATGATATTAAGATTAGATAGATAAAAAGTTTGATTGCTACGTCAGAATATGGAAATAAATAATTATTTAGGATTGAATTTTTATAATGTAAAATGAATGCAATTAAAACAATAAATTAATTAATTCGTTGAATGCTGTAGTTAAAAAACAGAAATTGCAATGAAATTCAAAGACTCTTAACGTAAATGGCATACATTTTTGAAATTACTCTTAATTTTGAAAAACTTAGTGGAAATTTGGGTTAAGTAATAGAAGGCAAGAGATTAAATTATCATCAAACAAAATGGGTTACGATAATTACTTATTTCATAAATCTTTGCGGTTTAACTGCTTTAAGAGATCGGTAGCGTAGTGATTAATAGCAGCTTTGCGCTATTTTCACGCCGCAACAGCTCCTCATACAGTTCTTTCATACATTAAACATTACCCTCGTCAAAATATTTGCGTGAACCAGGAGCCAAATCTACGAGTGCAGAGCGTTAACACGTTTGCGTCGAGATGTGCGTGATGATACACTTGTTTTTATACTTTAAAAGCCTAATAACTCCAGAAGAAGTCAATATTTTATAGAACACCAGTCAGCGATATTTTATTGATTTGCCAGACCCATTTCTTCTGAAGCGAAAATTTGTTCATCAAACTATTTAATACAACTCTCTCTCAAGCGCCGTTCGAGAAGAAATCATTTACCAAATACTTAACTGGTTTACAGTCTATTAGTATATGCGTACATTTAAACAAACAAAAATGTCACAAAAGATCTTGGATTGATACATTGTTTTTGCGATCAGCGAGTACATGTTTCTTTGTAGTTCCTGCACAATGAGCTCCTCGATCCTATTCTTGATGACGACTGGCGAATATAGATACCTAAGCGCCGTAGGTGTAGACCTCTTCTTGAAGATGACGGGCGAGGATACATACCCAAGATACATAGCTACGATATATACCCAAGATACATAGCTAAGATACATACCTAAGCGACGTAGGTGTACACCTTGCGGTCGTCGGCGGTGCGCGCCAGGTACTCCCGCTCGATGAGCCCCTCGATCCGCTTCTTGATGACGACAGGCGAGGGAAGGAATCGCGCGCGAAGTTGTTCAGTCACCTCAGCTACTAGCAGCGTGTGCTGTAACAGAAATATGTATCATATAGTGTTGTATTGTGGTTGAGAAACAAGTTCCTATTAGGTCTTATAAAAATATTGAAAGAAATACTGATCTCTTGGGTTAACTACTGATTTGTGATCTAAAAAATCACTCGTTTTTAATAGATGGTGTCCATGCACATGATACTCTTTTGAGTATCATTATTACGTCTCTTTTGAGGGTTAGAGACATTCATGGAATCACGAGGGGCGGTAGTCAGTCATGCATGTATTATCATAATCATATGTATCTTCTTCATCTTTAGTTAAGGTTAAGGGTTAAGTACACCGACCTGATCGTCTTTGCTGTGACCACTTGCGGGAACAGCTAAGATATACTGGCCAGTAAACCCCTGCTGAGTGTCAACTTATAATTTGTATTTATATTTTGCTAGAAAAACCTTTCGATACTGCGATGTAGGGGTTTTATCACGCTAATACTGTGCGAGTGAGTTCGCCGTCTAGAGGTAGCCACAGGTTTAACCCTTTATAAGGCAGAGGGCATATAGCGACCACCATAATTTCAACCTTACCTAGCTTCAAATAGAAGTGAAATACAATGAATTTTTGATCATACCTGGCCTGATAAAGGGTTAAGAAGTAATTAAACAAAATGAATTGCAATATATGCTCATCTTCACTATTATTTGCATCACGATGTATGTTATAAAAACCGGTCAAGTGCGAGTTGGTCTCGCGCACCGCGGGTTCCGTACAAACCTGTACGTACGAGGGGCATGCCAAAAGAAACTAGATACTCAAAAATTATAAAATTTATTCTTTATTACAAGTATCAATCTTTTCAAAGTATTCAACCTGAGCACGTATACACTTTTCCATACGTCTGAACCAATTGAATCTGAATCTGAATCTGAAGAAATCTCGAAATTATAGGCAACCAGCGCATTTTCTTTGCTATCAAACCTCTTCCCCTTTAGTTTTTCTATGATTTTTGAAAACAAGTAAAAATCACAAGGCGCTAGGTCAGGGGAATATGGAATGTGAGGGAGAATTGACACATTTTTCGAGATGAAAAAGTCTAGTGTTCTAGCAGACGTGTGCGGCGCCGCATTGTCGTGGTGCCAGAGAAGGTGCCGGATTCCTGACTTCGGTCGCTTGTCACATAAAGCTGATATTACTGTTGGAGCACAAACTGTCACATACCATTCGGAGTTCACCGTTCTTTAATTCTCTAGCACAACAGTAGCAATATGACCCGTTTTGCAGAAAAACGTGGCGACCATTTGTTTCTGTGTGCTTCGTGCACGGCGACATTTCGTTGGAGTTGGCTCGTCTTCAAAGCACCATACAGTCGACTGTTGCTTTGATTCGGGATCATAGTTATATAGCCATGTTTCGTCACCAGTCAGAATATCATATTCGTTTTTTTTCTCGCCTCCGTTGAATTTATCTATCATGAATAGGCACCAATCCACCCGACGGTCTTTCTGCTCATCGGTAAGTTTGTGCGGCACCCATCTCGAACAACATTTACGAAGAGAAAGGTGGTCGTGTTTGCATTGCTGCTGATCCAATTCCTAGTTCTCGCTCTAGCTCTACATATGTTATTCGTCGGTTTTCGTGAATAAGTTTGTCGACTGCACGAACGTTTTCTTGCGTGACCGCGGTTGGCGGCCGTCCTGTCTTCGCTTCATCTTCGAGACATCCCCGTCCTCTTTTAAATTCAGCAAACCAATTAAATACTGTTGCTCGGGAAACAAGCAGACTCACCAAAAGTAGAAGCCAAAAGTTCAAAACATTCTTGAGGCTTTAAACCTTTTTGAAAGTCATAATAAATCATAGCGCGAAAATCACGTCGACTGAGCTCCATTGTTGCAAGTGAATTCCCGCCAGATTCTCGAAAAAATAATGCTCATTCAAATAAAAAATATATAAAAGAAGTGTGTTCTATATTCTAATATGTCAATAAAAAACCAGCCTATAAGATGGTGTATAGCTTGCCAGTGTCTTTTCCTTTATCTGTACTTTAAGACGTTACTTCGCACTAAATTTCAAGATTCTAAATTCACGGGAAGTACCCTGTAAATGTGTGTATCTTATGATTGCGTTTGGCTTAGGAGTTTGATTTTTTCCGCTTCCAGGGACAGTAGATCTGAGTATTATATAGTAAATTTCAGTTTGATAGCTCCACGCGTTTCTGAGAAAAACGGTCTTGACAGACGGACGGACAGACGGACAACAAAGTGATCCTATAAGGCTTCCGTTTTTTTTCTATTGTGTTACGGAGCCCTAATAAATGGAAAAAAATACTGTAAATAAGACAACCTAAAACTGAACAAGGTATAACCAATATAAGACTCACAACATCACTCAACCAAAAACTTCAACAGTTCAAAACTCACCGCCATCTTCTTCCTCGCTTTCATAATGCGTACAATCGCCGCCTCAATCTCGTGTTTGCGGTCCTCGTCTACCTTGTTGCGGGTCTCGCGCCGCTCCGGCTCCGACTCGCCCTTGGCTGCTACTGTTTGGATCTTCACCCTAGTATTCACAACAATTAGTTTAGAAAACTATTCGGATATTATTTCTAGCAAAATTCACTATTTGAGTGAAGAGCTATAAGTTTTGTTTGACTAATAAAGGTCTAACAAAAAGAGAGTAACAGGCCAAAAGAGGGTGTTACGGAGGCTGTTTAGAACATCTTTTACTATTGATCCAACTTGATGATAGTTGACTTGTTGATATCAATTCTTCATTAGGCTGTTGCCAAATGGTGTCACCATAACTTAGATTTTATATCATTAGAATGACAATCAAAAACATTTTTTCTCCGTCTTATAAAGGTTTTAATTAATATATGAATATATCCGTTACCAAATAATAAGAATATACTGAAAAAATTAACTGATTTGCGAAAAAATACCTGTGTAATTTAGAAGTGAACGCATCATTGACATAGAAATGGTGCGTCGGCTCAATGTCCTTGGTCTTGGGATGCTTGATGAGCACCCGCTGCGTGGGTTTACCCATCGCCAGGGATTGTAAAGCTCGTACCAGATCCTTCTCTGGAATGTCGGTCTCGTTAAGGATTTCCTGGAATTGGAACGATAAGTTTATTTTAGTGTATTCTGGATTGGTTTAATTGATGTTCTTATACGAGGCAACTAGATTTTAGAGCTTGTTAATTGGTCGTTAGGCAATCTAGCTGAAGGCCCATGACACATCCAAATATTTACCCTACCCAACGTTTAAGAGTAATTGTTTTTTTTAAATTCAGAAGTACTGCTATTTCCTTCCACTATCCCATTTTTACCCTCGGATGTCGCAAGAGACGACTTTGGGATTTCAGAAATTGAAATCACCAACCATACATTATTTCATCATTTTGAAACTGGCAAAATCTAACTTTAAAGCTCTGGCTATTCTTTTTTCATAGTTATTTTAAGTAACGGTAGATTACATACCTCATAAGACAACCTCTCCCTCTTATTGAAGAGCAGCAGCACGCACATCTGGAAGGTGGACACCTGTATGATGTGGCGGCGCGCGGCGGCGGCGGGGGGCGCGGGCGAGTGCGGCGGGGAGCGCGGGGGGGAGCCCGAGCGGAACTGAGCTGTTAAGTCTGCGGAACCGAGTTGCGGTTGCAGAGACAGCTGCCGCCCGCTGTGCTTGGCTAGGTAGAAACTGGGGAAAAATGTTAGAGTAGAAAGAATATTGCATATCACAAAAGTAATATTTTCAAATATATAATGTGCAGCGGTACTTCGAAACTGCGTACCACTAAGATTTGACTACAACAGAATATAAAAATCACATCACAAAAGCTTTTCTTTTATATAAACACATTTGTACTAAAGCAAAAGTAAAATTGGCAGTCTTATCACTAAGAGCGATCGCTTGCAGACCACCGTTGTATTGAAGTCAATAAATAATAATCATGTCAGGTGAGGCTCAGAATGCACCAGATATGAAATTGTTATAATAAAGAAACAATAGAAGCGCTTGATTTAATGGTTTTATGTAATATGTGTCTCACGATTTTAAAATCTCTGATTAAATTTACATTTACAATTCGATTATAAGAAAAATCATTTATAATATTTTGTTTCTCATTTATAGAACTAAATTATTTGTTGAACCAACCAACCAAATTTTACATAAATACGATAGTACATACCTTCTAAAGACATCGAAAGCGTTTCTGGGCGCGCTGGGTATATTGCATTTGGGAGTGGCGCTCTGCGTTGGCCAGAACCCGGTGGTCAGCACTCGCACGGATAAGTCTACTCCGTGCAGGTTGGTCTGGGGATTATCAGAGGTTAATTAGTATTCATAGTTTACGTCAACATCGCTCAACATCACTTTTATTTATAACTGGATTCCATAACTACCTCCTCGAGGTTTTATCCCGAAAAATATTAATAATATACTTTTTATAAGTCCTCTATTAGCAGTGTTAAAGAGTCGTATAATTTTTCGTAAAAAAAACTCTTAGGGAAGATCTATGTCGAACTGAAGTGAATGACCTTGCTTTTTAAATCATCCTCTTAATATGATAAATTTAACTTACCCCGGCTGACAAAACATGATCTTTAAACTCCTCCATGATGGTGTTGGACACTGTCATGTCTTTGAACATGCCCTCCAGCTTCGAAGTGAACTGGCACCCGCACTCAGTCTGAAATATTTCAATTTATCAATAGATTTTTTAATTTTTTTTCTTCAACTGAATATTTTTACGTAAAATACGTTTTTACTCGTACAACGACTTTAAATTATTTAGTCATGGTTTGTTGGCAAGATACTTAGTGTAGATAACTATAACTAATTAGGACCAATTTCTAACTTATTGATTAATATATTATTGGATCTAACTAAAATCGAGCTTACAGATAGAAGTCTTAAGATTTTCTGCAAAATTCTTTACTTTTCATCGCTTACGGTAATTGAAACAAGGTAACAAAGCAATGAACTAAGAAAATCTCAAGACTTCAAGAAAGATTTTCTCTAAACTAATTGCAAACAACAGAAGAGGCACAGTGCACTTACAAGAAAATGCCTGTGGATGAGGGGTAAAGAATTTTGCAGAATTTCAGTGGATTTGGGTTGGAGGGCGGGGATAGGGTTGGTTCCTTAGCCACTGATTGAGTTTTCTATTTGAGAGACGTCGCCGATAATGCAGTGGAAATCTCGCGGCTCCACGTCTTTCAACAAACCTTCCTTCTGGAGATATTAACAAAGCAAATTAGGTCCATTTTACACACTGTGCGTGCAACGGTGCTTTGAGATTGACAAACATAGTGATGAGTTCTGAATAAGTAAATATTTCGACTAATTTAAGTTTATTAAACATGACAGCTAAAGTCGCACAAGAGGCCTCATATAAATCTTTTCTATACTTATTTTATATTTAACAAAACAAATATTTAAAAAAGATAACTAACACCATAACAATATCAATGCCAAAATACGGCAAACTAAATCAATTTCTAGGGGCATTATTGTATCATATCATATTTGGAATGAATCTAAAATCTTTGAATGTGATACTTATTGCTTTGTCTTAAATGTGGCATATATTTCTTTGCTTAGAGACAGCTAGAATGTTGCTAGGGGTTACCGTGGGTTCACATTGGCATAAATATGCCTTATGAGGAATATTCCACCATCTCATATCATTTGTAACTAAGTTTGCGACTATAGCCATCTTAAGGTAGGAAAGGAAGTAAACCACAAAGTCTGCTGTGATCTATTGGTAAACCTAGGTATAGGGTTTAATCCGAATGGACCTCATGGAGGCGACCCCAGGTGTTGCCTGTTCATCCCATTTTTATCAATCGTTTGGTCGGGACCTTTATATTTTCCGTCTAGATACAGTAGTGTTTCCAGCTGGTAAACAATATATACTTCTTGTGTAAAATATAATAATACTGCTGTGTAGTGTCGGCTTAGAATAGCACTACCCCAATTCTTCCTGTGGGTGTATGTAAGAGGCGACTAACGGTAGTGGGGCTTTTAAGGGATTTTTGGGCGATGCGGTTGGAGACCCATCACCAACAACTTTTATTTTACCATCTTTTCCCCACTTAACTTTCCAAAAGTGGCTGAGGAATTTTTAATTCCTTAGCTCTGGCTACCCCTTCTAGGGATTTATAGCCGTGAGTATATGTAAGTATGTATAAAATATAACACTGTTCAGTACAGTAAGAAAAAGTTGTTATTAAACTATAAAATAGAATTTCCTTTAGTAGATTTTTTTTGTAAACTATTAGCATTCCTAACGGACTTGATACGGGCAGACACTGGGAATAAATAAACATACTAATAGCTAAAATTAACAATGGTGTTATTTTATTTTTTAAGTTTCATATATATGATTCATTTCCCAGGTTGCGTCCGTTTCGTAATCAAACCAAACAGATTAAGATTACAGTTATGTGTGTATTTGAGTTAAACCGTTATGGTTGCACTCTCCTATATTTTTTAACCTTTCCTGTTGAATACATAATCTAAGTATGTTTGAAACACCTACCTTTAATTTCGAGATCATATTTTTCTCACTATCATCAGACACAGATTTATTGAGCAGCAGTCGCTTGGCCAGATGTTGTTTGTAGTACCGCTCAAATACGTCTTTTTCTTGGAGAAATCTGAACAGTACCATTGTTTTGTCCAACACTGCCTCAATCTCTTGTTCACTCATCTGAAAATAGAATCGTAAATAAAGAAAATAGCTCTGTGAATGTCAGATTATTGCACTTAAGATTCAGCTAAAAATCTATTTCTGAATACATAGCATATTTTTAGATAAATTGAAACGATATAAATTAATTTATTTTAGTAAATACACATACATACACATACATACTCACGGCTATAAATCCCTAGAAGGGGTAGCCAAAGCTAAGGAATTAGAAATTCCTCAGCCACATTTGGAAAATTTAGTGGGGAAAGGATGGTAAAGTAAAGGTTGTTGGTGATGGGTCTACAGCCGCATCGCCCAAAAATCCCTTAAAAGCCCCAATACCGTTAGTCGCCTCTTACGTACACCCATCGGTAGAAACGGGGTAGTGCTATTCTAAGCCGACACTACACGGCAAATACTAATAAATAAATACACCTACTTGATGCATAATTATAACTTTCACAAATATAAATGTAATGTTTATCAACTTACCCCCTTTTCTCCTTTCTTCAGTTTACCATCAATAAAGAGAGATAGGAATTCTGGCGACTTGTTGTTAAGATTCAAAAAGTATTCAAAATCAGATGCGATCATATGTTTAAACATTTTGTCATTGTTGAATGAGTTGTGGAGAAAGTGATCGAAACGATCTTTTAGATCTAGTAAATTCTGAAAACGAAAGAATTATTTAGTAAATTGTCGGTTGAAATAAAAATTATATGTAAGTTGTGCTGATTGAGATAAAAACGAATTTGTTGCCTTCCTGCATGTATATACTACAAGATAAAATTGTATTATCACTGTGTTACTTTTACTTGTCTATAAACCATACTCAATGTGGAAGAGTTATGTTTGTGATTCCAAAGATCTCCAAACTAGTTTACATCCTGTATGACATATTTATTCTATCTATATATTATTTAATCTATTTCACCTAATAATGTCCCTAAAGGCAAAACACCATTTGCAAAAAAAAGGGCTAGTATGAAACTAAAGATTTGAGTTCTCTGGTGGTCTATTCTATACAAGTAAATACAGTTCAATAAAACACCAAAACAATTTACCTGAACAAAAGCAATAGCATTAGTATTATGGTGTGTATCGGTGACCAGAGCCCGGCCTTGCTGTCGAAGATGTGCTGACACAGCATCAGCGACCGTTCTCAAACCATCAGCCACTCGACCCAGCAACTTATACACACAACCCAGTTCTGCAGTCCTCGTATGGGTAAGCATATGGACTACGCCAGAATTCTCCATCTCTACGATGGTTTTCATATGGCGTTCTATGAGCTCATGTTCTAGTACAGATACGACCCGAGGCTCAGTGCTTTCGTCTAAGTAATGGCGGGCTCGCTCGGCTTCTTCCGAAATGCGAGCTTCTACTCTCGCTATGTATACCGCTGCACTGTTCTCTGCTAGGAACTTTTGAGATTCCATCTGTAATGGAAGAGTTGTATGAAGATTGTCTTGATATATTTTGACGCATTATCTAGGCGTTGTGCGAGTTTTATTAAATCCTTGACTTTATGCCGCAGTAAAGTAATAATTAGAGACATAAATATGTATTATTCCAATTTTCCTTTCTTTGTATTAAAATCGATAAGTATGAATATAAAGGATGTTGGTACTCATACTACGTAAAATGATGCGACTGTATAGAACACATAATTTAAAATGTACAAAAAATCTACATTACCCGATAAAACTCAGCAGACTGATGCAAGAACGGCTTCTCGAAGTCCTCCTCATAGACGACCCGCGAGTTGATGCCCAGCACCATGAGCATCTGGCACGCGTTGCGGATGGCCAGCCGGTCCACCACCTCGCCGCGGCGCTCGCGCGCCACCAGCTCCAGCAGCGTCTGGCGCAGGTGGTCGCGGATGCAGCCGTGGCGGACCACCTTGGAAGAAATAGCATAAGACAGGTTATATAGCGAATGCTTGATGAATAACAGCGTATGACTCAGGTGGTCACGGATGTAACTATGAAAAAAATCCATTAAGACTGGTATTATAGCGACTGCTTCTGGCAATTAAGGTTGACTGCTTTAGGCTGCGACCAGAGACTAGATAAAACAGCGCCTATATTTCAAATACAAAACCCAATACAATAGCGGGCCACCAGCTCCAGCAGCGTCGCGGATGCAGCCGTGGCGGACCACCTTGGAGGGAAGAATACCTATTAGGACAGGTCATATACCGACTGGTTGTGGCAAGGGTGCGACTGTGGGGGACCACTTTTGAGGAAAACTAATAAGACAGGTTATATAGCGACTGCTTGATGAATTTAAGATTAACTGCTTCAGGCTGCATCCAGAGACTACACCAAAACAGCGCCTATATTTCAAAACCCTTAAAAAAGGACACCACCTCGCTGCGGCGCTCGCGGGCGCTACAGCAGTGTCTGGCGCAGGTGGTCACAGATGCAGCCGTGTCGGACCGCCTTGAACGAAAAATATAAGAAAGTTTTTATAGCTACTCCTATAAATAATTAAAATTCTTCAGGCTGCAAGCTGCGACCAGAGACCGCACGAGTGGAGTTACTATATTTTTAAATGATTAATAAAGGACACCCAATAGAAAGGAAAAACTATAGATACACCCTTCGCGGACCACCTTGGAGGGAAGACAAATGACCGAGAAGAAACGTTTGCTTTTCAAAATAGTCATAACCATGTTAGCCATGCATCATTCAAAGTCATAGGCACACAAATTAATACTATGTTTGGTATACTATTACATTTCTACTATGTATAATATTTCTCTTTACACAGCTAAACTGATTAACTTACCATTAGTATGATTTTGTAAGACATTTAGGAATAGGCTAATATTAATAACTAGTGTTCTGTCTATTGTTATTTAAGCCAATAGCTGTTACTTAATCTCATTTAAAAGTAAGTATTGAATCATCAAAGATTTTTTAAAATGTAAATGTTAAAAAGTGAAATTTGTTTTTATGTAAACATACCTGATCCCTAAATATAATAAGTCCAAGATTGTAGACATTGTCCACTTCATTTTGTTGCACATACACCCTATCCATGTACATGAGAATGTCGCGTATCATGACCATGCTGGTCTGGTGGTCAGTCCACGCGTTGTTCAGTGTCTGGAGGAACCCGTTGTGCAATGAATGGAGGACATCTTCTCGGACCTGCAATATGATTGTGAAATTAAATAGTTTAGGTCAAGCATACACTAATGATATTCGCCTTAGGGCTATGTCACTTATTATTGTTACTTTAGATTATCAGTCTATCTTGGAGAGACCTAGCCAAATAAGTTGACTTAAGATTTGGTCACTACCCTAGAATTATTAAGGATAATCAGCTAAAAGATATAAACTGATGAATGTAGGTAGGTCTCTTTTTAGGTAGGCTTCACAGAGTCTGTTTTCTCTATTAAATTTTTTCATCAATAATTCATAAGCTAACATTTACCTTAGTTTCAAGGTGATGGGTAACTACTTCTTTTAGTCCAGTGTAAAGCCTTTCCCCATGTTTGTGGAGGACCATAGTGTATGCATTGCGGTATAGCTCTTCAAATGATAGACCCGAGTTGTTTTTCTTCTGTATTTCTTGTATAGCATTTTTGAGTAATGTCCAAATACTTTCTACATACTTCTCATCCATAGTCATCTGAAATATTTAAATAGTTTTCGTGAGTGACAAACATTTTATCAATAAATGTTAAACATTCAATGTTTATCTGTTCTTTTGATATAACCGTAGGTATCAATTTTAATATTATTAATATAAGTTGGTACACTAGTTCTTTAGAAAATTGAATTTTATTTTCAAACTTGAGTAAACAATGAACCCACCCATGTGTCAGGATACATTTGATAATAAGGTTCTGAATAATTCCACACTTGAAATTTCCTGGTCATCCTGGTTTTGTTATTTTACTTATAAGTTACACAACCATAATGAAAACTCAAAACTGAAGTAACAAAACATGTAATATTGGTTAAATGATGTAAAAATATCTATTATTTTCCTTTTGATCACCACTTGTCAAAAAATACAAGCACTGACAATTTCGTTTCTGTTTTTAAATTATGAAACGTTGACAGTATTATTTATGATTTTTAATATGGAGGTGGTATACATATACAAGCTGTGGTGGACAAATATAAAATGGCTTATCTACTGTATTTTTATTTTAATGGCTAATTATATTTAAGCTTAAATTAATTTTGTTTACTCTCAAAAGGACATAGTGTGTGAAAATTATTATTAAAGGTATTTTATTTAATACAAGTGGTATAAATTAACAATTTCTATTGATGAAATTTAACGGGTTCTGAACTACTTAAGTGCTATGACTAAGAAGCTAAGGCGCTTATCTGATCGAGTGGGAAATAGTGTGATTCGTGAAAGGAGCGGTGGAAAGTGTGAAATAATTATGATATTATAAGTCGATAGTCTCTGCCTAGGCCAATGAGAAGTAATGGAGTAATTTTTGTAATTGGTATATTATATTTTTTTGCATAAATTAAAAGAAATATTAGCACTTTGCACTTCTCTATCTAATCTAATAATAATATACAAATTAATGTGTCACAGTGTTTGAAACGGCTGAACCGATTTAAATGAAATTTTGCATACACATTTGGTAATTAAGAATAAAAAGTGTATTTTTATAGACTATAAATTCTCTAGATTCAATTCATATGGCCAAACAACTAACTATAGGTTTAAGGTTATTGATGAATTTTAGGTCACGTGGTATATAAATTTATACTATTATAGAATGACATACATACATAGCCATATAATCACGGCTATAAATCCCTAGAATAATAAGAATAAGAAATTTTTCAGCCATTTTTGGAAGTTGAATGGGGTAAACGACAAGGACCCAACGCGCACATGACCGTGTCCGTAAAGCTATAAATCTTCCCTCGTTATTCCCAGGAATAATTGTCTGGTAAGGATTTTTCTTCTCACGTTATGTGATTTGTTTTTTGTGATGGACATTTTTATTTTTATTATGTCAAACTAGCGTTTGGTTTTGTCACATTGAAAATCTTTTATAAAGTAAAAACATGTTAATAAACTGAAATTGTACAAACCATGTTTTGAGAAATGAAAAAATGTGAATGTAAAGAGTTTCTTTGTTGCTTCTTCTCTTTACGAACACCTTCCGAAGCAACGGACTAATGATACATTTTAAAAAATTGACGTTAAAAAAATGTTAGTTTTTAACTTAATTTTGAAGAATAAACTTTTTGACTTTTAAAGATTGTAAAATAAAGGTTTTTGGTGATGGGTTTCCAACCGCATCGACCAAAAATTACTTATAAGCCCCAATGCCTCAGTGGCCTCTAACGAACACCCACGGTGAGGAGTTTATATATATATATATATATATATACATATACAACATAAACGTACACTAGGGTGTTTCATTTTGACAAAGTTATGATTTTCACAAATTTTAGCTTGCCCCTGAGTCTATGTGTAGCAAAAACTATATATGCCAAGTATTATTGAGATTGGTCGATAATTAAAGGTTGCACAAATCTGACACTTATTAAACTACTCACTATATGGAGATGATTTCATTTAATTATTGTTTACTGGATATTGGAATAATATAATTTAGGATATGATTGCCATTTAACAAAAACAACAAAATAAACAATTGGTATGTTTGTTTACTGATACACTACAACTACTACAAAAAAAAAACAGAACTAAAAGAGGAATTTGACTATTAGTAAAAGGTCCAAATGACGAGTTTTTAGGAACTGGGCTTCTTTCAAGAGAACATACTTTTTAAGTGTTTATCTGACATCACAAAAACATGAATGTAACAGTTTTCGCTACAGCAAAATCTACCAAAAACTTAGAATATTTGAAAATTTAAGAATCACTTTTTGAAAACGCTCTTTATTTATTATTGCACTGGGATAGCAATCTATTGCCTTCAGTTACCCAGGGGAGTGTTATAATTTGGGACGATAGAGTAGCAGTTCTAGTAACAGGCAAAGAGTTTGAAACTTTGCTCAGTGTACCTGTTGCTCTAAAAGGTACCGGTGAGCAGATACCAGAAGTAGTCATTCGGGAAGTGGATTGATATGGTCATAATTTTTGGGATGACTTTTGATACTACTGCATCGAATACAGGACTACTTCAAGAAGTATGTCCAAAATTGATAAGGAATTTGGATATACATTATTTTGATTGGCTTGCCGTCATTTTACCTATGAATTAATAGTGTTCCGTCCTATGTTTGAGACATTTTCCAGTTTACTATCACGCAGTCATGACATCCCAATTTTTTGCAAAAATAAAAAAAAACACTGTCACTGTTGGTAAAAGATACCTTTGGTATCTGTCAAAAACCAACGTAGGATTAGCTTTTTTGAATGAACGCATAGGAATTGAAAAGATAAGAGGGTCAAAACGAAACAAAAAGATGTCAGTGATTTTGTTACAAAAAAATCCAGACCTTGTATAGGATCTACGACATGACAGAATACTGCAGTGATTCCCATAACGGCCACATAAATGCTCTTCAAGTGGTTAATGATACTAACAGTTGCTGATAGGAGGAGTAAAATTTTTATGAATCCACAAAATACGAACAACAAAAACAATACTTGTTGAGAATAGGGGAGCATCATCGAAAAATACTAATATCAAACCAAGGGATAGCATCCCTATAGTATGATAGTATGAAATCAATTTATATACTTACTTAATTTTGTATTCAGTACCTTATATACCTGCTTATTCTTGTTTTTAGTTTAAAATTATATTATTAAGCTTGTTACTTAAAGTTTTCTAAAAAACTTCTGATAAATTGATAATTATGTATTTTACAAATGTTATAGCTCTTAAAATTTACGTTTTTTTGCATTTATAGCTTATAAAAATTAATAGAATAGAAATCTATATTGAATGTCACAGATATGCCTGAGGCCTGAGTGAGCTTGGTCATTTTGTAATTTTGATAAATTTAAATTGTTACTCATAAATAAAAGATGTTATTAAAGGAAAGAAAAATTTCGACACTGGCGGGATTCGAACTAGCGACCTTCGGGTATACGCCCCCGTCGCTCTGCCAACTGAGCTACAGTGTCAGTTGGCAGCCGTCCGAATTAGTTAAAATTCGGAGGTAGTAAACGCAAACACTACTTGAATGTGTAAAAAAGAAACAAAGGATAGAGAAATTTCGCGCTGGATGCCAACTGACACTGTAGCTCAGTTGGCAGAGCGACGGGGGCGTATACCCGAAGGTCGCGAGTTCGAACCCCGCCAGTGTCGAAATTTTTCTTTCTTTTAATAACATCTTTTATTTATGACTAATAATCCCCACATGAGGAATTCATGTCAAAAAACATTAAATTTAAATTGTTATCCCACTGAGGCAAATAGTATTTTATGTTTAAATACTTATAAATATCAGTTGTTCACAACTTATCTTAAAAGTTAGACATACTCTACTTATCCCAAAAGATAGTCAATATCAACAACTTACTATCCAGATACTAATGCCATTAAGTGCCAAATTCATTTAACAGTGATAACATAAACATAACATAAACGTTCACGCCGAATATCCCCAAAGGGGTTGGCAGAGGTCCTAATACTTCTGAACATCATGTGACATTGTCACCTGGCGTTCAGAGTACCCACGTTTTGCATGGACAGTGTACTCACATGATAGGGGGCAGGCCTATCACCGTTTTGTACGAATACACGGTCACATGACTAAGTACAACTCAGCCATGTGGGTTTCCTCACCTGGTAACAGTGATAGTTTCACATTAATATCACAATGTATGTTAATGTGTCACAAAATGTACAGAAATAGTTGTATTTGTAGTATAGTTTATGTCAAATATATAAATATTAATAATGCTAATTTCATGCAAATGAATAAGCTCTAGTGCACATTGGTGAAGTAATTCATGGGCAAACTGATACAAAGTTTTAATTTTTCCAATTAAATGAATAAGTTAAAATATTTTACATATTCTCTATCTAGTCCTACTTCACTCTAAATAAATAAGTAACAGGTGGCTTTAGCTCTGTGACATTTCACACTTAGTACTAACTGGCTAGTAACTTGGATTCAAAGCAGTCAGCTGAGCCAATAAACTATTATAAAAAAAAAATGTTATGAATGCACATAAAATTGGTTAAGACTCAGTGTGGTAATTACTTTTATTTTTACAGATGATCCAGAAACAATTCAATTTTATTCAAAGAGTTTACTCAGGTAAAACTTCACATAAAATATGAATGAAAGGATCTGTTTGAAGTTATACAGGTAAGGAATCATGGTGTACAGGGAAACTTACAGGGAAAGCTCTGATTCTCATCTTGCCAGGTTTGTCCTTGGGTAGGGTACTCTTCAACATCTTGGCTAAGTTTAAAACAATCTATATACTTTAATAATGAATATATCCACTAAGTTTTCACTTCCAGTCATACATTGTTATTGTTCTCATTAGCATCTGTAACGAAAGTAGTTATTTATAAAAGAGATTCTAAGGAACCTAGTTTTTTTCATTTTGTACACAGTAGTTTAATTTTTATTTTTTTTAAGCAAATACATAAACCAAAACAGGTAACATTAGATTCTAAATTAGGTTCTTTTTCAGATTATTTAGAATAAAAAGAGTTCTATTTCTTTTCTTCCTTTGTCAAGTAACTATTACTAACAACATCAGCGCCACCATACATAAAAATGACATTACACTTCATAGTCTAATCATTCTAATATTTAAAGGCTCAGTCAACAGTAGTAGCCTTTTTTAGCACAAAATATATAATAAATAAATACCAGCGATTGATAATACATCAACGTGAAACGTTTTAAATCACGCCAAAACAGAAATATTGTGTCTACAGCAATACTCCTACAAATAACACCATAGAGAATATAAATAAAATTACACAGACAACTGTCACGGCATAGACTAAAAAAATTGCCAGGTCAGGCGAGAGACTAAGTGACTTTGATTTGATAGGGACCGCGGTACCGGCCAACTTTGTCCGAAACGCAAAAACTATTTTATTTGACTTTACCGGTCAATTGTAAGTCTCATCAAATAAATACCAACGTTGGAATCTTATTAAATTAATACAAGTATATAGGTATTGGACACTTCGTTTTTCTATGCGCAGATAGCTCAGGGGCTAAAACATAGTCTCGTTCGTCAACCGGAAGGCAAGGTAGATTCCTACTTCTATTCCTACTCCACCTTCCTAAATCTACATTATGGCAACGGTATAGAGCATTTACTCGTTCAACAAATGGATAGAATGGAGAGGAAAGGTAGATTCCTAATTAGAATTCCTCTTTCGTAATTAGAAAGTTGCACAAACATGGTGGAATAGTTTATGTTCTTATTGAACGAACTTCAATAGGGTTAATCGTAAATTATAGTAGGGGAGGCCGGGATCTTTGACTATGAACACTATAGACAGAGCGATGTTACGTCATCCATTTTAAAAAGAGAAGCCCTTATTTAAGTTCTTATATGTTAAAAAGAGACACAAATCTTTATAGTCATCTCTATCGCGTAACCCGTTTTGTTGATGTCACACTTTTAAATTGTGACAAACAAAGCGTCGACTTGTGAGCGATTTTGGTTTTCTTTTGATTTTGAGAAAGATTTTATTCATTTGTATATTGTTATTGTGACAAAAGAGACTCCATTAGTTCAGTTATTATTTAGTGAGGTATGGTTGGGTGTAGCGTGCTTGGCTGCGGCAGCCACAGCGAAAAACACATCGAAGGATTGACTTTCCACAAGTGAGTGAGTTTTTTAATGTTTTTCTACAGATAAATACATAATAAATACATTGCGCGATCAGAAAATAAGTGATTCAAATGTGAATTACGTTGAACTAGATTACTAGCATTTTCTTTAGTTATTTTGAGCAATTTTTTAATAGCATAACCTAAAAATATGCAGTATCTCAGTGTTCCCATAATTCACGTTTTCATCCTACCCTGTTGTTAGGGTAACATTTTTAAATTAGTAAACTGATGTTAATGAGTGAGTACATTATGTATTTCGTCGCCTATAGCAACGCTGAATGATTTCCAATTGTTATCTACGGAATTAGTAAGTAATAAATTTGTTATATTTATTTAATTTCTTCGTATTCATTACAGTTTTCCTAAAGACCCGAATCTACGAGAAAAATGGATTGCGGCCACTGAAAGATGCAATTGGAAATCAACCAAAGTTTTGAGGCATACTATAAAATTGAAAGGCACCTCGTTTTTGTCCAAAGACTAAGCTTTGGCTCAAATGGTCGCAGTTGTTTTGAAAAAGAATTTAGGTAAAAGAATATTTCCGACATTAAACGACCACATCAGAGAGCAAAATCCGTTCGAAAACCACCTTGTGCTGTTAATAAAGGCTATAGCTTTAAAATATTTAGATGTACGAATACATCATCTTTTGAAAAATGTGACTGAAATAGACGAATGAATTCGAAATTTTCACACGAAACTGATTTTGTTTAAAGGTCAATAGTAAATAATGCAATAAAACTCATGTACAAAATAGTGCTGTCTTTTATTTTTCAAAATACAAACATAGACCCCACTATACCCATGATGACCGGCACCCTGATTATGTATCTTTAGCGACCGCGATTGTGTCGCAAGTTGCAATATTGTCGCTGTCAAAAGTGTCAAATCGCATACAAATTTATGACATTGACAGCGACAATCGTGCAACTAGCGACACAATCGGCAGTCGCAAAAGATACGTAATCAGGGGGCCGTATGATATTTACATAACTTGCACTTATGGAACAGCTGTTTTTTTTTGTCCAGTAACAAAGTTAGTCCCGTACAAAAATTTATTCGTAATCATGGGAAGATTCATCCCTGATAGTACAATGCTTTCGATTTCACGGTGTATTAAACATCAGTATAAATGGTAAAATTAAACAAAAAAGATTGTATAATACTAGGAGCAAGTATGTATAATTATATGATTGCAGGAAATAATATAGTAAACAGTAAACCTTTAATTAAATAATAAATTGACGTAATCAATTTTAAATTAAAAAGTAGCTTTTAGAATGGTGATTATAGTATTTTGGGGTAATTGTTTTCTAGTGATCTCAACATTACAGGGAAAAATATTGATATCTAAAAGAGGTACTCTCCCGTTGCATTATGACTCTGTCTATAGTGTTCATAGTCAAAGGCCGGGATGCTAAATTTGCAGTTCTCGAGTGTCATGACTCATGGTATATGTTTCAAAATGAAAAAAAAGAGTATAACAAATTTTTATTTTAGTGGGGGGCAGAGCGTGTAATCATTTTCAAAAATGTAAAAAAAATACTTTATTTATAAACACTCAAGCGCGTCAGCCATTCACAGTATAAATGCGCTTCATATTTCTTATAACAATTATATATTTATCTGACGATTGATGTAAGTGATATCGTTATCTGACTATTTCAAAGGAAATTTAACAACAATGTTCAGACTTAACGCTTGTACAAAAATTACGCCAACACACCATCGCAGGAACATTGCCTTCACCCGCAACAGGTGCTTAAAGATTCTCCACCATCTAATTTCTTAACGTCATGCCCAAATCGTCAGATTATTCAGATATACACTCTCGTAATGTAATTTGTTAAACAAACCTCTTTTGTGTTTGACGTAATTAATATGGATCGATTGATGAAGAATGTGCAAATGTTATTTTTATTTTGATTAATATATAAATTTAAACGTATTTGTTGTTTACTTTAACATTGGTTATGGGTGGACCTCGTTATTTTGTCGCACTTACGTCACTTTATTAAGAGATTGAACAATTATCGACTTGTCATATCAATAATATAGTGCGTTTCACTGAGAGCATACACAACTAGAGAGATAAAGAATACGTCACGACGAGCAAGAAAAGGATAGCTAATTGTAAAACTCTTAAAGATAGAAAGAGCTAGTACTGTGATTTTTTGTCCCTTACGGTGTAACCTGTTTTTTGCTTGTGCAAACTGTCTAAATTGACAGTTTGCCACAATCTTGTTAGAGAAATAATAAACGCTTTGTTTACCTTCATCGATTTTAGATAATATTGTGCAAATACGCGAAACCTATCATATTTTGGACACGTAGGAAGTAAGCTTGTTTAGGGCAAAGACCTTGTTTATGTGATCGTGCTTTAAAAATAGGTAAATAAAAAGTTTTGGGCTGCAGTTATCGAAGCGAGTAAAAAGCCCCAAATGAATCACTTCGCAGTGGCGTATCAAACAAAAATCGGAATATATTTATAGTTTATCAACCTTATTAGATTTACAATAGAAGATATGCTGTTATTTATACGTTTTACCTGTGTTTTTTAATTTAATTCTAAACATAACCTTCAACAACAAAAAACAACGGTGTTGCCCACTTCAAAATCTCAATAATTCTATAGAA
The DNA here is from genome assembly GCA_963576735.1 of Bedellia somnulentella. Lineage (NCBI taxonomy): Eukaryota > Metazoa > Arthropoda > Insecta > Lepidoptera > Bedelliidae > Bedellia > Bedellia somnulentella. The sequence goes on along the minus strand of OY755175.1, from coordinate 9,425,167 downwards.
GTAAGAATTCATCATGTGAATAAAATAATTACTATGAACAAGGAAACTATTCGGAAAGAATTTAAAAAAATATTGTTTAACAGACAGTAACTCTGATTGTTGATTTAAACTATGTTGAATTTGATTAAGGTAACGAGTATTAAATTATAACGAATATTTGATTTAAAGACTTGTTTTATTTTAACAAACATATTATTGGTTCATTTCATTACCCTATTAGAATGATTTCTAATAGGGTAATGAATCAATAATATTTTTAGTAGCGTTGGTACAGATTTTGGTGGTACTCGTTGGGAAGAAAACACAACAATCTGGTGATTGTTATCTATTTATTGATTAGTCATTGTTAATAGGTATGTGTTGATTTTTAGTTTATTGTTTGCTCATAATTTGTCTATTTATAAACTTATTATTTGAGGATATTTGCCATATATGTTCGTTAACATTATATGTTTGTCGTTATTGAAAGCATGGTAAAAGCCTTACCGAATTACCACAAGCGAGGCAAAATTGTTTTTATGTTTATACCGATGGTGCGAAAGAGAGACATATAGGGTGCCACGCGCGTTATCTGTCTATAGGTAGTTGGTCTGATGCGTTTCATCATATAGTTCCTATGCCGTTATGTTGGCTTCCCTGTCTGTCAACAGTAATAACACGCTAAGACGTACTGAGGGTGACCACACATTTTGAGTCAATAAAGAAAAATTCGTGAATAACGAATCATCTTTGTTTCAATTAAAATAAATACAGGTAGCATCGCAATCATTTACTGAGTCAGAAAAAAATGGTTGGGATCACGACCCCGAAATCTTCCTGTAAATAAATAGGTATATTAAATATTTCTTTAATCTTTCTTAATTTAAGGAAATACAATAATAATAATATGGCAACATTTACTTGCATTACTGCCAACTAGAGATGGGATTTTGCCCGGGCATTTTGGGCGGATTGGATTCAAGCCCAATAAATGTCCATAAATGCCGAATAAATGTCCATTACTTGGGCAGAAATCTTATTTAACTTTAATTTTTAAAATATCATTATTGTAAGAGTGTGGTTGATGTTATTAGTTAAAATCATCATAAAATGACATATTTTATTTTAAGAATGAATAATACTTATAGGGTTCATGAAAGGGACCATTAGCATAAAAGTCAATGGGTGCAATCCAACCCGTTTTATGAAGTTTTGCAGACAGAAACGGAAACATTTTTAAATGCAAGAATCTTATCATACTTTTTATGATAATTCATTAATTAATTTGTTACAATACAATAGGGAAAAATTGTGATACTGTTTTAAACTTTTAATTTAAACAAACATTCTGGATGGTCATAGTCCAGATTATGATGATTTTCCACTATAAACGTATGAGAATCTAACCCTATTTACGTTGGGCTCGTATCAAGTACAAATCGCGCGCTCCTATTGGACACTTTATATAATATAAAGTTGAGTATAATTATATAGAGTTGAGACCAAATTGACATTGACATTCCGCCGGATTCAATCTCGCTATTTTGTACCTAGGTTTTAAATTGCGTAGAATTCTGACAGCTGCCATTTTTTGACATGTCAGAGGTTATAAATCTTTTTGACCAGGCTCATTTTTTTAATTTCTATTAAAGTATGAACAACCACGTCAACTCATTTTATTTGTTAGAATATAATATATAAATTTTATTATGTTGTACGCTGCAAATGCAAAAAGCGCATTCACGGTGAACAGAAAATTTTAAAATATAACAGTTAATATTAAAAAATAATAGCAAAAACCGACAAGAAATGAGCGCATTTGAGTATTCAAAGAAGTCTAATGACATGGCATGACAAGACACACACATAACGACAGCTAAGAGCGACATTGAATAAATAAAACAGAGCGAGCGATTTGCTTTACGTTTTACATCCATCTACTTACGGCTACAAATCCCTAAAAGGGGTAGCCTGCTCTTCTGAATCTTAAAATTCTTTAGCCACTTGGAAGTTAAGTAGAGAAAGATTGTTATATAAATATATTTGGTGATGGGTCTCCAACCGCATCGCCAAAAAGTCGCTTAAAAAGCCCCGATACCCTTAGTCGCCTCTTACGTTAACCCATGGGAAGAAATGGGGGCGCGCTATTTTAAACCGGCACTTAGCCGACACAGCAAAAAGGTTTACTTAACCTGGACTAACAAAGAAGGTGCCAGCTAAAAAAATAAATAAGGTAATTAAAATTGAATTGATATCATGTTCGTAATATTGAAATATTATATAATATATAAATATTTTTTACTATTGTATAATTTTACTTAACTTAGGTTATATTTGCATTTGCCTTTAAAAAGGTAAGACACAACTTAACAAAAATCTAGCAGCGGATATACGCTCCCGTCGCTCTGCCAACTGAGCTATAGTATCAAGTGATCATGATCACTGGCGCGAAAATTGGTTTTTGCCTGTTTCTTTACAGCTTTACTTGTGTCAACGCCATCTACCGCCAAATTATTACAACCCGGAAATATGCGCCTTTTGCCACGAATAGTTGATGTCCTCTGTCAATATATGACATCAAAATCATTCGTGTCCGCTGTGGTTTTTTTTCCATACATTGATGCTCATTGACCTTTACTAATTAAACACGAACTGTTTTTCAGTTTAAAACCCTAATACCTAAGTATTATTTCATCCCCTTTGAGTATAAAAAGTAGCGTGAACGTGAGTATTTTCACATTTTAAAATTCTGTTAGCGGAATATACCGTTACTACATGATGTTAATAATCTTGAAAAATAAAAATAAAATATATGTTTTTTTTCGCTTAGTTACTTTATAACATTATTCGTTATACTAAAGTTAATACCTTATAGCTACTCTATCGCTTGATATAATTGAATGTGTTTTTTTATTGTAAGGGTATAAATAATAATTATTATAATCGTTCAAAGTAAAAGTGGGTTAAGATTAAGAATTTAACATAACATAAACGTTCACGCCGTTTATCAGAGCCGGTTGGCAGAGCTACCAATGATGAACATCACGTGACAGCGCCACTTAGGGTCCAAAGTAGGTACCAATGTTTTGCTTAGACAGTGAACTCACGTGATAGGGGGCAGGCCTATTGCCGTTTTGTACGAATACACTGTCATATGGCTAAGTACAACTCGGCCATGTGGTTTCCTCACGATGTTTTCCCTCACCGTTGACAACCATGATAAATTAACCACACATATGACATTAGAAAAGACCAATTGGTGTAGCCCCGACCCGGGATTTGAACTCACGACTGTCTGTTTACGGGCGGGCGTTCTACCCATTGGACTATAATGTCGTCTAAGTAAGAATTTAAAGTACTTATATGCCTATATTTGGCATATTGTAACTTTTTTTTTCTTCTTATTCCTTTATTCTGATGACGCTGATGTATATGTATAAGTTAAACACAATTAAAATAATGATCCACTTGTAGTTTAATTTTAAAGTAGAGTTTTGTTTTTCCGCCCAGCGATTGGGCATTTATCGGGCGTAAATTCATTTTTGCCCATTTTAACCCAATACGTCCAATCTGCCCAATAAGTTTTTATGCCCTCGACCCATCTCTACTGCCAACATAACGGCATAGGGACTATATGATGAAACGCACTATAGTAGTCCTCTGCCTGTGACTTCACTCGCGATAGCCATAATAAAGTCATGTCACTTGTCACGGTGATTTATTTTTCATGAGTAGCTCTTTTGTTTCTGGACATGGGCTTGTCTTAATTTTTTCCAATAAACATGAGTTAAGAGTGCATTTGATTGGTCAAACGGGAAATTTAAAATAGTAATATAATAATAAAAGTAACTTTTATTATACAATATTATGCACCTATAAAACACGGATTTTCACAAAATAGTATTTAAAAAAATTCCCGCTATCGCGAGTGAAGTCAAGGGCAGAGATCTAGTAATATCGATATGGCAAGTCGATAATTGTTCAATCTCTAAAAAAGGTGACATCATGGCGACAAGATAACGAGGTCTAGTTATGGGCAATTAATTAATAAATATTTTTTAAATTACATAAAAAATAGAAAACTCAAGAACATCATCATCCTGACATGAATCTGGTTTTATGGATTTTATGGATTAAATGGAATTAATAGTTATAGCTCATGGAAATATTTAACCTTCTTTTACTTAATCTGACGCGATCGAGTTTTTCGGAGGATCTTTCTTTTTCTAATCTGAGGGATTCCCCCTTGCATACCCCGCTATATGAAGGGTTCATACTCGGTAGAGGTACATTAAAGGGTACAAGGATTCTCCCTATATAATAATCTGACACGCTCGAGTCACTTCAAAAACCCCCGCTTCGCCTCCCCTACTATTAGGAATGAGTAAATTCTATTAAGGTATCTTCCGTTCGGTGAATCAGAATATGCTCAATTCTGCAAACAACATGTGGATTTTATCTTGCTTTCTTGTGACTATGTAAAGTTCTAATTAGGAATTGGTTCATTGAAATCTACGTTGATTGCCCCTCGTCGAAAAAGAACATGTAGATTCTATTTAGGTAAGAAATCTAATATTACTAGATATTATACTAATATTATTAGAACTTTACATAGTCACTAGAAAGCAAGGTTAATTTCTGATTAGAACCTATTTTCTAATGTAAAATCTGCATGTTGTTTGCAAAATAGAGCATTTTCTAATTCACCGAACGAAAGATAGAATTACTCATTCCTAATTAAGCGGCCAGTACACAATGGCCAGTGATGGGCCACTGCTCGCCATCGCCACTGTGTACAGGGGGCAATGGTGCCTGATGGCGGACAATTGTCTATCGTGGCGCGCAATGGTTAAGTTGTCGGTTTTTCGGGCACATTTCAAAGGAATCGTGGCGTAGCGTGGCCGGTGGTGTTTCCACAGTGGGCCATTGTTTAGTTCGTCACCGGCCGTTCCTAGATACTTATACTTTTTTGGAATATTTTATTGCAAAATGTATTTATAATCACTATATGACGTAAAAATAACATGAATAGTGCCATAAATAAAATAAATTACATACATAATAATAAATAAATAGCTGCAGCCATAATTACTTCGACGTCCATCGCAAGTGGATTGCCAGGCAGTAATGAGCAATGGGCCATTGTGTGAACTGAACACCAAGTGATCGTGGCCTACAATTGTGCATTGCGGATCGTGGCCCATCACTGGCCATTGTGTACTGGCCGCTTTATACTCCAGCCACAATTTTGCTTGCAGACTGTATTTTCACTTGCTTTCGTATTCTTTCACTATATAGTGTATCTCATACTGACTTTTCTTAAAAATAAACATATGGTTTTAATTCATTTTTTTACTATTCAGTTCAGTACCCAGCTGATAGGTTGAAGTAGCGACCAAATTTCAAATACAAATAGTAAAGGAAGTAGCTGAAGATGCAGTATACCGAATACATACATACATACATGTACTCACGACTTTAAATGTCTAGAAGTGGTAGCCAGAGCCCCAAAATAAGAAATTTCTCAGCCACGATTGGAAGTCATTGGCAGAGACTCTTGATTGGCAATTTGTACGATCATGGCAATTTGGCAGTCAGTGGCAAATCTCATGAGTTTCATTAACATTCATCAATACTTTTATACATGCGCTTTTCCTCCACTGACGTGGAATGATGTGATGGTTACATTCAAATTACCTGGTGACCATCTGTTGGTTTTATAATGTGTTTTCATAAGGGTTCCTACATATAGATTAAATAACTAACAAACACGTTTTTGAAGCACTGCCAATTAAAAAGTGAAAAATAATTCTTAATTTAAGCTACAAATGCCGTGTAGTGCCGGCTTGAAATAAGTGGTTTTTGGGCAATGCGGCAATTTATTTCTTCCATCGTCCTACCTATCAACTTCCAAATGTGGCTGAGGAGTTTCTAGCTCTTAAGCTCTGGCTACCCCTTTTTGATTTATAGCAGTGAGTATATGTATGTACTGCGAAAAAGCGCGAGTCGCTCAACAGACAAAAAATATGGAACAGAGCGCCTCGTTCTTTTTAACTATTAAAATTTATTTTTGTCCTGGTCAGAGTGTGCTTTCATAGAAAGTGGGGCGGTAGTTAGGCCTGCCACCTGAATGCCTCTCGACCCTTCCTCGTAGTTGGTTCGCTTATTGGGATCAACTTGGAACATATTTTCGTTTATAAAACGATGAAACTTTTTTATAATTTTTAATGTGTCTATTAGCGTTACTGTACTTTAATCTTCACCTTATCCTTCGGTGGCCTCTATGTGGGGTCCATATTGAATCACATAATTTTTAATTTTACTCTCAGTTCAACGTGATATATTCATACCATTCCGATCCAGCTTATAATGTATGAAACAAAAGAAGTAACATTGATAAATTATTTATTAAATATTAAAATATATTTTATCAAGAAACATTTAGATAAGTCTTAACTAGGTATTAAATAATACCTTATCTAATGCTAAGTATAATACTGACCCAAATTAAATACTTACATTATTAGCAGAGATCGGAATTGGGTGTGTGAAAATACCTAAGTTTCCAGCGGGACATAACATGGAGCTGTTATTAATATGTTCATTTTTCTTGCATCAATCTGTCGCATTTTTTTTAACATCGAATAAAGATAAAAAAGAAATAAAACCGCATTAACATTTTGCAGATATATACAATTCTGTGTTTGACCGACTAACAGAATTAGGACTAAAAGACCGAATATTAACCGAGAAAGTACAAGACAAAAATTAATTTAGAACTGTATTAGCGCATTGTGAATATTTATAGTTCGGTGGTTTAAAGGTAAAGAACATGTAAGAAACTAAACTAAACCGTTAAAATCCAATAGTGATTTAACTTAAGTTGTTGTACAAATCCATATTATGTCCCGCTGCAAAGTTTAAGTATTTTCACACACCCACTTCCGATATCTGATTATTAGGCACAATATAGGTGAACGCCTCGTCATAATCGTAAACCAATATTTTGAAACCATATAGGTTCAATTGCTCATTAATCGTTCATTTATTGCAAAATGGTATAGTTGTAAATAGTTTGTTATCTTTTACTGTATTTATAATTAAAATTAATGTTATTAATCACATGGTTGTAATAATGATTAATAATATTTTAATTTAATTTAAACTTATTTATAGAAAATATACATCATTAAAATTAACGAGTTATGTTATGCATTTAGATTTGTACTAATATTTTTATATCCGTAGAAGTAAATACATCACATTATAGATTTAATACATACATCTCATACGGGACAAACATACAGTTATCAGATGGGGCTAAATAACATAGCCCTTAACCATTGATAACAAAATAAAAAATAATCTATGCTTTATGTTTATGGATATTCCCACCAACAAAGCCCTCTGGCATGCACACGGGCCACATCACTAAGTACAAAACTTAGCCATGTAGGTTTCTTCTTTTACTTCACCGTTAACAACCCTGATAAATTAACCACACATATGACTTTAGAAAAGGCAAATGTGTGTAGGCCCGCCCCGGGATTTGAACACACATCGTCTGCACGATAAGCAGTGTTCTTCCCACTTTGCTATCACGGTTGTTTATTATCATATTTATCAGATTATTTTTTTAATTTTAAATAATTTTAAGCGGGGGCATTAAAGAAGGAAAGTAATTTTGAAAATCAAGTATCTAGGAATATCCATTGCTCACAAAATAATGGTTCTGGATGAAATCTCCAAGAAATAAACATTAAAATTATTCTATTTTACACTTAAAAGCAATTTCCACTGGAAATCAGTATCTATTTATTTTAATAATATTTCACCACTAAGTAATTAAGCAAAATTCAAATGTAAATCAAAAAAGACCATAGATTTGCGTAAAATATCTCATTATCCAATAGTACGCACATGTATATTGGAAACTTTAAACGAAACATAAGTAAAAAAAACATATTTAATTTAAGTTGTCTTGTGACTTTGACAGCAAATTGAAGAGGTATAAACTCACTCCACAGAAAGTGACATTACTCGAATACTTGTTCAAAACATATTGTTTTAAAAATGGCAGAAAATCCTAAAAGTCCACCAGCAAAGATAATTAATAGTAGTAGTATGAAGGATGAACTTGTATGACCCATCGCAGCAGCAGCAGAGAGAGGCAAACCATCATGAACATGGACACGATGACCCGAAGTCTCTTCTCTGACTTCTGATCTCGTTCACTCGCTCGCAGCCTTTCGATTAAACCGTTCTAGAACAAAAAATATACTTTAATGTTTTTTGACATGAATTCCTCATGTGGGGATTATTACTCATAAATAAAAGATGTTATTAAAGGAAAGAAAAATTTCGACACTGGCGGGGTTCGAACCCGCGACCTTCGGGTATACGCCCCCGCCCGTAGGATAGAGAAATTTCGCGCTGGATGCCAACTGACACTGTAGCTCAGTTGGCAGAGCGACGGGGGCGTATACCCGAAGGTCGCGGGTTCGAACCCCGCCAGTGTCGAAATTTTTCTTTCCTTTAATAACATCTTTTATTTATGAAAAAATATACTATTAAGTAAAGTATTCTATAAGAACAGATTCTGCGTAATGTCGGCTTAGAATAGCACCTCGCTAATTCTTCCCATGGGCGCCATAGAGGAGGAGAGGCGACTAAGGGTATTGGAGCTTTTTAAGTTTTTTTTGGAGGATGCTGTTGAAGACACATCAAAAACCTTTATTTTTCAATCTTTTCCCCACTTCCAAAAGTATCTGAGGAAATTCTTATTTTGAAGCTCTGGCTATTACTTCTAGGGATTTATATTCGTGAGTTTATGAATGTAAGTTAAAAAATATTGAAATTTCTAACTTAGGAAAACTAGTAGTTCGGAGCCTCACCTTAAGAGACCAATGCCATCTAATTACTTCAAACGTATATCAAAAAAAAACTTTTAGATTACGGAAATTATTATATTTAATTTATGGAAAGTGTGATTCAGATAGAGAAGAGTGAAAAAGGGGGACGCGATTAAAGGAGCACTGAACGGTCTAATTTATTGTCAGTCGGTCTTCGAAAACCTCCGAATGACAGTATGTGATGCTGTTCTAGTTTCTACGAATTCTGGGTGTGGCAGAAGAAGCATGAGAGCAGAGTGAATGCTGTAGAGATGAAGTTCATCCGGAAAGTTTTTAATGTAAGGTTATGTGATCGCGTAAAAAAAATTTGGCACCTTCGCAAAATATTTCTAACTCTGGCTTGGGTCGAAGTCTGTTGAAAAATCTTATATAACATGTTTTGTCCAGATTAATATGTAAATTATTATTTTTCACCCATGTCAAATTTGATACAATAGTATAGTTAATGTCACGTTCAAAATTAATGTCATTCTTAAAGCTAATTGTAACTGAAATGTCATCTGCGTATAAATTACATGTATGTTCGGTTATTTCCGGTAAGTCATTTTTATTAATCAAAAATAATAATGGTCCTAATATGCTTCCCTGCGGTACACCGAATCTGTTTATTTGCGTGCTAGATCTATAATTAGTAGCGCTCTGTTTTGTACGCTTTGAAATTTCTACATATTGTTTCCTATCACGTAAATATGAATTTATCCAATCATTTGCAGGACCTCGAATACCATACTTGTCACATTTATTAATCAATATGTCATGATCAGCAAAATCAAATGCTTTTGTCATGTCAAATAAAGCTACTATAACATCTCTTTTCTTGTCAATACATTCAGATACCATACTAGCTACCTTGTAACATGCTAGGGTGGTTGATTTTCCCGCCATAAACCCATGTTGCGATTCTTTGATTACTTTATTCGAGGCCAAAAAATCATATATGCGCTTATGCATGAGTTTTTCTAATATTTTAGCAAACACTGAAATTAAAGCAACTGGTCTGTATTTATTCATATCCTCTTTGTCATCTTTTTTAAATAATGGTTTAACCACTGAAATTTTTAAACAAGACGGAAAAACTCCTTGGCAAAATGAGTTGTTAACTAACACTGATAGAACATACGATAATTCATGAGCACAACGTTTTAATACTAAGGTAGAGATTTCGTCATGTCCAGTAGTGTTAGTCTTTTTCAGTGATTTAATTGTGGAGACTATATCCTGTTGATCACAGGGACTCAAAAAAATACTGTTTTGAATAGACTTGACTCTAGAAGCTGCTGAAGGTTTGTCATATTTTTGTTCAAATTTACTAACAGATTCAATAAAAAAAGAAGTAAAGGCCTGTGCTATATCCGATGGATTCAAAACAACTGTTGAGTCTTTTTTTATTTTATTTATTTCATTGATGGTTGATACCTCGTTTTTTTATTTTTTATAATTTGCCAAGTAGCTCTACATTTATTATCAGCCGCATTAATATATTTTTCATTTGCAATTCTCTGTGAAGCAGATATACACTTTTTTAATAACCTATTATATTTATTGAAATTAATTTTATGCCAATGTTCCTTAGATGAATAATATTTGAAGCTAAGATTTCTTTTAGTTAAACAAGATCTTCTTATCAAGATAGTTCTTGATACCTCTAGTCATCCATCAAATCTTTCTATTATTGACATTACTAAGTCTTATTCATATTTTAGGAAAACATAAGTTATAAAATAGAGTTAACAAGTCATGGAAGTTGTTGAACGCTTTATCCACAAAAGAGTGTTAAAAGAAGACTGTAATATAAGTATATAAAAAAATGCGCATGTAATATTAATTCTTATTTGTACCTTGATATGTAGTTTAATGTTTGAATATTTAATATTGTAAAAGGGTGGCCGACCCAATGAAGTAAGTTGTGTACCATGATAAGAAATGAAATATAAATAAAAAATATGACATGAGAAGGAAGCATGGTTGTCCACAGCTATTTTATGTATATGATAAAAATATAAAAGAGAATATATAAATACTAAACGAAATATAATAAAGTTAATGACTATTGTGAAGGTGAAATGTATAAAAAAAATCAAATGTGGTAACAGTACTATCACATGTCTTTAAAAATTGACTTGATTGTGATTACGCGGCAAATCGTTTGGCCTACGATATGTTTGATTATCCCGGATTTTACAAAAAGATTTAATTAAGTATTAAAGTTAAGTTTTACTAAATAGATAAATAAGTTTTAAAAAGGTATAACATTAGTTTTGATTTTATTCGATATTTCATTCTTATTGATATTATATTTTTATGATTAGATTAATGAATATTAATTTGTTTAAAAAAATATGTTAAAATAAATATTTTTTTGTTTGCAAAGGGGGAAGGTGTAGTGTAACGTGAGCGCACCTTGTCCCCCTCTTGCTATTATACAATGTAAGTTAGTCTTAAGTCTTGAGTCAGTAATAAATGTATATTCAAGCAGTAACTACGTGTCTTAATCCATCATTGCAGGTCAGTAAGAGTTTCTAGATTACTTCTTTTCGGAATGGGGCGTATTAGGGCTGTTTTCCAAGAATTAGGAAAAGTAGAGTTTATTAGTGATTGATTTATTATGTGCGTGATAATTTCAAGTGTGTGGGGCAAAGTCATTTTAATCATTGATAGAGATACTCTGTCTATACCTTGTGCGTTTGTCTAAAGATTATTAATTATTCGTTCAATTTTATCTGATGTCACTGATCTAAAGCTAAATGTCGAGTTTCCATGTCTATTTGATTTATAATATGTCAGTAGTGATATGTTAGCATTGTTACTTCCCGGTACATTAAGAAAGTGTTTGTTTATTTCATCAGGATCGTCAAAAAGTTCTGGTAAGTCTGGATTTGCGTGTTTACGAAGAAGCATTGCCTTTAGGTTTTTCCAAAGGCGTTGTGAATTTTTACCGTTATTGTTTATGTACGACTGAAAATATCCTTTTTTTTCAAAGTATAAAGCCGCATTTACTTGGTGTTTAAGATCTTTAAAGTAATTTCTCTTTGAAAGGTTGTTGGCTGGCTTTGTCACGCATTCATCATAGATTGAATAGTTTCAGTTACCCATGGATATCTTTGTTCACGAACAATAATCGATTTGGGGGGCGCATGGAGATCGAATAATGTCATTAAACAGCTTGTTAGAGAGGTTACCATGTCTGAAACGTTTCCAAGATTCGTAATGCCTTTCCAATTGATCGTATTAAGATCTAGTTGGAACAGTTCGGGAACAATATCTTGCAGGGGTCTATAAGCCACGCGCCGAGGGATTGGTTTCGGTTTACGAATATTACATTCAACTGTGACAAACGCATGACGCCCTAGCTCGGGAATATGGTTTACCGACAACAACAATATAGGAATATCAGTTACTATAAGATCGATAGCAGTCGCACTTGTGTCGGTAAAGTGAGTTGGTTGATTTACCACCTGCGAAGGACTAATTGTGTTATAAAAATCACTCAGTAGTGTGTAATTTCTATCACTTGTATGAAGAAGATTGATATTATAATCACCCAGTAACATTATTTTATCATACTTATGGAATGAAGCTATAGATTCAGTTAGAGCATCGAAAAAAGACCCGGCATCTTGCCACGGGGGGCGACAGGCAGTTCCGAATATTATGGTTATTGAATAAAACTTTGCTCTGAACCACATTTGTTCGATGCATGAAGATGGAGGGTGTCGTAATATAGAAACAGAGATGCCGTCTCGTATATAAAAGCCGACGCCTCCACTGCGTGCGCGGCCGCTGCCGCCGCTCCGGGGCACGTGCCGCAGATTGTACCCCAGCACCACGGGAGCGCGCTCCTCCTCGCCATGTCTCAGCCACGTCTCATTAATGGCTAAAACGTCTACTTTAAATCGTTCAACAGAAGCGACAAACTCATCTTGTTTCGACCCTAACGATCCCGCATTAAAAAGACCTAACTTAAGTAAGTTTTTAGAGAGAAGCTTGATTTATTAGTATTGAAACTGTATTGGATTTAAAAAATGAACAAAACAAAAAGTATAAACAGGAAATGATTATTACATTCGATGGACTACGTTGAGATCGAATGAGGATTGAGTGAACGCGTAAAAAACACAAAATGCAAAACTCAACGAGACCACAAAAAAAACAAACAAAAACGACATAAAAAAACCAAACATAATAATATTTGAACATGTAGCTCTAGTGGTAGTATACAAATTATAAGATAAAAAATACATAACAAAATTAAAACTATATATAATAATAATACTATCACAATATAATTACTATCTAATGAAATAAAAATAGAAAACAACTCATCTATACGTTTCTGTGTGGATCCGTAGAACGCAAGCCAAAAACCCGCGATACGTCTTCCATGTTAAATATTAAATGTGCGCTCGAATCAGGGCTTTTCCTTGCAAATACACGGCCATCCTTGGTCTATCCTTGAGTACGACCTGCGTCTCGGGCTTTCCCAAACAATATTCTATTGGTCTTAGTAAGTCTTTCATTTATGAAAAACTGACGAGGCTCATGTGGGGGTAGACCAATGTCCGCCGTTTTTACTCCTCGTCGTGACCTGGCACTTTTGAGTAGCGTGTCCCGAACAGTGCGCCGAGTCACCCGCAGCACGATGGAGCGGCGGCGGTGGTGGCGGCGCGGGGCGGCGGCGGCGGCGCGGCCCGACCCGCTCTACGGATATGATGTCCCGTTCCTCGAGCTGCAGTCCAATCTTAACAGCAGCCGCCAACACTATGTGGCTGACACACTCGTTTATTCCTGAAATCCCGGTATTCCTGAAATCTCCACTTCAGTCATCAAATCATCTAGTCGCGTCGCTCGCGCTCGTCCAGATCATTACAGAGTTGGCATATGGTATTCTTACCTTCAGACTTGTCGATTCCATTCCATAGTGTTCCTTATGGTTTCAAGTTCTGTTTGGAACTGAGCGGTCAAGAAATCTGTTGTTTCTGTAAATTCTTCCTTCAGTGTTTTTGTCAACGTAGATATTTCTAACGCCACTGCGGTCTTTATGAAAGCCGTAAGTGACTTTTTCAGGTCTTCAATTTATGATTCAAGCAAATCACTGAATTGTTGGAGGTTTATTGTCTCTGATTCACGTGGAGGTGTTTTGAGTTGCTTTTGTAGGGAATGCTCGTCGCAAGTAATAATAGTTTCTTCGGCTGTTGAAATATCATGTCCACGCACCGGCGTGGCATCGCTCCTTTCCTTGCGGGCCGCAATGTTACGGCATGTATCACATGTCCATGGTTTCGTAAAATTGGCCATGTAAGCAGCAGATGTCATATTTAAGCATTGATAATGATAAGTTGCACGGAAACTTGTACATCTTAGTATTCATATTTTCGAATTAATATAGTCGTTTTATTATTTGAAGGAGACGCGGTAGCTCAATGACGCATCAAAGACAAATTAAGAAAGTGCGGCGTAGTCTACTATAAGATTTAGCACTCACACATGCACACAAACAGCAATATGAATGCAGGACAGCTATTGGTCGAGTTTGTCGTAGTGCTTGCGTTGGTCATCTCGTTGTCGGCTACGAATTATTTATGTCTCGTTTTGCTCTCGCGTCGCACTCGTCTAGCACCGCATCTATTGTCCGCGACGATTCTGCGTAGACCACTTCACTTTCTTTGTTCTTTTAAATGTACAAAAGCCATAGATGTACTAATAAAAAACCGTAGATAAGTCATGCGCGCTCATAAGCGGCACTTAAAAGACAGGCTAAATGGCTCATCTGACTTCAGTCGCGCACTAGCTGCCGTTGCAATCGTTCACCTGTTTTGGCGTGTTTGTTTATCAAAATAATCGAGAATGCCGTCGTGTGTGATGAGATTTTGCACAAACTATAGTAGATAAACTACTAAAATGATGAGATTACTTATCATTCGTAAGTATTATAAATTTACAACGTTTTAATTATAATTTATAATAAATCGTGCGTATAGGTCTTAATTATTCTTTGTCAAACGGTCGTCTTAGTGTCATATTTCACGACGATACAGAGAAAATATGTTTATCTCTTTTTAGTGCTTGCTTTAAGATGAGCTATCTCGCCTACATTTCAAATGTATTTCTTGGTGTGTTGTTTGGATATATTTCGAGTGGTGTGCGTTCATCTGCCGCAATCGGTGCCACTCGTAAGCGCCGGTTTCCTCGTAAATGACCTATCTTACGTTTTTTAATCTATGACAAAAGCCGTTAACGTTTAGAAATATCCAGTTTGTTTAGTATTACTAAACAATGAAGCACTAAGTATTAATTTCACTTGCACAATCGTTTCACTATCATATATTTCTAATCCTCAATTGCAAGAAATAGAAGGAATGATTGGTTTCTAATCGATTTTGATAATTTAATGTATAGACTGTGGCGATAACAGTGTTTATGCTTCAACGGTCCTTTCAACAGATTGAATTTCTTCACCTGTTCGAATTCAATGTCCTTTATGGGTTTTGTTCACAAAACGGTGTTTCGGTAGGATTATGTAGGTATCTATTATAGACTCCCATTTAATGAAAGGTATTGGTATTGCATACCTCTATGTTCCAATATTTTTCATCTTGGTATCAGATGTTGTAAATTTGTGCCCAAAATTTTCCTTTGAGCCGTCCACGAGGCACGAACTGTCACATTCGGGGCCAGAGGGGTGGACTATGGCTATATAACTCTATTCTGTAAAGGCATGAGCCCCTCGGTGCAATCATAAATTGGATGGTCTTGTTTATTTATTTTATTTAAACACTTTATTGCATACAAATACACAACACACAAACAGTATTCAAAAATTACAAAACAGTCAATGTACACAAAGGCGGACTTATCGCCTTAACGCGATTTCTTCCAGCCAACCTTTATGGTGAGGAACAAATGAATATCTCTTTAATTTACATTACGGTCAAATATACATGCAATTTAAACGGAACTTAGTTAAACACAACTTATTTACAACCTATATATTAATTTATATACCTAATAATAATTATATCAAATATACTATACAATATCTTAATACATACTTATATAATAAAATAAATACAAATATATACATATACCTAACTTTATAAAATCTACCAACCCAATGTTTTAAAAAAATGGGATTTAAGTTTATTTTTAAATATATTTAATGATGATGACAGACGTATGTCAACTGGTAGTGAGTTCCACAAATTAACTGCTCTGGCCGCAAAGGAATCACTATATGTAGCACTGTCATGAGGAGGTACACTCAACATCTTATTCTCCTGCGATCGCAAGGCAAGGCTGTGGGAGCACAACTATGTGAACTTACAACGAAGATAGTGTCTTAAGTACGAGTACGCATGTACATACGAGTATATTCGCTGCACAATATAAATAATTACTACCTAAAGTAGACCATGTAAATTTAGCGCGGTATTAGCTTTCGTTACTCAAACGTTCCAGAAAATTTTCATTAATTTTGTAATTGAGGATGTTTGTTAAGGAAGTAGGAACTTGGTAAAATGATTGTATAAATATGGAAAATGGCTAGAATTCAACAAATTAATCAAGTAATATTAACAAAGGGTGGATGCAATGACACGAACTGTGAGTACAATGTGTACTTAGGAACATTTCGGTAGATAAATTGCTTTCGGCAAAGTACGAAGCCCGTATGAAAAAGCTGTTACAAATTAATTTCAGAATGTATAATTTATTCAGCCGCGCGCCGCCTTTATAATTATTTTAAATGAGCTTCTTTCCGTCTTTTAAATTGCGTAATAGTTATTTAGGAATAAACTAGTATGAAACAGGGGAGGAAGTTTTCCAGTGTACCAATGCGATCGGAGACAAGTGTTATCTTCGGATTTTACTGAAAAACTTTAGCATGGCGGATGACTAAAAATCAACTGAGCTATGTTTTCAGTCATCATAATAGAAAAGTTTATCATAGTAGATCTCACCTGATACGATTATACTAAAAAGTCCAGTCGAGTTATAAACTTTCAGAATCAGTAATTGAAAATATGATTGGCGCTTTATTAAGTTTTTTTTTAAATTTCACTTAAAATATAAAATTGAAACTAATAATATCGACAAAACATGAAATTAATCAAGCATTTAACTTTCGGTGTCTCAGTTCGGTACTTATTCTCAAAACGTTCAGTAATAAAAAGGATAAATATGTCAATAAAAATTAGGGATAAATATAGAGAGCGAAGAAAAACTTACCAAACTTATTCTGGGTACCGCCAAAGTCGACAGTTAGAAACTTTCCATCCAAAAAATATTTCATTATTTATATTTACCAACAACGGTGCTAATTATAGAAATAGGACAATACTAAAAGAAGATTGAAAACTTAAAAAAGTTGGATAAATAAATTAAAGTAAATAATTATTGCATTTACACATACGCATATTCACGTTTTTAGTTTTTTTTTTTATTTGGTTTGACACCCCTAACCAATTCAACGATAATTTCTTATGCTGAAGCGATGACACTAGTTGCTTCAAAGATGAGCCGGAACAAACATACATACACAAAGCATACTTGTAAAAAAAAACATTTTGGTTTATGTGCGCTGTATGTATTTATATACATGTAACAAACAAACAAACAACCGTGATAGCTCAGTGGGTAGAACACCGCTTATCGAGCAGACGATGAGAGTTCAATTCTGGGTCGGGACTACACCAATTTGTCTTTCTAAAGTCTTATGTGTTAATAATGTATCATGGTTGTTAACGGTGAGAGAAAACATCGTAAAGAAAACCCACATGGCTAAAGTTTTACTTAGTCATGTGACAATGTATTCGTACGAAACGGCGAAAGACCTGCCCCCTATCACGTGAGTACACTGTCCAAGCCAAGCAAAACGAGTGTACTCTAAACACCAGGTAACAATGCTACGTGATGTTCAGAAGCAAGTATTACTACCTCAGCCAACCCCTTCGTGGATATACGGCTTGAACGTTTGAGTTTAAAAAGGATGTTTTAATATTTTATTAATTTGTATGTGGATAAATTTGTTTGGCTAAAAAGTTTAAAGCTAGTTTTTCATTCATTTAATTACGTTTAGCCACATTTCGTATTATTTAAAATTTAATCTTCTTGCCTACCTACCTATTCTCATGACTGAATTGAATAGCCAGAGCTTTGAAATATATTAATCTTCTTAATAACGCTAAACATTGCAGTCTTACCCATCCACCGTGGGAAGCCACCCACGAGCCAGGTTCTTCATGCAGCAAGTCCGCTAGAGCGGCTGCCGGAGCCGCCACCAGCTCTGTTGATGGTTCATCCTCTGCTGCCTCAGCTGCCTCTCGAGCCAGAGCGCCACACACGCAGAAAACTGCGGCTATCTGTTTTGAAAAACCATGTTGTATACAATACCGGGTGTTGTTACCGATACTAACTTGTACCGATAAAAATTGATCAACCCGTAACATTTATGAATATGAAAAACTGATTTTGTCCTATTCTTAGGCTTAGACATATAATTCTATAAGAATAGGCAGTTATGTAGTAGAACATTGGTATAAATATTTATGTATTTGATATAGGTATTTTTATTGACCATGACCACCGTAAGCATTTTCGTCAAAAAAGATACAAAAAGTAATGTTACGGTTTTTGAGCAAATGGAGCGTTTGGATAAAAGAAAAAAGACGAAGCGAGAACGATTTGCCAGGATCCTATCAAGTCGCAATAAATAACTTTTCCCAGTATGAATGACTGGTGTGACTATAAGTTAGTATATTATTTATACTGTTGCTTAAGAAAAGCATGATAGGGTATATTGGACGGCAATAAAGATTTTTATCATGTATTAGATGTAAGCGTCCCAAATTCAATCAATAAATTAGAAGATTGCTTGTGAATACTTTTCTGCATTGCTGTGAGCGAAAACAATAAAGCATTTTCAATCCCAGTCAAAGTCATAAATTCGGATTCATTTTTACAGGTATGAAAGGACATACTTTATCGCTTTTCGACCTTTTGGCTAAGATCAAAATGTAGAAAGGACATACTTGCAACTAAAGAGGGGTCCTGCTCAATGTGACCAGATTTTTCTATACAGGAATTGAAGGGAGTAACGAGCAAGTTACGTAGTGCATTGCTACAGTAATGTTTTTTATTTGATTCAAGCCGATAATTTAAGCCTTTTATTTTTTATATATAGGTAGGTAAATTATTTTGACAAATCTACAAGGTTTAAGGTGTACCATGGATCAAGTTACTAGAGCGTGTTATATGCGCGAGCAACATTATGTAAGTCACTTAGTAATAGTGGAAATATAGGTAGCGTTTTATGCTATGCGCATAGCTTTACGAGCGCGCTATCTAGCACGCGTTTTTTTTTTTAATTATTTATTCATTATAAAGAAAAAAAAATACATTATACAATGATTATATCGTGGTCACTTAATCATCTTCTAAGGTTTAATTGTGACCACCGTCCCCCACTCTTACATTGTAAATCACAGTTGATTGTATTGCGTCTTAGTGACGTCTCTATTTATATACAATGCTGACTGACCATCGTAACATGGCCCAATTTCACACGCCGCAGATGATACCCGCGTGTCAGATGAGGCAAGAATTCTATAAGAGGTCATGGCTCATCTGCCCCACCGCCACCCCTCGCCACCTGTGAAATCGGCCCTGTTTTACATTTTTGTTGGAAATATCTTTTTAAAATGGTTTTACATTTGTGGTTGTCCACGCGCAGTGAATCAATGACCTCGCTCGGTAGTTCATTGAGTACCTGCGGTAATATGCATTCTATCGTTCGCCTGCCGTAGTCATTGTTACATCTAGGCACAACAAATGTAGGTATATAAGATAGCGAGCGTAATGAGGTTGGTCGCGTACGGCGGCGTTTTAAATTAATTATATTCTCCTTTTCTTCACACATAATTAGGAACTTCGTTTTATTAAAGAAGTCTTTGTATTTAATTTTTATCTATGATGGAACAATCTTTTTTAAAATGCTTAGTTGTAGTTTGTATACAGGGTGTAATTGTAATGACTGTTTTCCTTGAAAAGTATGATTAATTATCACGTATAGAGGCAGAATTCGTTGAAAAAAAACACACTTATTTTTTTTCAAATTTTGTTAAAATTTGCACTAAGAAAGTAGTACTATTGACACCAACACGCTCAATGTATGCGTGAAACGCGATGACAAGGCGGGCAACTCAGCTGACAGCTGCGACCCGCCCCGTGACCCTTAACCGGCCAGTCAAATCAAGGCCAGTAAAGTAATCAATCGAACTTAGCTTCTAATATCTTCTTATTTTTTACATGTTATTATTTGACATGATAAATTTGAATAACACTACCCCATAGTTAATACTGCGTTGGAATGCGGCAGTATGTTTAGAGAAAAATTCATAATTCGTAAACATCGATCGCCGCGAAATTCAAAATCTGCATGTATCAACAAGTCGGGCGGGCTTGTCGGCATTACATCAAAGGAACAGTATTAGTACTAAGTTAGTTGTTTGTAGCTCATTGTGTTTGTGTCGCTTATGATTGGATGTCACTTTGATTTTTCGCATTAATTTTCGGAGTGTGAGTTCAGTTTTAGTATCTTGTGTTGTGATTGTGTTGAGTAAATATGGCGTACACGAACCAGCAAAGTTCAGTGTTGGTGTTTTATAATGTTAATTCTCAAAATGTTCTGCATTTTGCGCAAATAAAGGTGATAGCCCGGATCTGCCACTGCCAATCAAAACGGGGTGAGTTATTTTTATTCGTATTCTTTAGTTAACTGTGATAGAGTACAGATACACCCGTTTAGAGCCCTTTAGCCCCGAGAGAGTTTAGTAAACACCAAGAACTCCTCTAATTTCGATGTCGGTTAATGAATGAATAGGTATCTCTTGCGCACTTTATTTTATGCCACGTAAATGCATCGTTTCGAGGGTCTCTATTTGTTTTTAACTTTATTATCTTACGCTCATGAAGTACATACATTACATACATACTCACGCCGTTACTACCCTTTGGGGAGGCAGAGATGTAAAGTAAAACAAAAATAGCGGTAGCTGATTATTTAGGACGACAGTTTTGTTATAATCGTCGGTGTTAATTAATAGAGATAGATTTTTTACATACATATTCTCACGCCATTAGTTCCCATTGGGGTAGGCAGAGACTATCGATCGCCACTTCGTACGATCCTGGCAAACCTCTCTAGCTTTGTTTACATCCATCAATCTTTTTACTTGAAAATGTTTGAATTACACTACCCCATATTTAATACTGGATTGAAATACGAGGCGACTAAGACCACAGCCTCACCAGGCGCGGCGATAAGTTCAAAGAAAAATCAAACATAGTCGCGAAATTCAAAGAAATTTTGCATTGCTGCATAGTGCGGTTTATACGGTCACGAGCAAGTGTGCGCAAGACTAGATGGTCACATGACGCGCCCGCTGTTCTCTGTGTGTGGGTGAGACATTATACGGGTAGGAACTAGGAGTGTGTGCGCTAGGCTAGTGTAGATAACCACAGTTTTCCATCTGATGGAGAAAGTAAGTTTTTCTGCTAAAGCGGTTTTAATCTTTTTGTTTATTTCATATGGTGGATATTAAGCATTAAACTTTAATATACGAATTAATATTGAAGTAACAATCGCCGTCAAACTAACACGCTGTATGTTATCTATGTATGTTCTGTATGTTCTACCGTAGCTACTTAGCCCATAACTTAGTACAGAGTCGGCCAACGATAAATATAGCAATCTTAGTATGTTATATGGAAGTTTATATTTAGATATAAGATAACTAATTTTTCCATAATACCCCTTAACTGGTTACATATGAGTTCGATGTGTGGTCCCCAATTGAAGCTACTATCTATTATCATGCCTAGGTACTTATGGTTGTCCACTTATTCTAGATTGCTACAATTGCATGAATTTCCTTTTAACATTCTTTATTTCTGGCACCTATATTCAGACTAAGTATTATAAATCTTAGGCAAGTCTTAAATCAAAAACATGTGTGGAGAATTTTGGTTTAGTTCTAGTTCAACCTTTAATAAATCTCGGCCGGTAAAAATGAAAAACCTAATTTGAAGCATAAGTTATTTGCCTAGCAGCAAATCTTGTATTCGAGGCCCAAGTGAAATAAGGTGGGCTGGGTCCACCTGGATTGTTTAACTTGGGTTACTTGTCTAACCTTTATTGGCATTTCAAACTAAAAATAAACAGACTACATAAAATATACCTACAAAACAAATTAGGTTTTTGGAAGCTCGAGGTGGGATATTTATCAGAGTTGTTTTTTTACGTTTAATATTATGAAAAATCCCTTATAACTGAAATCATACATAGTCATGAGTCATGACGTAATAACGGCGATACTGCCTAATAATACCACTTAATCTTGCTGGCAAAAAATATTGAAAGTGCTAAAATGTCACATGCTGACTCTGCAGATTCGTTGGGATAAAGATAAGGATTATTTGTCTTTTACATAAGTTATGTTTTTTATTACATATACTCACGCTTTTAGTTCCCACTGGGGTAGGCAGAGACAATCAATCGCCACTTTGTACGATTCTGACACACCTCGCTAGCTTCCATCAATCTTCCCATACATGCTCTTTTATTCTTCATACTTGGGATGCCTGCCTTTTTGAGCACACTCGCTACTTGGTCCAAATGTGTCTTCCGAGGTAGTTCTCTACCATATATCCATCAACATTGGCTCTGTAAATCTCTTTTACCAAGTTCATCCTTCCTCTCTATGTGCCCAAACCATCTGAAAATTCCTTTTTCTATATATTTTAATATATCATCTTTCACCCTGCATCTTTCACGAATCACGCTATTTCTCACTCGATAACATAACCTAACATCACAAACTTTTCTGAGGGTCCTCATTTCTACAGCAAGTGGAGTGAATCTCCACTTTCATGTTTCTTTTGCCACACCAAACACTCGCTGCCATACATAAGGGCAGGAACAAGAACAGCATCATGCACAGTCATCCTGGCCTTTTCAGACACCGACTGACTGCTCATTAGTCTATTCATTGCTCTATTTACCGCATTACAGATCCACAAACTTTTCCTGGCCCGGTAAGAGCATCGCTGTCATCGATATTAATATTGCCAGTAAATAAAAATTAACCATTATAAGGGGAATAATTTTATTAATTTAATTAATAATAATTATTATAATTAAATGAGTTCATTTTAATATAAGCTGAATATATTTATTTATTTTTGGCATTGTCTTGTATATCTACCCGAATGACTGTGCACCCTGAATTTACTGATCTTACCTTCCAAATGTTGTCTGGAATAGATCGCTTTTAGCTCTAACTGCTTTATTATTTTATACTCAAGGATTTGTGATTCGTGACACTCAAAGTTAAAAAAGCGGGTAACGTAAATAATATAATTTGTTTAATCCTGTAAATCAGAGGCTTACCGTGTTGGGTACTGTCTTTTACGTATTATAATGTTTACATATGGATTCCCTAAAAATGGGCACAGAAAAAAGATTCTAAACATCAGATATGGTTTGGTTGTATTTCCCCACTTCCCACAACCCGCACCGCTATAGTAATGTACGCACAACTTTGCGAACGGTTTTAGCCTAAGTTCACAAAACCACTTCTGAATACGATTATTTTAGCAAAATAAATAATAATTTTCAATTTTTTTTTATATTATTGAATACTTGAAAAAAAAGCGTTTATTAATGAGCAAAATACATTATATAAATTATTGTCTTAAAAAAAGTAACCACTACAAAAAAGTATTAAAAGAAAATGATAATTTATTAAAGATCCACAAACTTTTCTTGGCCGACGCGGCCACTACTGGTACTACTGTCGCCATTTTGAATTTTCAGCCTGTCATTGTCAGTTAGCTCTCAACTAAATAAAACTTATAGGGTGACCTACGTATATAATAAATTATCATTTTCATTAATATTTTTTGTAGTGGAAACGTTTTTTTAAGGATAATTATTTATATAATGTGTCTTTGCTTATTAATAAACGCTAGTCTTTGCAGTATTCAATATAAAAATTATGAAAATTATTATTTATTTGCTAAAATCATCTAAGTAGGCTAACACCGTCCACTAAGTTGTGCGCAATGACTATAGCGGTGCGGGCTACAGGAAGTGGGAAAATGCTCCCGAATAAGATTTCACTTCGTATACACTGATGCGTGGGTTCTAATCCTAATGGGGGGATGTACCAATGTTTCATTTCTTAAGTCATAATTGTCTGAAATACATATATAAAAATACACGGTTTTTAACAGCAATAGAAAATAAAGAATAAATAAAGGAAAGAAAAATTTCGACACAGGCGGGATTCGAACCCACCTCTTTCTCTCTCATTTTTTACTAATTCGGAAGGCCACTTGTCTATCTTTTCAGATAGAATGCAAATGTTGAAAACGCCTAACTATCACATAATTTAAATCTGAAAAAATAGACAAGTGGCCTCCCGAATTAGTAAAAAATTCGGAGAAAGGAAACGCAAACACTACTAAAACGTGTAAAAGAAATAAAGGATAGAAGAATTTCGCGCTGGCAGCCATTGACACGATAGCTCAATTGGCAAGAGCGGCGAGGGCGTATACCCGAGGTCGCGGGTTCGAATCCCGCCTGTGTCGAAATTTTTCTTTCCTTTATTTATTCTTTAATTATTAGTAATAATCCCCACATGAGGTTTTCATGAACAAAAAGATTTAAATTATGTGATAGTTAGGCGTTTTCAACATTTGCATTCTATCTGAAAAGATAGACAAGTGGCCTTCCGAATTAGTAAAAAATTCGGAGGTAGGAAACGCAAACACTACTAAAACGTGTAAAAGAAATAAAGGATAGAAGAATTTCGCGCTGGCAGCCATTGACACGGTAGCTCAATTGGCAAGAGCGACGAGGGCGTATACCCGAAGTCGCGGGTTCGAATCCCGCCTGTGTCGAAATTTTTCTTTCCTTTATTTATTCTTTATTTATTAGTAATAATCCCCACATGAGGTTTTCATGAACAAAAAGATTTAAATTATGTGATAGTTAGGCGTTTTCAACATTTGCATTCTATCTGAAAAGATAGACAAGTGGCCTTCCGAATTAGTAAAAAATTCTAAGGTGGGAAACGCAAACACTACTAAAACGTGTAAAAGAAATAAAGGATAGAAGAATTTCGCGCTGGCAGCCATTGACACGGTAGCTCAATTGGCAAGAGCGATGAGGGCGTATACCCGAGGTCGCGGGTTCGAATCCCGCCTGTGTCGAAATTTTTCTTTCCTTTACTAACATCTTTTATTTATGAGTAATAATCCCCACATGAGGTTTTCATGAACAAAAAGATTTAAATTAAGCAATAGAAAAGTGCCCATAAATCCACTGACCCAGCAAAATGAATGACCCAAACGATATATGATGTTTAGATTTATTTTTTCTGTGCCACTTTTTTAGGGGATCTATATGTGAACATTAAATGTAAAAGACAGTACACGACAAGGTAAGCCTCTGATTTATAGGATTAAAAATATGATTTTATGTAGGTACCCACTTTTTAACTCTGAGTGTCACAAATAACAAATCCTTGAGTGTAAAATAATGAAACAGTTTACAGAGAAGTATAATTGGCAGTGTTATCGCTAAAAGCGATCTCTTCCAGACAACATTTGGAAGGTAAGATCAGTAAATTCAGGGTACACCGTCATTTGGATAAACATACAAGACAACGGCAATAATAAGCAAATATAATTAACTTTTATATTAAAACGAACTTATTTACTTACAGTAATAGTTATTAATTAAATTAATATTATATCAATTGTTTTATCAAGACATTTCAATACATAAATAAATTAGCCTGTATAATTTAAAACTATTCCCCTTATAATGGTATTTTTTTATTTACTGGCAATACTAATATCGATGACAGCGACGCCCTTACCGACCAAGAAAAATTTGTGGATCTGTACTGTATATACGTAGGTCACACTATAACTATTATTTATATGAGAGCTAACTGACAATGGCAGTCTGAAATTTCAAAATGGCGACAGTAGTACCAATTCAGCCGTCGGCCAAGAAAAGTTTGTGGATCTGTACCCCATAGATCCCAATGACTTCACTCTTCATTCAATTATTTTTTATCATTACATTCGTTTATTATGTTAAATCTATGTACTTATTTTTTTTAATATCTTTTGCTACCGTTATCCTATACAGACCTTTAATAATCTTGGTGCGATGCCTTTAAAACCAAATTTGTTTATACCTGTTAGATATTGTTGAGGTAAAATTATGAAATTCTCTGAAACGGTTTGACTGATTCCTACGAAAGTTTGTGTGTTTGTTAAGTATGTTTGAGTGCAGTATGTAAACTTTACCTAAACATAATGGCCTGGGAGAAACCTTGACTTTTAAAATAAAAAAGGCTTATATGCCATAGTTACAATACTCAGTATTATTAATTTTTCTTTAGTTTTCAAGCAAGAATCAACTACAATTGTGGATTGCATCGCAAGCTCATTAAGAAATTTGCCGTACTTTTTTTGACTGGTCACGCGTTGAGATAATGAAAACTTTGAGGAAAAATTATTATAAATTGGTGTAATAAAGAAAATTTCAGCGGAAGTAAGATGGGGCTTCAAAAGATTTTATAAATGGGGTCAATATTAAAATTTCCTAGAGATTATGATCTATACAAAATTTAATTAAATGACATTTGAGATTTGTCATTTTTATGTTTGCATACTTAGTTGTTTATTTAGTTTCTATAAATATAATTTGAATATGGTGGAATATTAAACTCGAAAAAACAGCAGTAATTATCAAAAGAAGGTCATTGCAAGCACATTACAATATGTATATATATATTTATTTTATAGTGTTTAAGTGCAAATATTAACTCTGTTATGCATACATACAATTTCTATTATGGCGAAGTTTGTTGGTAGTACACATATAAATCAGTATTTTTGCATGCAGGTTGTAGTTACAATATTTATTTTTTCCATAACTTATTCGAGGTTCGTACCTTACTTTCTTACATTACTCCTGTTTTGACGAAAACACAAGTCAATGAGAATACAAATAAAGGCTATAAATAAAAAACTGTAACTGCCACATTCTGCAAATCATCAACAAATCTGCCACTTTTGCAAAAGTTGACCACCAAAAACATTTTCATGTAAAATGTTGCCCAGACGAGCCCATATTACTCGCACTGTCAAAAAGTTATCAGATCTCATAAAGAGCCAAGCTTCCAACACTACACGCCCTAACTCTACAAGGCCCAACTTCACAAACTCTACACCTTAGTTAAAATATGTAAAACTCACTTTTGACCACGTAATGTTCTCTCGAGTGATCCTCTTAGCGAGGGCCAGTGCCAATTCGGACAAAGCAGTTTCGGACCGTAATATGGTGATGGGAGCGCGCGTGGCCTGTCTAGCCACGTGGCGAAACGCGTCGGGCCTCTTCCGTTCTAGAGCAGCACACAGCGCCCTCTGTGCAGCCAGAACCCCACTCTCTATGTTGCATATGGCATCTTCTCCGCATTCAGTCTCAATCATTCCTTGTAAACGTTTCATTATTAACTGCAACAAATGATTAATATTGTAAAATCTAGCTATTTTCACTCAACCGCCGTGAGCCGTGATAGCTCAGTGGTAAGAACACCGCTCATAGTGCGGACGATGATGATCCCGGGTCGGGCCTACACCAATTTGTCTTTTCTAAAGTCATATATGTGATTATATCAACGGTGACAGAAAAAAGCGTGAGGAAACGCACATGGCTTAGTTGTACTTAGTCATTGACAGTGAATTCGTACAAAACGGTGATAGGGGCAGGCCTATATAGGCGACCTATAGGCGATAGGCCTGCCCACTATCACGTGAGTACACTGTCCAAGCAAAACGTGACATTGTCACCTGGTGTTCAGAATAACACCAGGTGACAAAGTCACGTGATGTTCAGGAGTATTAGTAACTGTGTCAACCTCTCCGGGGATATACGGCGTGAACGTTTGAGTCTTTGACTCAAACTAACTAGGGTGTCGGCTTGGATTACCAAAACTTTTTATTTTGCTATAGGCAATGTACGAGGCTTTTAAGACTTTTTAAGTTATCGTTGGTTGATGTTGTTGAAAAACTATACAGAATAAGTTCACAAGATTTTTATACTGGAAAGTGAATGGTGTACTTCTCTGTGTAAAAAGTATCGGGAATATGTCAATAAAAAGACCCGCGTAAAAGAGGTCGTTAATTTTTTTTTACTGCATGTTGGTAGCACTGTACTGATTTAGCGCGCAAAATTTGAGCGGGATCTGTCATTTAATTTGTTTTAAACTACATTTTTTATTGGTCATAGTTTTGAGTCCTCGGCGATTTTTACAATGGAAAATATTGTTGAACAAAGAGTGAGCCTTAAATTTTGTGTTTCGAATGATATTTCATGTGGTGAATCACTCAAAATGTTGCGAAATACCTACGGTGAATCGTGTATATCGAAAACAAGGGCTTATGAATGGTATAAGGCTTTTAAAGAAGGCCGAGAAGTAGTAGTAGACTTGCCTCGTTCTGATAGACCTTCAACCGTTGGTCGTAGCCAAAGAAAACATCGACAGAATCAAGAAGCTAGTGCTCGAAAATCGACGTATGAGTCTGAGAGAGTTGGCTTGTGAGGTGAACATATCTTTTAAGTCCGTCCACAACATTCTCATTGACATTTTAGGCATGAAACGCGTCGCCGCTCGACTAGTTCCAAAAGAGCTCAATTTTGTTCAAAAAGCGCAGCGAAAGCATGTCGCTGAAGACATGGTTTCCCGAGCTTCTACGGATCCGACCTTTATGAAACGTATAATAACTGGCGACGAGACATGGGTTTATGAGTATGACATGCAAACAAGCCAACAGTCTTCAGAATGGCGTCTCGAAAACGAGCCGAAACCCAAAAAATCGCGGCAAAGTCGCTCCCAAATCAAGGTGATGCTGACAGTTTTTTTTGACTACCGTGGTGTGGTTCACTCCGAATGCCTTCCAGAGGGAGAAACAGTGAATCAAGAATATTATTTAGGCGTCATGAAGCGTTTGCGTGAGAGTATCCGCCGAAAACGTCCAGATTTGTGGCAACACAACTCATGGATGCTGCACCATGATAATGCACCATCACACACAGCCATTATAGTGTAAGAGTTTTTAGCGAAAAATTCAACAAAAGTTCTCGACCAAGCACCGTATTCACCTGATATGGCTCCGTCTAACTTTTTTTTATTTCCCAAGTTAAAATTACCACTTCGAGGAAAACGTTTTGAGTCGATAGAAGCCATAAAAGAAAATTCGCTGAATGAGCTAAAGGCCATACCGCAAATAGCCTATGAAAAATGTATGGAAGACTGGGTGAACCGGTGGAGATGTTGTATTGCAAGCGATGGGGCCTACTTTGAAGGCGATAAAAAAAATTTAGATGAATAATTTGTATTTTTTGTTTTATTGACAAATTCCCGATACTTAGTACACAGAATGTATATCTCTATTACCCATTAATGTATCCCACATTATTTATGCTTGGTATGGTGGGGTACAACTCATTGGCCGTAAGAAGGGATTATACATTGTTACAATATTTACTTTTTGTTCTGAGGGGTATCACAGATAACCCAACACTTTTGAATGTATTACACATATCTCTTCCCAATAACATGCTGAGACGACGGCCCGGTAGATTGTTAGCCTTACCACGGGCTGGTACTAACCTCCAGAGTGAGAGCTCACTTACTAGAGCGCTGGTAGCGCTCAATCAAATCGCCGAGGAAGTGGATATATTCTTGTGCACACTGAGAGACTTCACTAATGCATCACTTAGATATTTATGTTATTGTAAAATTTGCCGTGTAGTGTCGGCTTAGAATAACACTACCCCTTTCTACCCGTGGGTGATCGTAAGAGGCGACTAAGGGTATAGGGGCTTTTTAAGTGGTATTTGGGCGATGCGGTTGGAGACCCGTCACCAAAAACATTTATTATTACCATCTTTTCCCCAATCAACTTCCAAAAGTGCCTGAGGAATTTCTCATTCCAAAGCTCTGGCTACCCCGTTAAGGGATTTATAGCCGTGAGTATATGTATGTATGTAAAAATGTATAGTTTATATTTAGATATAAACTCATTGTTATTATTGTTTGTAAATAGTATAATTATTTGGTAAGTAAAATGCAATCGCATTAGGTTCTACCTGTTTAGATTATGTTTTTAGGTTAAATAAATAAATTAAATAAATCCAAGGTCTGCCGCGCCGAGGGATGCGTTGCCAGGGGTGAGCCTGGTCGCTAGCGTGCCGCCGTCCCGGAGCTTGGTGCACTCCGGGTACTAAATAACCTTACCTAGTCAAGCGGGGCTCTGGCTAGGTGGACAGTTTACTTCCCTTGCTTCTCGTGGGTCCAATATGTGTTCCAATTCTAATAAACACGGAGGCGGCGATGTAGCTCGCCACTCATCACGCCATGGTTTCTCACGAGGCGAAAAGTGGGCTAAAGAGACTCGCTTCAGTACGATGAATGTATGTGGAGGAATGTTTGAAAAAGGAGTTTTGGAATCTGTTAGACGATGTTGTGAATGGGTGTGATCAGAATGAGAGACTTATAATGTTAGGAGATTTTAATGGCTGGGTTGGTGTGTCACGCAACGGTTGCGAAAGAGTTTTAGGAAAGTTTGGCGATCAAAGGATGAATGAGAATGGTGAGAAATTGATTGAGATATGTTTGGAGAGGAATCTTTGTGTTACAAACACGTTGTTTAAACACAAAGATATCCATATGTATACAAGACAGAGGGGAAGCGAGAGAAGTATGATTGATTTTGTGATAGTTGATGAAAGGCTGAGAGCAAAGGTTGTTGACACCAGGGTCTATAGGGGCACGAACGTTGGCACAGATCACTTTCTCGTTATATCACGATTAAAGGGTCTGTGTACGCGTTGGCGTCACAGGCCTAAAGTGTCAACAACGGTTTTTGCGAGAATAAAAGTGGAAAAACTGCAAGAAGATGAAAATATCAGAGATGAATACGTCAGGAAATTGGATGATAGACTAAGTTGCGTGGAGATGAAGGATGAAATGGAAATAGAAGAAGTATGGGATGTGCTCAAATCGACGATGGTTGAATGTGCGACGGAAGTTTGTGGAGTGTGTAAAAGGTCAAATAGACCACCAACAAGTTGGTGGGATAAAGTTGTGAAAGAGGCGGTTGGAGATAAGAAGAAAGCGTGGTTAGATTTACTAGCGATTAAAGCTAGTAAACGGATGAATGCGAGTGTAACTGACGATGTAGTGCAGAAAAGTGAAGATGAATAAAAGAGAGTTAAGAATGAGGTGAAGAAGAAAATAGAGAAGAAAAAGCGGGATTTGCAAGAGTGGTGTGAGAGGAAACTTTCTGATAATTTCCGGAATAACCAAAAGTTATTCTGGAAGTATATCCGGAAGGAAAAGGGAGTTTCCCAAAACACGAGAGTGAATGTAATAAGAGATGAACAGGGTGAATTGGCGACGGATGAAAGTAGCATGAAACGGGTATGGAAGAATTATTTTGAGGGACTGTTTGAAAAAGAGGATGCATCCATTTCTTCGCCAATCGACAGTAATGTTGATTGGAACGAAGAGATGGGTGATTTCAGTGACAGTGAGATTAGTATGGAAGAAATAATGAAAGCAATGAAAAGTATGAAAGGAGGGAAGGCGGCAGGGTATGATAGGATTACTATCGAAATGCTGAGGGCTGGTAAAGGGTTGGTGGCTTCTTGGTTGTACTTCCTTTTCCAAAAATGCTGGTCGAGTGGCAAAGTTCCACGAGACTGGTGCAAGGCGGTGATTGTGCCTCTATATAAAGGAAAGGGGTCACACCAAGAGGCTAAAAACTACCGCGGCATCAGCTTACTCAGCATTGTTGGTAAATTGTATGCTAAGGTACTGATTGAAAGAGTGATGAATGAAACTGATGAGAAAATATGGGATGTGCAAGCGGGATTTAGGAAAGGAATGGGATGTATGGATCAAATCTTCTCTCTAAGGAGCATCACTGAAAAGTTCTTAGCTAAGAACCAAAAGGTGTATTGCTCCTTCATTGATTTAGAGAAGGCGTATGATAGGGTGGTAAGAAAGTGTTTATGGGAGGTGTTATCCAAGTTCGGTTTGGGGAGTCAACTTATACGTGCATTGGTATCACTCTATGAGGATTCTAGTGCATGTGTAAGAGTAAACGGGGAAAACACTGACTGGTTCGGAATCTCTAGGGGTGTCCAATAGGGATGTGTAGCTTCTCCGTGGCTCTTCAATTTGTTCATGGATGACTGTTTGACAGAGTTGCGTGAAAGTGATTATGGACTAAGAATGGGTGGATTCATCATTAAATGCCTCTTGTATGCTGACGATCAAGTGATACTTGCATCATCGGCAGAAGAGTTGCAAGAGATGATGAATATTGCATGTGAGTCTTTTGTAAGAAAAGGAATGAGGGTGAATGTGGATAAGACCAAAACGATGGTTTTTGAGAGACAGGAAGATGTGACGGAATGCGTGATTGCGATTGATGGTAAGGATGTGGAACAGGTGAAGGAGTTTGTATATCTGGGAAGTTTATTACAAGGGATGGAAAATGTGATGAAGACATTGAAAGAAGAGTGAAAATGGGTAATGCGGTAAATGGAGCAATGAATAGCCTAATTCAGGATCAGTCAATCGGTGTCTGAAAAGGCCCGAATGGCTGTGCATGATGCTGTTCTTGTTCCTACGCTTATGTATGGAAGCGAATGTTGGGTGTGGCAGAAGAAGCATGAGAGCAGAGTGAATGCAGTAGAGATGAGGTCCCTCAGAAAAATTTGTAATGTTAGATTGTGTGACCGAGTGAGAAATAGTGTTATTCGTGAAAAGTGTGGTGTGAAAGATGATATTGTAAGAAAGATAGAAAAAGGAATGTTGAGATGGTTTGGGCACATAGAGAGGATGGATGATAGAAAATTGGTAAAAGGGATCTATAGAGCTAGTGTGGATGGTAATGTTAGTAGAGGACGACCACGGAGAACACACTTGGACCAAATTGAGAGTGTGCTCAAAAAGGCTGGCGTCCGAAGTATGAAGAATAAAAGAGCATGTATGAAAAGATTGATGGATGTAAACGAAGCTAGAGAGGTTTGTCAGGATCGTACGAAGTGGCGATCGATAGTCTCTGCCTACCCCAATGGGAATTGATGGCGTGAGTGTATGTGTGTATGTGTATGTGTAAATAAATAAATTAAATTAAATGATACTTCATTGGCAAGAGCTAATTCAGAAATTGAATAAACAATGTATTATGGAAATCGAACCGCCATACTGGAAAATTTTTAACATTCAATCTTCTTTCAAAGGCGCACATTTTTGCAGTTTATTGATTAAATAGCGAGAATCATAGCTTCACTTAAATTAATATCGTGATCTTTTATAACGAATTCTGGGAACTGTTTGCAATAAGCAAAATTTTCATTAAAAATTTCGTTACATTTTTATTTTAGTACTTGCTTTTTGACGATTAATGGCGTCAAAGATAGATATTAGAGATGGAAGCTATATAACATTACTTGATAACTAGTTATTAAGATGTTTTTTTTGTATTTTTCTTTGTAATTGTGTTTAAAATTAAAAATAAATACGTATAAATATTAAAAAAATATATATTCTAAATTGGTTACTACAAGCTTGCTGGATCATACCCATATATGGTATCATAGATTTTTCATCTTACCAACTTTCGTTTCTACGTCTCGTACGTAGGGAACTTGTTACATATGTGGCTAAATTCCTAAACTTTAATTTCTTCTTTTTGAGACCATTGTGTTATGCATTAGTATTTATGTATACATTCGTTTCAATTTTTTAGATATTATGTGGCCATGTGCTTGCGAAGAATAAGTTTCAGATCACATATCGCTAAATAGGTGCTAATCGACAATCCTTGATTGACTCTTATGTGTTTGTATGTGCAATCCCAATTATTCTTCGAATTCACCAATCAAACTTTTACTTTATGTGTATTACACCATTTATTCTCCAACCTTTATTTTATAATCTTTTCCCCACTCAACTTACAAAAGGGGCTGAGGAATTTTTCATTCTCATGCTCTGGCTACCCCTTCTAGGGATTTATAGCCGTGAGTATATGTATGTATATTATTCTCCTAATTATTAAAATCCCCTACGATTACTACTCACCTTTTTTCCCGGCACAGCAGATCGCCTCATCTGTATCTTAATATACTGTAGACAGAGCGCCCGTCCCTGTCGCACAATATGCGGCTTGACTTGCATCGGGATGGCGAGATACCGGCCGATGGTGGCGGACAGGCGGCGGGAGACGGCGGCGGCGGCGGCACTCGACACCATGGTGCTGAACCGACGCTTGGTGCGGTCCAGAGCTGACAGCGAGCGCGCGGGGGTGCTGCGGGCGAAGCCTCCTGTATAAAATTGAGCAAGATCCTGTATTGATGTAAGACAATGTAAGGATGATACTCTTTTAAGATGTTGATAATCAAATATGAAATTAATATTAGTAGGTCTACCTCACCTCAAGTATCGATGTTCAGTAATCAGTTTCACTTTTTGGTAGTAAATATTGAGCGGACAAACCTTTAGTTAACCCCAGGAATTATTTCACGAAAATCGTATAAATATTATGTGCATCCTATGACCCTTCCTCTGTTTTTATATCCTAACCAAGCTAATCAGTTAAACGAGGAAATAACTAAAATATTTAAACTCACACCTTTGGTTCCCATTTGGACAAGGTGGAGCGGAGCAATTGATAGCCACTTTGTACGTTTCGGGCAAACCTTTACATTGTATTAATCATTCATATATATGTATCAATTTCAAACCCAAGAGACACGCATTCTTGTACCTACCCATCGTGTAACCTTTATTTAATTTAGTATTTTCTAAGATTTTCACGAATTGCACATTATAAATAAAACAACTATTGATTTTCGGATATTTTAATCGCGTGTTATTACGCTGGTTATTACATTGTTTTTAAAGCGCGACATTTCGAAAACTTTTCAGTTATCATGGTCACGGGAAGACTGAGGTGTTATTTGACATTATGCAGTAGGTACTATAAAATTATTAATACTAACTACCTTCACAAAATTTAAGTTACATTTGCGTTTATTATTTGCTATGTACAAAAAGAGTTAATGTTATCTGGAGGAGTTAATGGATCTGCTAGTGTTCTTCCTTTGCTTAGTTGTGCTAATGATCGGGTTCCAAGCAGGTGGTGATTGCCAACCATCATCTCTATTGAAGTTTGGATGTTTCTTTATTTCAATAGATTCGCGTATCATTCTAGGAATCAATCGATTCTCTTTTGCTAGAATTTTAGGTTTGTCAAAACGCTTGTGGTTGTTTGGCTTATCGAAGGTGTGTTCACACAAAGCAGATCTTCCAGGACGCCTATTCTTCATATCAGCAATATGTTCTTTTACGCGAGTAACAAAGCATAGTGTAGCAACTCGCGTAAGAGAACATGACCATGATAACTGAAAAGTTTTCGAAACGTCGGGCTTTAAAAAGAATGTAATAACACGCGATTAAAATATCCGAAAATCAATAGTTGCTTTATTTAATTTTCTGGAACCTCAACCTAGGACATAAATGGGTTCCAGGTATATTTAGAACCAAAATCAACCTACGCAATAGGATTAGCGTTGTTGCCTTTGTTAATTTTGCAGAGAGACGACACTATGTGGAAAAGTAGTGAGTGGAAATTGATGAGGTCATTTTGGATTAGGAGAAGATTTAGGGTCCACTACGTTTTTAAAACGTCAAAAAAACTTAGTATCCTTAAATTTACCAAGGCCGCGGCGTGGTCGTAGCTTATGGTTTCGGAGGTAACGGATTCGAATCCCGCTGAGGGACTCATTTATATCATGTATATGAATGATTGTTTCCTAGTCTTGGATGTTAGTTAAATGTGTATAATGTAGTATTAAATGTATCATTGAGTTAGTATGTATGGAGATACCATAAGTCATTAAATGGTACTTCTGTATGGCTAACTTAATGTGTGTAATTTGTCCGTATATGTTATTTGTTTATTTATTATTATTCAAGCCCATCTTTTATGCTTTATTCTTTGACATCGAGAAAGAGGATATTTAACTATTTTCATGTATGATTAAAAATTACTGAAGCAGTTGTGCATGTATGATTTCTTTAAGATTAACTCGAACAAAATTCATCATATTATGTTATCAGAACACACCTGATTGAATTCGGTCAATAAACGTGAGCGCCGAAAAGAGAATTCGCTTGTAATCTAAATGAGATATTTTTTGGAATATCTCACGGCGGGTGATAATCAGCTTAGATCTTTATATTTTCAGTGGTTTTTTTCCGGCCTCGGTATAATGCGGGTGAGAGCTACCATGTTTTCTAATTGGTACGACATGAAGCATCAAAAATGGTTACAACGAAATCTTTGTATCTCGTTTTCATTTGCCTCGTGCTAAAGGTTCCACAGTAGAAAATCAATATAATAGGAACACGATATGGATATATTCTCAACTTAACTCAACATCTCCAACGTTAACCACTGTAGGTAAGATATGAGTTTAAATGTCTGACCCAGTTCCATGGCCTAAGTACTTTTTCAGTTTGTTACTATTAGTCTGCAAAATCATATCGCGATTGAACGCAAGTTATTACCACACAGCTTTACATCTTAAAGGGTAGGCTAAGGTAATTTGACTGAACATGACATGTAATTGTTGCTGGAAATGTAATCTACGCGCTATAGAAATATTCAATATTTCTTGAACAAGGGTTTCCTCACAGCGATTTTCATCATTAGCAACCTTGAGAAATTAATTACACCTGATATGAGTTAATGAATCACACACCGGATTCAAACCCTTGTCTCCCGGCTGTCACTGCAAATAACATATGACTCACAGCCTAGGCTCGCAACTAATAAATCTCTACCTTATTCCTACGTTATGTCTAGAGCTTTTCTCCGGCCAAGATTCTATTAGTATTTAATCATATTTTAGGGTTGAATATCTATTTTCCGCCTCGAAATAGAATTGATAAATTTTTCCTTTAGCAAATTACAATCATCCTCCTTTTGCTTAGCGTCTGCAAATAAAAAACGGCTTGCATACTTTAAATAGGTTTCTTATCTTGAAACTAAAGAGATAATAACACAAAAAGATGTTAATTTTATAAAACTCCGTAAGATGAAAATAAATGTAATTATACAGGATAATTACTCATAAATAAAAGATGTTATTAAAGGAAAGAAAAATTTCGACACTGGCGGGGTTCGAACCCCGCCAGTGTCGAAATTTTTCTTACCTTTAATAACATCTTTTATTTATGAGTAATAATCCTTACATGAGGAATTCATGTCAAAAAACATTAAATTATGTGATAGTTAGGCGTTTCCAACATTTGCATTCTATCTGAAAAAGGTAGACAAGTGGCCGTCCGAATTAGTTAAAATTCGGAGGTAGGAAACGCAAACACTACTTGAACGTGTAAAAAAAAGAAACAAAGGATAGAGAAATTTCGCGCTGGATGCCAACTGACACTGTAGCTCAGTTAGCAGAGCGACGGGGGCGTATACCCGAAGGTCGCGGGTTCGAACCCCGCCAGTGTCGAAATTTTTCTTTCCTTTAATAACATCTTTTATTTATGAGTAATAATCCCCACATGAGGAATTCATGTCAAAAAACATTAAATTATACAGGATAATTTGCTACAAAACTATGGTAAATTAATGGCGCTATGCTTACGCTACGCTATTATACCACCCCTAAATATCTCTGTAGCTAAATAGCTGTGTAGTGTCGGCTTAGAATAGCACTACCCCATTTCTTCCGGTGGGTGTACGTAATAGGCGACTAACGGACTTGGGGTTTTTAAGGGATTTTTGGGCGATGCGGTTGGAGACCCAACACCAACAACCTTTATTCTGGCCATCTTTTCCCCACACAACTTCCAAAAGTGGCTGAGGAATTTAAAAATTTTCAGCTCTGGCTACCCCTTTTAGGGATTAATAGCCGTGAGTATATGTATGTATGTATGTATGTAAATATCTCATAGCAGTGTGTAGAGCGCTGCGAGGCTCAATTCATATTTATTTTAATGACTACAGTACATATGTACTACATTAATCAGAGAAGTGATCCATTTTCTAAATGCATTTATGGGTCTTATTTTATTTGGAAGACAACGCAAATTCAGAACTTTTAACACAACATATAATTAGAACTCTTAATTTGCCTCATTTTTTTGTAGTTTACAAAGAATACTCAATATGATCTCAAAGATCTCTAAAGGCTGTTTTGTTAATTAGAAAATACTATAAAAGTATTGTAAACATGAAAATAACTCTGTCTGACTGTATGTCTGTTGGCAATCACGCCTTAACTACAAAGTCTTCTTGCCACACACAGACTTTTATTATAAAATTCTTTATATCCCAGATAAAATGAGCTTTCCTTAGGGATCATAAGTTATTATATAATGATGTGGGATAAGGGATGTGGTACGACATTGTATGGAAAATGTAACTAAGTCAAACTTTTACGTGAATAACAGATTGTACAAGATATTATACAAGACAAAAATAATGTGTTTACCAGTCTGTAATGAATAGGCACCGATTACAAATCGTTTTCATTCATCATTATCATTATATCGTTTCAGCATCAAATAATAGGCTATATATCAAAATCAATACGCGAATTTGTATAACGGGTGAGTAGTGTTTGAAGAAATCTAAGTTATATTTCAGTGGCACTAATCTCGTAAACTATGGCGGATTGATGTGTGTAATGCAGTGATGTTTTGTGTCGGTTTAAAATACCTATCTTTAAGAGTGTGTGGCGACAAGGTAAAGAAAGGATTTCTGATCTTTAATGCTATTGATTAACTATGCGTTGCCAAGGGCAAATTCTTGAACATGAAACGATTTGGCCCCTTTCCTACAACAAAAAGGTTTAAGCTCTGAAATTCCATCCGTGAATAACACTTTGTTTTCTTATAGCTCGTGAAAATAAAATAAACTAGGAGATACACCGGATTACGAGTAACATCGATAGTCCTTTCATTTCACTAAAAGCTAATCGGGTGACTAATTGAGAATCAGTTTCGTAGTTTCTAGACCAATTATCTTAATAATGTCTTTGTTAGATTATATATTTTTTCAGAAAAGAAAAACAGTTTATATTTATATATGGTAAAAGTTTATGTTTTATTGTGATTTTTCATGATGTTTTTTTTATGCTTAAAAGATAGGGGATAGAAAATCAGTAAATAATGATTAATCAGAAGATTTGATAAGTAGTGCGTTTATCAATCCTTTTTTAGATTTAACAATATCTCCACAGACCACGTATGTCTTCACCGAGGGGCTCGTCTCTACCACAAGTTGGCCTCATACGGTTTACCAAACTGAACACTTTTACCATGACAGTATCCGGGGCTAACTGTATAAAATGTCCTACTTAACAAAGACTACTAAAGGACAATGTTCAGAATGTATGGAAAAAATCCCAAACCCGGCGCTAACGAAACTCAACTCAAATTAGATATAATTGAGTGATAAAATATTCTATGGGGGACATGATTGAAATCGATAACTAAGCGCGCGAAATTGGTATTCGTATTTTTATAGGCGTCATACGAATATTTTAATAGAACTCACAATAGTTTTACCGTAATTAGCCACATTTGCGCCATTCAAGTGTATAAAGAACTAGTATAGGCACCTCGACGTTGAGGGGCAACGTTTTTGTTAGTTCTATTAAAATATTTATTTGTCATGAAATATAGTTTTTGCAGGTAGTGTCACCTAATGCAACTAAATTACAAATTTTATAATTTACAAGTTAACAATATAATTAAAGCAGCTAGTTTGCATTGTAACATAAATAATAATTAGTATGACGCCTATAAAAGTTCGAATAAAAAAATTCGCGCACTCGATTTCAATTATGTCTCCCATGGATTATTTAATCCCGCAATTTTTCAGCCTGCCTAATAAATCTGATTAAATCCCAGTGGATTTAATTGATTCCCAGTGGATGGAATTGCACCCGAAAACCTAGAGTAACCCAAATGCATCGTCAGGTCATAGAGGCAGGTACATTAATATTTATAATAGTTTAACCGTGTCAAAAATAAGCGTGGATAGAATTTTCTTAGTTTACGAAAACGGAATTCTAAATGTATGTCTCTTGCTCATCTGTGCAGCGAATAAATGACTCTCTTTCTCTTTCTTTCTCTTTCTAAAATAGAGGAAGGGTACTAAACAATTTACATAATAGTCGTTTATGAAAGTTTGTAGCTGACTTTCAGATTAAATTTAGATACTTGTACTACAAAAACCCATTAGAACAATAACTGTAAAAAGAATATCATAATAAAATATATATGTGAATCAAATCAGTAAAGCTGTGTAGTGTCGGCTTAGAATAGCACTAACCCATTTCTTCCGGTGGGTGTACGTAAGAGGCGACTAACGGTTATGAGGCATTCGAGGGATTTTTGGGCGATGCGGTTGGAGACCCATCATCAACAACCTTTATTTCACAATCTTCCTCACGCAACTTCCAAAAGTGGCTGGGGAATTTCTTATTTCTTAGCTCTGGCTACCCCTTCTTGGGATTTATAGCTGTCAGTATATGTATGTATGCAAATTCGAAAATACCGTAAAAGTTAAATAAAATATCAAATGAGGTATTATTTTTTTATATTTGTCCGCGTCCGTGGTTGGCCACTAGCTACATTGCTTTGCCAAATGTCTTTTTAAAGCCTGTGTTCCCCATTCGGTATACAAAGTTTAATATAAGTAATGCTGAATACATTTTTTTCGCGATATTAATAAAATGAAGATAATCCAAAAAAATATTATTGGGCCTATTCTCTCCTCTCTAATATTCTCTTTTCAGGACTTATGTGTTAGAGTTTATTATTGTGAGGACGAAAATATTCGCACTATTTAATAAAACATTCGTGTAAACATCTTATTACATTTAACAATATTGACACTGATTTTAATTTTTTCCATTTCACGATTCTTATTTTTGTCACTAATGACGTCATTGAATTTAAAGGTAAAGAAAAAAGGGGACAAGTGCGAGTTGAACTCGCGTGAAGAGGGTTCCGTACGATGTTAAAGTTGGTACGCACAATATTGAGCGATTTACCACATATACTCACGGCTATATTTCCCTAGAAGGGGTAACCAGAGCTAAGGAATTATAAATTCCTCAGCCACTTTTGGAAGTTAAGTGGGGAAAAGATGGTAAATATAAAGGTTTTTGGTGATGGGTCTCGAACCGCATCGCCCAAAAATCCAATAAAAAGCCCCAATACATTGGTATTGGTGAATATAAATAGTGATTTACCATGTTATTTTAATATCATTATAATAATCTTATAGGTTTATAATATAATATTCTTATAGGTTTTCCTATAATCTATAAGGAGAAAACTAATTTCTGTATTTTTTTCAAAATTTTAGGTTCAGTAGTTTCGGATATAAGGGGGGGGGGAATGGTCAATTTTCGTCTATATTCTTGAATAACTTAGAAACTATTTATTTTAAAATTACAAAAAAATACATTTAAGATCTTCTTAACAAGAACTTTCATTTGATATGCCACACGATGCAGTTTTCAGTTTTTTTTTATTTTCCCCTTCCCCTCCAAAATTGACCCCCGTCATTGACTCACGTTGGGTCACAGGAATTGATATGTGTATAGATTCGGAGATAATTGACTGTAAGTGACGGACGGACAGACACACGAGTGATCCTATAAGGGTTCCGTTTTTGTATTCAGACGTACGGAACCCTAAAACTTAATAAATAATGGATCAATCAATTTAAATAAAATAAATTCTAATTGACTTTTGAAATGGAAAAAAAAAACTTGAATATAAATAAAATACCATAATTTAATGTTTTTTGACATGAATTCCTCATGTGGGGATTATTACTCATAAATAAAAGATGTTATTAAAGGAAAGGGGGCGTATACCCGAAGGTCGCGGGTTCGAACCCCGCCAGTGTCGAAATTTTTCTTTCCTTTAATAACATCTTTTATTTATAAAATACCATGTTAATTTTTAACAGTAAAGATAACTATTCAATGATTCAAAATGTATATTCGTAATTTTAAACATAACATAACATAACATAACATAACATAACATATACTCACGGCTATAAATCCCTAGAAGGGGTAGCCAGAGCTAAGGAATTAGAAATTCCTCAGCCACTTTTGGAAAATTGAGTGGGGAAAGGATGGTATAGTAAAGGTTGTTGGTGATGGGTCTCCAGCCGCATCGCCCAAAAATCCCTTAAAAGCCCCCATACCGTTAGTCGCCTCTTACGTACACCCATCGTAATTTTAATAAAACTAAAATTAAGTAGTTATATAAAACAATTTCGGAAGAAAAGTCCGCTTCGGTGGGCTGTTACCGCTCTCCCTGTTCATGCAATTTCGATCATAAAATGATATGTAAAGTTAACCTCTGAATATGTATTCCCAAAATGAATATTTTAATTACTTAAATAACTCAGAACTAAAAAAAGCAAATAAAAAAAAAAACACTTTTTGTACGTTGTAATATTGTTACTAAAGTCTACGTCTATTTGGTGGACTTTATACATTTACATACATACATATACTCACGGCTATAAATACCTAGAAGGGGTAGCCAGAGCTAAGGAATGAGAAATTTATAAAAAATATTATGAAAATAATAATTTTTTTTAAACGGAGCGTTATTATCATTTATGATAATAATCCTCGAACGAGTTAGGGGTGATTTTATGAAAGTTGGACAGGAGGTGAATAATAGAATTTTTGGTTTTGTCAACTCAAGCATAACACGAGCAATAGGTTGTGAAAGTGCTATTCCAAGCCAATATTGCATAGATAATATGATTGCAAAAATAAGCCAAATTACCATTGATTCCCAGTAAACTTTCTCCATTTCCAG
This sequence comes from Bedellia somnulentella, assembly GCA_963576735.1. Lineage (NCBI taxonomy): Eukaryota > Metazoa > Arthropoda > Insecta > Lepidoptera > Bedelliidae > Bedellia > Bedellia somnulentella. The sequence goes on along the minus strand of OY755175.1, from coordinate 9,382,242 downwards.
GAATGACGCTCAACGGTGTGCTAAGTTTGCGTCGATGCCGCAATTTCTGTATTGGTTGGGGTTCGAAATCATCTTCGTCTTCTTCGGGCGGGGTCACGTGAATGGCAATGTTCTGGGTTGCAAGGCTTTCTGAACTGCACTCCATTTGGCATTACTTCTAGTGTTTTTGGAGAACTGAAATAATAGTATAAACTATTTTTATTTACTCACAAGACTCAAGCATTCACGTCGTATAACCCCGAAGGGGTTGGCAGAGGTACTACTGCTTCTGAACATCACGAGACATCGTTACCTGGTGTTCAGAGTTACCGAGTTTTGCGTGGACAGTAAACTATCGCCGTTTGGTACAAATACAGTGTCACATGATTAAGTACAACTTAGCCATGTGGGTTTCCTCACGATGTTTTCCCTCAACGTTAGCAACCATAATAAATTAATCACACTTATGTCTTTAGAAAAGACAAATTGGTTGAGGCCCGATCCGGGATTCAAACTCACGCCTGTCTATATTGACGGGCGGTCGTTCTACCCTTTGGACTATCAAGGCTGTTCAATTTACCTTCTTTAATTTTAAGGGTTACATTGATAGTTTCGTCATTGGTTGAATCATTGGACAAATTTGGTGTGGAGTTATGACCCGCGGCAGACACCTATGATTCATACTTGAATTGAGGGTTATTTAATAGTACTTCAACCAGCACAATGCGTACATTTGTGGGTGATTGTACACCAGAGATATCTATACGCAAATTTAAAGAAATAAGTATGTTTAGTCCGAGAGCCATTAACCATGGGGACAACTTTTAAACTATTTTTTTATAAAATAGTTTAAAAGTTGTCCTGGTTTAAACTATTTTTTTATAAAATAGTTTAAAAGTTGTCCCCATGGTTAATGGCTATATTTATTGGTTGTTATTTTTTCAACAGTTAATTTTGGTGCCACTCCTAAGATTGTTGCTTTTCAGCTTATTTCAGTAATGGTTTACTTTTGCTTAAATGGCTAAGTAAATGATTTTTTTTTGACTTTAAAATTAAAGTGCCGAAGGAACCGTGATGTCACAATGAGAATGAAATTAATTACGAGTACTATATTGGTTTCTGTCCTACAATGATAATTAGAATTCACTTCTTTTTGGCTTAAAGAAGAATAATGCTGCTTGGTCCAATAAAAATAAGATGTGAATGTAAGTAAAAGTCTGAGTTTCAAGCATATTAGCAATATTTTCGAAATTCATCTAAACCATAATTATTTAATAAATAAAGATGATATCAGTAAACAATAACAAGTTTGGTTTCTTTATGCGAAATTATGTATATAGAAAAAAAAACGTTCTTTTGCTATTGCAATGGGCACAAAAAATAACACACAAATATAATAAGTTAAACTTAACGCCTTAAACAAAAAACCAAATTGTAGAAAAAACAACACCATTTACAATAAAATATATATTTCCTTATGTATATCCTTATACCCCGAACCTTTAGATAAAAAAAAACCTGACCTAGAATATGAACTCACGTCTCTTGCATGAGAAGCGGGTGTTTTTGATAGTACTTACGGTTTTGGGGCTATTTTAGTCATCGTTGGGCTGATGGCTGTGCGGCTGGAGACACATCACCAATCATCCTTAATTTTAAAACTTTTCAACACATAACTTCCCAATATGGCTGAGGAATTTCTTATTCTGAAACTCAGCCTATTCCTCATTGGAATATATAGCCTTGATTATTGGTTAGTAGCAATTACCACAATCAGATTAGAGAAACACTACACTAGTGTATGAAATGATGCTCAGTCATTCCCCAGCCCAGTCATTGCTATGCGGGTTTTATGTTTTTCATCATACTTGTAACTTTTTGTTATTTTCTTTTTTTGTGATATTGTCTTTATAACCGGTGTTTTTTTATATATTAGATTTATTTTTAGATATTGCTAATTATTGTTTTGATTCAAAGGCCACTCCGATGGCATCGATATAAATGATAAGATCAATGGCCCATGGCGAGTTCTTTCACAGGAACCGAAATACTATATAATTTAATGATAAATATATTTTTTTAAGGAATTATGCATATGGTAACCAAGAAGATTCTCTGTGGGTAATTGTATTTCTGTGGAACGTTTACTCTTAAAAGTTATTTCTATTTTCTTTATAATGCCATAACTTGCTAACATGACTAACACATAATGGGGGATATGGCCCCAGTTAGAGCTGCCATCTGTTCAGAATTCCCCGGATTTGTACTAGTTTTAAATGCCCCCCGGGACTCTCCGGAAGGGTATTTTGCAATTGCAAGTGTCTGAGTTTAAACCGGACTCTTTCGATTTCAGAGTTTTTTTTACATAGATAAGCGGTAAATTGAAATAAATCTTAGCTAAACGTTTCATGTTGGAACAAAAGGCTCCATTTGAACCTTTACACACAATGAATGGCTTGACTTTAATAATGGGAATCTAGCAATATATAGCTCTAAAAGCCAACTATGTTTGTGTGAAAACTCAGATTTATTTATTTATCTATCCAATCTGTTGTTTATTGAAAAACTAATCATTTATTCGTAACGATGGCAATGTCATATTTCAGTATTATTCTGCGCTATAAAGCTCTATTTTAAAGCTTTAAAGTATTCAAGTTCAAACTAATATTATCCAAAATTTGGTGTTACTTACCGTCACTCAACAACTTAGTTTCAATTGATTGATATGTTCTTCCAATAAAAGTGTTCATTCCTAATCATCGTATTAATAAGAGGATAATTGGCAAAGTCACGCAAAATAAACATTTGAATCACGAGCCTGTAGCGTGTGGCCTCCCATATGTCAATGAAATTTTCAATTCAATAATGTATGTTTTATTAAACTACAGGGTTGTGTAGCTACTTCCGACAGGGTTGTGTAGCTTCCCCGTGGCTCTTCAATTTGTTCATGGATGACTGTTTAACAGAGTTGCGTGAAAGTGATTATGGATTGAGAATGGGTGGATTCATCATTAAATGCCTCTTATATGCCGACGATCAAGTGCTACTTGCATCATCGGTGGAAGAGCTGCAAGAGATGATGAATATTGCATGTGCGTCTTTTGAGAAAAAGGGAATGAGGGTGAATGTGGATAAAACAAAAACTATGGTTTTTGAGAGAGAGGTGAATATGACCGAATGCGTGATTGAGATTAATGGTAAGAAAGTGGAACAAGTGAAAGAGTTTGTATATTTGGGAAGTTTGTTTACTAGGGATGGAAAGTGTGATGAAGATATCGAGAGAAGAGTGAAAAAGGGTAATGCGGTAAATGGAGCACTGGATAGTCTAATGTCTAGTCAGTCGGTGTCTGCAAAGGCCCGAATGGCTGTGCATGATGCTGTCCTCGTTCCTACGCTTATGTATGGCAGTGAATGTTGGGTGTGGCAGAAGAAGCATGAAAGTAGAGTGAATGCAGTAGAAATGAGATCCCTCAGAAAAGTGTGTAATGTAAGGTTATGTGATCGTGTGAGGAATGATGTGATTCGTGAAAGGTGTGGTGTAAAAGATGATATTGTAAGAAAGATAGAAAAAGGAATGTTGAGATGGTTTGGGCACATAGAGAGGATGGATGACAGTAAATTGGTGAAAGAGATATATAGAGCCAATGTGGAAGGTAATGTTAGTAGAGGACGACCTCGGAGGACACATTTGGATCAAATAGAACATGTGCTCAAAAAGGCAAGTGTCCGCAGTATGAAGAATAAAAGAGCATGTATGAAAAGATTGATGGATGTAAACGAAGCCAGAGAAGTTTGCCAGGATCGTACAAAGTGGCGATCGATAGTCTCTGCCTACCCCAATGGGAACTAACGGCGTGAGAATATGTAATGTAATGTAATGTTATTAAACTATAAATAAATAAATAAAATAAATATAAAATTATTTTTTCATTTTCATAAGTACATGAATATATTTGTCTCAACCTACGTATATTAATAAAGTACTATAAACATATAGTTTTCTTGCTTTTGAGCAAGTTATTGTATGTGCATAAATTAAATGTGATAAAGTAATACAACATTTGACACAAAGAAAGTCTGTATATTTAACTATTTATCAAATAAAATAAAGTCTCAAGACAGGAGCATGAAATGTTTTTTTTATAATTTATTCGGTATTTACAGTATCAAAAATTAAATATTTTTCATTTTAATTAAGAAATTAGTGAGCTTTGATCTAAATAAGTTTTCTGAATTTTTACTTTCGACGATGTAATTGATGAATAGAAAATAAAACGACGTCAAAGGATATTTACACGATATTAAATTAAATAGGGCCACAATTCTCGCTTATTTAACAATAAACTGAAAAAACGTATGCTTTTGAAATAAAATTGAAGGTCAAACAGGTTGTAGTCAGTAGTAGTAGTAGTTAATTTTTATTAGAAAACATAAAATCTTGAAAACGCTTTCCAATCAGAATCACTTTTATGAAAATTTGCATTCTGAATTGCTGTAGTCTCATTATTCACAAATGTAGTTATCAAAAATGTGTTAGCTTGGTCTTAAAATCTATTACTCGGTATATGTTTTCACCCTGACGACAGTTTTGCACATCTATTTTATTTAGATTTTTTTGATAACACCGTTATCCCATTATTTGCCGAGTGTATTTAGTCAGGGCTACCCAAGGCGTAAAATCTGTCTGTCGCATATTTTATGAATTGTTCAATAAAGTGATTTATGCGATCTGCTTCAAATCCTGAAACGAACCCTACCAATATTTAACGCAATTTTATGACGGATTACAAGCTATTAACATTATTACCAAAGCTAATAGCTTGGTAATAATGCTATAAACTTAAAATTGCCTTGTACCTACATTACTTTAAGCCCCAGGTTCAAAAGAACACATGACAGCGGCATTGTCGCGCTGAGTTTCCACAGAGTCTTATTATATTTACGTTTATTTCATCTCGGTTTCAGATTGCTACAAACCAGGATTGCCTTTTTAAACATAAGTGCAAATCTTTACTTGCACATAGTATAAGATCCCGCTGCTGAATCTCTACGTTCATAACGTACAAAGTCAAACACACATTGTAACATAAGTTTATGAATAGGAAAATACACTGACAAGACGCAGCCAGGCAAAAGTGGCCGCAAGTAATTTTAATTTAATTAATGTTTATTATTTTTTGGAGACAAATTTCGTTCACTTGTTTTTTAAATATAATAACATCCCCATCATAGCAGTGTATATAAAGAATATAAAAATCCATAGGTGCCGTTGCAAATTCGGCCGCAACTACCTCGCAGCCAGGTGTAAGTAGGTTATATTTTGGAGTGTTTTATACGTTCATAAGTTACACGCATATTTCGTATATGAAATTAAAACTATTTTTTTTCCTAATATGATAATGATAAATGATAATACATAGCTGCCTGTGAAAAAGCGACCGCAAATTAGGGTTGCCATCTGTTAAAAACGCGATTTTATGACTTATATAATAACTATATTATATTTTTTAAATACTTACTTACTTACCTATACTCACGCCCATTATTCCCATTGGGGTAGGCATGGACTATCGATCGCCACTTAGTACCATCTTGAAAAACTTCTCTTGCTTCCCTTACATTAATTATTCTATAGCCTGTATGAGATGCTCTTTTATTCTTCTCACTTCGGACCCTCGCCTTTATAAGAATGTTTTCTATCGGATCTAGATAAGTTTAACGTAATTAATATAATGGAAAATCACTAGAAATAATAAATTATTTATTTTAAAATACCAGCATATAACATAAATATACTGAAAATAAAACGTTCAAAATGACAGCTCCGCGCCTTCCTCGATACATGTGTGGTAGTGAGCGTATTTTTTTAATCAAAGTAACACAGTGGTTAGCTTGTTAAATATATGTGTTACGGCCCAATGTGGGCGTTCAACTTAATTAAACATAGGGCGGATAAACATATTTTAGTAGATTGTTGATTTGTTATTAGATTGAATATGAAAAACTAAATTAAAATCGTATTTGATAACAGAATAGACAAGGATTTATTGACCTTGCTAAGTCCGGGCAGCGGTCGATCGTGTGTACTGTGGTGATCTTTATAGGATTATACGTATGTGTGATAATGTCGCGAAACCCGAAAATGAAAATATTTCTCTTTGAAGCTCCGAAAATTGAACGTAATGAGAATCAGTCATTGTTAAGTTGCAAAGCGGCGACACCTTTGTTTACTTGTACATTTTTCAATTCTCCAAAATAAGCGGATTTTTTATTGTATGATGTTGGAAAATATTCTGTTCAGTCTTTTCATAAATTGAGTTTCATTTCATAATATGGAAGGCTATGCCTATGCAGTAGCTCAAAATTTAGCTAGTAAGCTAAGCTATGATACTGAGTGGTTTAAGATTGATAATTTTCAAGTTCCAAATGCCGACATGTAAGTTATTTAATTTTCACATATTAAAACTACATAACTTAGAAGAGTTACTCAATACCGTAATTAGATAGTATGCATTTAGAATATAAAGGCTTATCTTCCCATCTTCAACTCTCTGTTGTACAACAAGTACCTCTGCCTACTCTTTGGGGTTTCATGCCGTGAAAGTTGAGTTTTCCTATAGTTGAAATATTAACATAAATGGCTAAGTCTGCTCGCACTGTTTACTGAAACATTACGATGGATTATGTTTTTTATGAATTGCATTTAGTTGCTTGCATTTTATGATACCGGCATTAAACAGATAATATCACTATAAAGTCAGTTTAATTGATATCAGAATAATCTTTTGACCCTTGCGCCAATAAAATTCACTTTAAAAAGCTATTTTATTTTATAATCAATGTTTATGATAGCTTTTTCTGAGATTTTTACGATTGCACATTATAATTAAAACAACTATTGATTTACGGATATTTTAATCGCGTGTTATTACATTGTTTTTAAAACCCGACGTTTCGAAAACTTTTCAGTTATCATGGTCACGGGAAGACTGAGGTGTTGTTTGTCATTATACAGTACTATAAAATTTTATTAATACTAACTACCTTCACAAAATTTAAGTTACATTTGCGTTTAATATTTACTATGTACAAAAAGAGCTTAGTTGCGCTAATAATCGGGTTCCAAGAAGGTGGTAATGGCCAACCATCATCTCTATTGAAGTTCTAGCAAAAGAGAATCGATTGATAACTAGAATGATACGCGAATCTATTGAAATAAAGATACTTCCAAACTTCAGTTCTTTTTGTACATAGCAAATATTAAACGCAAATGTAACTTAAATTTATTGAAGGTAGTTAGTATTAATAATTTTATAGTACTGTATAATGACAAACAACACCTCAGTCTTCCCGTGACCATGATAACTGAAAAGTTTTCGAAACGTCGGGTTTTAAAAACAATGTAATAACACGCGATTAAAATATCCGAAAATCAATAGTTGTTTTAACTTTATCATAGCTTTTCATTATTTATTTTTATGACATTAAAGACCACTACTCGGGAAAATATTGTAAATTTTACAAGACTGCGGATCTGACGGTGCTTGATACTTGTTCGCATTCAACAATTAAATAAATAGTCGCACTATATAAAAAAAGAACTTTACAATTTCAATCGTAAATTATTACAAAGCGATAAAGTTTCGTTAGACTTTAGAAGATGATTAAAAATTACTTTGCAGATAGAAAGCTAAATCATTTTTATGAGATCAATAGTAATAACTTAGTCACATATTGAAAAATTGTGGTCTTAAGAAAACTTTATATTTAATACTATTAAAACACACACATATTAATATAAAATAAATTCTAGATAAATTGTAAGAATGTTTTTTATGTTTTGTAGTATAACCCTTACATAAATTACATTTGGGATGACGAGGAAAATAGTTCCCAGGTAAAACGCCTACGTCACGTTATTATTAGTTGGGCAGAAAGACCCATCAGCTTCGGGTTATGCACAACATATTATTTACATGAAAACTGTAAACTGTGAAGTTTATATAACATAACATAACATAAACGTTCACGCCGAATATCCCCGAAGGGGTTGGCAGAGGTACTAATACTTCTGAACATCACGTGACTTTGTCACCTGGTGTTCAGAGTACCCACGTTTTGCATGGACAGTGTACTCACGTGATAGGGGGCAGGCCTATCGCCGTTTTGTACGAATACACTGTCACATGACTAAGTACAACTCAGTCATGTGGGTTTCCTCACGATGTTTTCCCTCACCGTTAACAACCATGATAAATTAACCACACATATGTCTTTAGAAAAGACAAATTGGTGTAGGCCCGACTCGGGATTTGAACACTAGTCGTTTGCACGATAACCGAGTGTTCTACCCACTGGGCTATCACGGTTGAAGTTTATATATATGTAGTATATCACGTTAACAAATCACAAAAACAGTGATTAGGGAAAATATAGTAAAATCAAAAGGATGTTTCCAGACAGATCTCCAGTATCGGCAAAAAACAATTAAAATCCCCAATTAAGTCACCTTTCATGAAACCCACTGTAAGAAAAATGTTTAGTGCTATTCTAAACCAATAAGACTCAGCAATTACTTAGTAAAATATTGAAAATTATATAGTAATTATACTACAGGTATCTTCTATATCTTTCTCATGTGATTGATTTAGTCAGCATAGCGTCATAGATTTTTTTTTTATTTAAAAGGCAATAAGGGATTGGTGTTCATTTACCATTAAGTCCATCTCAATTTATCCAGTTCACTGAATTAATTTTATAATTAATATTACCATTATAGGTATTTTAACATATATTTTATATAATAATTGCCGTGTAGTGCCGGCTTAAAATGTCGCTACCCCTTTCTACCCACGGGTGTCGTAAGAGGCGACTAAGGGTATTGGGGCTTTTTATGGGATTTTTGGACGATGCGGTTGGAGACCCATCACCAAAAACCTTTATTTTTACCATCTTTTCCCCACTTAACTTCCAAAAGTGGCTGAGGAATTTATATTTCCTTAGCTCTGGTTACCCCTTCTAGGGAAATAAAGCAGTGAGTATATGTATGTATGTATGTATAATATAATATAGTAGAAAACGAGGAATCGTCAGAGTCGAAGAAATCTTGCGGAGTTGGTGAAATCCAATCGTTTATAGCCATCAAAGTCCTAATTCGCCTTGAAACCCAGTCCTGGATATATATCAAATATTAAGTAGTGCCATCATCATCTACGCAACTCATACATGTTTTCTTCGATAGCATCGAGCCTACCCTGAGTGGAGTTAAGCCATATTTCACTTAGCTAGTGCAGCCGGGGCCAAAGAAGACTTTTATCACGCGTTAAATAAGGATAGGTTTGAGCGCTGCGGCGGGGTGGGAACAAATATTTTTAAAAATGTAAATTATAATATTTCATATTTTTTACCCCTTGGGTTATAGTACGAGGTGAATGAAGGTTCTAGGGTAATTTAAGTGATACGGGTGGAACAGCCGTGATTATATATAATTTGACTTAAAACCTAAAAGTCATAAATGTCCGAATGTATGCGCTACATTTATTAAAGTATAGAAAGTCATAAAAAATGAGGCCCATTTTCAAGAGCATGGTAACTGTTACAACTTGCTGAGAGAGAAAGATAAGCCACTCCAAAGAAAAATGTGCGTCATTTACAAGTGGCCTTTTAAAGAGAATTCTAGAATTAGGATAGGCGTTAGTATTTTCCTATCGTAATATTCGTACTATTTTTATAAAGTGATTACATTTTGGGATGTATTGCTTGAACAAAATCATTGTATAAATAAATTGTAAAAGAGCAGTTATCAGAAGAACAATAAATGTAAAGGAGCAAAATGTTAATTATGTATAATATATATTTAATCACTATGACTGTAACATATATATGAGTGTATACGCCGCTTCGTTTATTCCCACTTGAGTAAGGTAGTGGTAATTAGGCCGACCATTTTACCTTTCTATTCTTTTCTCATATAATTTCTTTTCAAATAATTTAATAAAAATGCATCATACAAAGTAATAAAACGTGATGTAAAAGGTAATAAAAAGACTGATAAAATAACTTCGATCAGAAATTCGTATTTTCTTATTTTGAAATGGAGTGAAGCATATGGATTGAAAGTTAATCCGAATAAAACGCAAATAATTATAGTTGGTAGCTCACGAATTGTTTCCAAGATTGACTATAAATCAATACCGCCTGTTTTATTTGATGGCACATCCATTCCTTTCAGCGCTGCTGTAAAAAAACCTTGGTGTGATGATAGATAGCACCTTATCTTGGGTACCGCAACTGGAATTAGTAAGCCGGAGGCTGTTTGCGTCAGAAGGGTCCCTCAGGAGGCTACGTAACTTTCTCCCTACTGCTACCAAAACTGCGTTAGCCCAATCTTTTCTACTACCTATTCTTGATTATGCTGACACCTGCTATCTCGATCTAACTGAAGATCAACTGAACAAACTTGAGCGCTTACAAAACTTATGTATTAGGTTTATTTTCGGACTGCGTAAATATGACCATGTCTCTGCGTATCGCAATAAACTTCAGTGGCTTCCAATTCATCTCCGCCGGAATGCACATACTCTGTCTCTCCTGTACTCTATCTTGTTTAATCCTGCCACCCCCTCCTACCTTAAAGAGCGTTTCCAATTCCTTCACTCTTCACATGACCTCAATCTGCGTTCTTACCACAATCTTTTGTTGAGTACCCCTTCCCATTCCACCAATTTTTATAGTTCCTCCTTTACCGTCCAGGCTGTACAACTATGGAACGGTCTTCCTGTAGAGGTGCGATTAGCCAAGTCTCTCCCTATTTTCAAGAAAATGGTAAAAAACACTTCCTCTCCGAAACATTATAATATTATTTGTGTTGCATACAAAAGTTTATTTATTCTATTATATATTATGTCGTAAAATGTATATATGTATTTTATTTAAAAATCTTTATATATATTGCATATATATTGTATTTATTGAATATTATTTATTTTATGGAATACTATCTGTATCTGTAAGTGTATTAGAACTTAATAAATATTTAGTAATACTTAAAATAGATAGATAATAGTTTGATGAATAATTTTAGTTTTTAAGCAAATCAGTTTAATTTATTGGACATCTAACGAAAATTTTTTTAATCCAGCAAATCTTTCCATTAATGGGTTGTCTGGAAGAGATCGCTCTTAGTGATAAGACCGCCAGTTGTACTTTGGCTTTTATACCGATCTTTTTTTGTAATTGTTGTTTTTATTTTGTAATGTGCAATAAAGAGTTTTATTATTATTTTAGGCATGAATTTTAGTTCCTCGCCTCTCCCATGGCCGAAACAGAAAATTAGAATTTTAAATGGGAGAGGCGGTATTCCCCGACAAGAGCACAGTCGGTCGGGGTCAGGGAGTCAGGTTCAAGAACCGACGGACGATCCTAGCCGTATCGAGCAGCACCGCTTTCTGCATTTGTGCTGGAACCGACACGCCACAGAAATCCAACCGCCTCAAGTTGGTCGCGAGGCTGGTTGGAATTAACCCGTTCGCGGACAAAACAATTGGGATTATTTCTGTCGAAGTCACACCCCACATGTCGGTGATCTCGTGAGCCAGATTGAGATATTTCCGACATATATATTATTATTTTAGGCATGATTTTTAGTTCCTCGCCTCTCCCATGGCCGAAAAAGAAAATATAAATTTTAAATGGGAGAGGCGGTACTCCCCAACAAAAGCACAGTCGGTCGGGGTCAGGGAGTCAGGTTCAAGAACCGACGGACGATCCGAGCCGTATCGAGCAGCACCGCTTTCTGCATTTGTGCTGGAACCGACACGCCACAGAAATCCAACCGCCTCAAGTTGGTCGCGAGGCTGGTTGGAATTAACCCGTTCATATTATTATTATTGGGTATGACATTTAGTTCCTCGCCTCTCCCATGGCCGAAAAAGAAAATATAAAATTTAAATGGGAGAGGCGGTACTCCCCGACAAGAGCACAGTCGGTCGGGGTCAGGGAGTCAGGTTCAAGAACCGACGGACGATCCGAGCCGTATCGAGCAGCACCGCTTTCTGCATCTGTGCTGGAACCGACACGCCACAGAAATCCAACCGCCTCAAGTTGGTCGCGAGGCTGGTTGGAATTAACCCGTTCGCGGACAAAACAATTGGGATTATTTCTGTCGAAGTCACACCCCACATGTCGGTGATCTCGTGGGCCAGATCGAGATATTTCCGACGCTTCTCGGTGTCGGCTTTCACGAGACCCTCGTCATGAGGGATAGTGACATCCACTAGAAATACCCTCGACTGCGACCGATCCCATACCACGATATCAGGCTTATTCGCTAGAATAGTCCTGTCCGTGATAACGGATCGGTCCCAATAGATTTTGGCACGGTCGTTTTCTAGGATTGGCTCCGGCAGATAATTGTAATACGGCAGCCTCTGTTGCAAGAGTCCGTATTTCAGAGCGAGCTCCTGATGCAGGATTTTGGCTGCTTGGTTGTGTCTGTGCAAGTACTCAGTGTTAGCAAGAGCCGAACAACCGGAAATAACATGCCTAAGTGACTCTCCGGGACGGCCACATGCTCGACAGATGTCTGTGGTACCGTCCTTTAGGATGTATTTCCGATAGTTCCGCGTCTTGATAACCTGGTCTTGTATTGCACAGACAAAACCTTCGGTTTCCCCAAAGAGGTCCCCGAAACGCAGCCAATGCAGGGAGGCTTTACGGTCCACGAAAGGTTCGTGAAGTACCTTGTAAAACCTCCCGTGCAGCTCCTTCTCTTTCCATACGGAGTCCCGATCAGAGGTGCTAAGTACCTCCGGGGTTCGCCAATCCTGTGAGGCCAACGATAAGGGAGTCAGTCCTTTATCACTAGCGACCACCTCTCCCCGAATACTATCATCCGTCATCGTCAAAAAATAGTTTCTGAGGTTGCATATCTCGCGGTTGTGCATGGTTTTGGCACTCAAGAGGCCTCGACCACCACACTTCCGCGGGATATACAATCTCATAACCGACGACCTCGGATGATGCATTCGATGAGAGGTCATCATCGTGCGGACTCGTCTGTCCAGAGCGTCGAGTTCGGTCTGAGTCCATCTGAGCACGCCAAATGTGTACATCAGTACAGGCATGACCCAAGAGTTAATGGCTCGGATCTTATTAACGCCTGACAAGTAGCTATTAAGCACACTTTTCAGGCGTTCATAAAACTCCTCGCAAACACCCTGTTTCACGTCTGCCACCTTCACACCGATGGTTTGTGACATGCCCAGATACCGGTATGTTTCAGCCTCGGAGAGTGCCCTCAAATGATTGGTGCCGACATCGACACCATCAGAGTGCACGACATGCCCCTTCTCAACATGGATGACCGCACACTTATCGACCCCGAGCTCCATCTTGACGGAACCACTGAAATCGTTAGTGATCGTCAGTAGCTCCGCCAATCTGTCAGCCGTGGGGGCGTAAAGCTTCAGGTCATCCATGTAAAGGAGATGAGGCAAGCGTGGTCCGCCTCTCCGAAACTGAAAGCCCGTCCCCGAATTCTCCAAGAGTGTACTTAGAGGATTCAGGGCCAAGCAAAACCAAACTGGACTCAGGCAATCGCCCTGGAAAATCCCTCGCCTTACATCAATTTGGTCATCCGCGTCCGTCATCCGCTGACCGTCTAAACTCAGGATCGTTCTCCAGCACCCCATACACTGCCCGAGGAAGTGTCGAACTGTACTATCAATTTTGTACAGCTCGAGGACCCTTATGAGCCATGTATGAGGTACCAAATCGAACGCTTTCCTGTAGTCTATCCAGCCAGCGGAGAAGTTCCGACGGTTGCGTTTGACCAGTTGGCCTACGACCGCGTCGATGAGGAGCAGCTCCTTGCTACCGCGACTACCGCCCCTACACCCGTTCTGAGCTCCAGAGATCACATTGTTATCAACAATGTGTTGAGTAATCTTGGAGCTCAGCACGGATGTGAAGGTCTTGTAAATTGTACAAAGACAAGTAATGGGACGGTATTGTGATGGATCCGCGGTAGCATCGCTCTTTGGAGCTAAATGAGTGACCCCAGTAGTTAAGAAGTTCGGGAGCGTCCTACTCTCGAGGGCGCTTTGGAACTGACGGGCGAGAGTAGCGTGACAGCGCGTGAACCCCTTCAACCAGTAATGGTGCAATCCGTCCGGCCCCGGACTTTTCCAGTTCGGAGCCTTACGGATCGCAGCCACCACATCCTCCTCGGATATGTTGACGGGGTTCATGGGCGCTATGGGCTCGCACGCTCCCTCGACCGCCTCGAACCATCGGCCCTCTTCGTGATCAACAGGCAGCGACCAAAGCCCACGCCAAAAGGCAACTACGTCGGCTTTTTCCGGTCGCTGACCCGTCGAAACCACATCGGGACGCTCCAAAGTTCTGTAGAACTTCTTCTGGTCACTCATGAAGAGACGATTCTGTTGGTACCTCTTTACCCTTTCAGAATATCGCCTAATTCGCTTACCCCAAGCAGCGATCTTCTGCTTCAGATCATCGATGCGCTCCACCAGTCTGCAGGCAAACTCCGGTGAGTTGTCAAAGACATTCTCACCAAGGAATGCCTCCCTGACGAAGCGCACCACCCTCGGCCTATTGTTGCCTGATCTGAAGCTGGTCAGTTTGCCGATGAGGACCCTGGCCCTTGTGATACGGCTTTCAATCCGCCTCATCCAGGCTGGTCTAGTTCTAGTCCTGGGACTAGTACTGCCAGCCTGGCGGGAGCCACCAGCTCTTGTTGGCGGCATCCTGACGCCGACAAATTATTATATTTATTATAAATTATTATTATTTCGGAAAACATTTTTGTTATTATTATTATTATTTTAGGCATGATTTGTAGTTCCTCGCCTCTCCCATGGCCGAAAAAGAAAATATAAATTTTAAATGGGAGAGGCGGTACTCCCCAACAAAAGCACAGTCGGTCGGGGTCAGGGAGTCAGGTTCAAGAACCGACGGACGATCCGAGCCGTATCGAGCAGCACCGCTTTCTGCATTTGTGCTGGAACCGACACGCCACAGAAATCCAACCGCCTCAAGTTGGTCGCGAGGCTGGTTGGAATTAACCCGTTCGCGGACAAAACAATTGGGATTATTTCTGTCGAAGTCACACCCCACATGTCGGTGATCTCGTGGGCCAGATCGAGATATTTCCGACGCTTCTCGGTGTCGGCTTTCACGAGACCCTCGTCATGAGGGATAGTGACATCCACTAGAAATACCCTCGACTGCGACCGATCCCATACCACGATATCAGGCTTATTCGCTAGAATAGTCCTGTCCGTGATAACGGATCGGTCCCAATAGATTTTGGCACGGTCGTTTTCTAGGATTGGCTCCGGCAGATAATTGTAATACGGCAGCCTCTGTTGCAAGAGTCCGTATTTCAGAGCGAGCTCCTGATGCAGGATTTTGGCTGCTTGGTTGTGTCTGTGCAAGTACTCAGTGTTAGCAAGAGCCGAACAACCGGAAATAACATGCCTAAGTGACTCTCCGGGACGGCCACATGCTCGACAGATGTCTGTGGTACCGTCCTTTAGGATGTATTTCCGATAGTTCCGCGTCTTGATAACCTGGTCTTGTATTGCACAGACAAAACCTTCGGTTTCCCCAAAGAGGTCCCCGAAACGCAGCCAATGCAGGGAGGCTTTACGGTCCACGAAAGGTTCGTGAAGTACCTTGTAAAACCTCCCGTGCAGCTCCTTCTCTTTCCATACGGAGTCCCGATCAGAGGTGCTAAGTACCTCCGGGGTTCGCCAATCCTGTGAGGCCAACGATAAGGGAGTCAGTCCTTTATCACTAGCGACCACCTCTCCCCGAATACTATCATCCGTCATCGTCAAGAAATAGTTTCTGAGGTTGCATATCTCGCGGTTGTGCATGGTTTTGGCACTCAAGAGGCCTCGACCACCACACTTCCGCGGGATATACAATCTCATAACCGACGACCTCGGATGATGCATTCGATGAGAGGTCATCATCGTGCGGACTCGTCTGTCCAGAGCGTCGAGTTCGGTCTGAGTCCATCTGAGCACGCCAAATGTGTACATCAGTACAGGCATGACCCAGGAGTTAATGGCTCGGATCTTATTAACGCCTGACAAGTAGCTATTAAGCACACTTTTCAGGCGTTCATAAAACTCCTCGCAAACACCCTGTTTCACGTCTGCCACCTTCACACCGATGGTTTGTGACATGCCCAGATACCGGTATGTTTCAGCCTCGGAGAGTGCCCTCAAATGATTGGTGCCGACATCGACACCATCAGAGTGCACGACATGCCCCTTCTCAACATGAATAACCGCACACTTATCGACCCCGAGCTCCATCTTGACGTAACCACTGAAATCGTTAGTGATCGTCAGTAGCTCCGCCAATCTGTCAGCCGTGGGGGCGTAAAGCTTCAGGTCATCCATGTAAAGGAGATGAGGCAAGCGTGGTCCGCCTCTCCGAAACTGAAAGCCCGTCCCCGAATTCTCCAAGAGTGTACTTAGAGGATTCAGGGCCAAGCAAAACCAAACTGGACTCAGGCAATCGCCCTGGAAAATCCCTCGCCTTATATCAATTTGGTCATCCGTTATTATTATTATTTCGGAAAACATTTTTGTTTCTCGCCTCTCCCATGGTCGAAAATGAAAATATAAATTTTAAATGGGAGAGGCGGTACTCCCCGACAAGAGCACAGTCGGTCGGGGTCAGGGAGTCAGGTTCAAGAACCGACGGACGATCCGAGCCGTATCGAGCAGCACCGCTTTCTGCATTTGTGCTGGAACCGACACGCCACAGAAATCCAACCGCCTCAAGTTGGTCGCGAGACTGGTTGGAATTAACCCGTTCGCGGACAAAACAATTGGGATTATTTCTGTCGAAGTCACACCCCACATGTCGGTGATCTCGTGAGCCAGATCGAGATATTTCCGACGCTTCTCGGTGTCGGCTTTCACGAGACCCTCGTCATGAGGGATAGTGACATCCACTAGAAACACCCTCGACTGCGACCGATCCCATACCACGATATCAGGCTTATTCGCTAGAATAGTCCTGTCCGTGATTATTATTATTATTATATTGCGAAAGTATCTATTAGATACAACCTTGTTGGTACAGTTAGAAGAGCGCCGCTTGAAATTTTAAGTCGTAGGTTCGAAAATTCTAGTTTGTTCGTGTTGGGCGGCTATATACCTGTATCGAACCATGCGAATACCATATCAAGCCAAAATGAGGATACTACCACCAGGTGTGTTAATTTCACGTTACACTAGCGTTTGCCCGCGACTACGTTCGCGTGGACTACATTTTTTGCATCCAGTTTACATCCAAAATACCAAAGCTTCCAAGCTCAAACAGAAATAAATTACTGTTCAAAATAAATTATTATATGATTAAAACTTTGGAACTTTCTCATTTGTTGGCGGGAAATTTAGCAAGGGCTTTGCCGTATTCGATAGTGCATTTTTCTTTTTTGCTTTTTATTGCTTACCTGTAATTGGGACACGGGTCGAAATGGTCTCTATGCGTGCACGGGGTATTCCCCACTAACCAACTAAATCCGTACAGCTCAAAACCGACTAACTAAACTATTCCCCACTGGCCAACTAAATAGTTGGTCGGTGGGGAATAATTAAATTTGACTACTGGGAGTGACCCACGGACCAACTAATCTTTATAAAGGGTGGGTAAGTAGTTGTAAAATTTTCGTCAGTATAAAAACATCAAGTGGTAAAAAAACTTAGAAATTTGGTACAATATGTTGTCGGTTTTTATCCGTTTCTGTGACATAACCGGGTGATATAAATCCATGCATAGTACTCTCAACTTATTGTTTTTTTATTTCCAGAAACTCATAAAGTATGAAAAGAACATTTCGAAAGGCTATATTTGATCACTAAAATATATTTAATATGAATCGTTAGTAAAATATTAAATATTGTAATATATCGAAACATACATACATACATATACTCACGCCATTAGTTCCCATTGGGGTAGGCAGAGACTATTGATCGCCACTTCGTACGATCCTGACAATATGTCGATGAAAGAATAATTTTCGTTGCGGATGGTTTGGTTTAATCAAGTTTACAATTCTAGTCTTTATTACATTCTCAAAAAGAAAATTTTGTATTTTCTAATATTATATGGGTTCCTGGTACAAAAATTGGTCGGCTGAAAATTGGTTTACTGGATAATTTAAAGTATTAACGTCAATGTAAATATTTTTTTACGTGATGACACTAGGTGGCGCAGTCATATGATGTTTCGAAGTATTGGTACCTCTGCCAACTCCTTTGGGGGTATATGGCGTCAACATTTGAATTCAAGTTTAAGAATGGCATTATAAATTAGTGAAAACTACAAAATAATATACCAGTTTAGCTTGTTTATTTTATTAAAGCTGTATTTATATTTATGCTACCCTGGTACTTAAAATGTAAAAAATGGTATAAATTTATTCAAAAATTCTAAGTTATTTTACCTCTTGATGTTTTTGTACCGGCGAAAATTTTACAAGTACAAACCCATTCCTATATGAAACACCATGTACTTACTTGTTTCTGTCAAAAAAAAAAAAATGTTGGTCGGTGGGGAACGATTTAGTATTTTTTTTTCTAATAATATATTAACCTTAACCAAAGATTTTCAAAAATAATTCCCCACCGTACAACTAGTTGTACGGATTAGTTGGTCAGTGGGGAATACCTCGCGTGCACGAAGTGTTCATGAACAATTTGGTATTTAATAACATAACTAAATCACTATAGTAACGCAATAGTAATTAAAATTTTCGGCAGATTGAAAATTGCTCGCGAGCGAATCAATTCAATCTCGTGACTGACACATTTGCGCACGCTTTTACTTAAGCTAAGTCTATGGGCCAATTTTGACAATTTATAAATCGCTAACAATTTAACTAATCCAGTTATGGAAACTTTATGAGTTTTCGGTAAAACTTCAGATGGAGACCTTCAATTTGATACCTCAACCAATTTTCTAGCTCTTAGCATCGTGACACAGGCTGGTTCACAAAACCCACCCTCTCTCGTTTAATATATAAGGATTAACGTACTTTGATGACGTGGTATATATTTGTTATTAAATTTAACCAACAATAATTAGAACATAATGGTGACAAATGACAGTTCTGGAATTTTAACGATGACGACGTCTAGCTTCTGTATCCAGATGTTACAGGATATTCCCGCTAAGGGCAACATTTATTTGAATGGATATTTTATCCTTAGTCTTGTGTAATATTTCAGATGTGTATTTATTATATGTTAATAAAATATATCGTCAAAATAGTAACCTAAACCACGAGTCACTATTGTAAGTACTTAGTTTTGGGATAATCTCAAAGATTTATTTTATTTGCGTCATTAATTACGTGATAACGGATATTTAAATCCAATGTCAATTATATAGCTACTCAAATACTGTGAGTATGATGAGTGATCTCAATATGAATCAATAAATGAAAGGCATTCTTATAGGCTATAAATTTGGTGAAATTCCTACTTTAACGTGGCATTGATCGCTACATGCCCGCAATGCTAATTCTGAACTTCAATGTTACCGATAAGCCCGCTGCCACCAGAATACCAAATCAGATGGTGGTATGAGGAAACAGTAGAATCGACAACTGTTTACCTCATTTGAATTACATAGGCACTTCAAAGAGTGTTGCATAGTGTGTCTCAACTATTTGAGGTACAAATGCGCAGCAGGACATATGATTAATTATTGTACTATCCAACAATTTATATTCAGGTATGGAGCTAGCGTTTTTTTACTTTCAATGGAATTACGGGTATATACGCACGTTTGCTTGTACAGTGCGTCCATAGAGGACTGAATAGCGCTTATTGCTGTTTTGTTCGAAAATGTCAGATGACTAAGTAAAACTCAGCCTTGTGGGTTTTCTCAAGATGCTATCCTTATAATAAGAAGTTGTGAATTTGAACTGGCTCTTTGGTCTGGCAAAGGAAGCGATGGTGTTCCCACTTGGCTATCAAGGCAAATTAATGAAATGATATCAAAAAGTGTGCAACTTTTTTTTAAAATACAAGAATTTCGACCACTGGCCTGCTGGAGATTTTCAAAAATAAAAGAAGAGGTAAACCCTAATGGTAGAAGTAAGACCATGGCAATGTGAAACAAAATTGTCTTCATATTTTGAGTCTTAAGAAACATAAAAGCATAGTATTATGATTCTAGCAATAGTAGCCAAAATTCTTGAAGTAATATATCATGTCGGATGACGTAGATAGCATTTTTATCCACCTTAGCGCTAGATCCGGCGCCTACTGTGCTATGTTCACATACGTAGCATTACTTGCAATACGTTTGCCGTTTGCTACTTCCACTTTAATTCTAAACAGAGAAAAGCAACCACAATTTATGAGGTCAGCTCTGTTTTCCAGCTAAATTCGTACTAGTATGTGGTATGAGAGGTCTTCTGGGAAAGCTACTACTATCTCTTCTGTCACATCTTGTTGTGTGCAGTCGCGGCAACTGTTTGTTATAATGTAAGTAAATAGTCAGGGAATTAAAATTTTGGAGTTCAAATGTTTTCATATATTTTTGTACTTTACAGTGTTTTTAAACTGCTTTATTATAAACCTCCTTAACTCGGTTCAGGCTCATAATCCCACTTAGGACGAAAAGTTGATGTTTGATTTTGGGTAAGAAACTAACGCAAGTAATAACTTAGTTTAGGATAAAAAAATAATTGAGTACTATGACCGTACGTTATGTCCTCGTTCTTATTTTATTTAGAGTTTTGCCTATTTTTATCCTGAAACAGTCAATCAACAAATGTTTCAGTTTGAGTTGCCTGTAAATCTTATAAAAAAATGTATAGTATACTTGTCACAAATTATAATTCACGGATTGTTGTCCTGCTGACAAATCGCTATTATATTATTATAATAGGGTTGTACATGAAAAGCTGGATGTCGAGGGCACGAGTCACGACTGAAGTGTAAGGGGTGGCACGCGCGTCTTTTTATCTTCAGTATTAGAAAAGCTCTTGTATAGAATATGACATCAGAGAAAGTGTGAGCTCAAACACTTTAGATTCCTGGCAGTCAAGCTTTACTGCTCGTTGAAGATATATAAAATAAAGGTTATCCAAAGTAAACGGAAAGTAACGCATTCATTTAGGGTAGATATTTATCTTTGGAATTCGTTTGGTTGTTAAACTCCTCCATGTGATTCGAAATTATAAGTTTAATGTCATAAGTTAAATATACATTTTACATATGTTTACAAAAATATCATTTTCGATCTTTCTTTTTTTCTATTTGTCCTTTCCTGACACAGAGTGATTTTAAGGTACTTGTATAACCAAATTCTATAATTCTGAAGTTCCAGCTTACTCTTTTGGGGTTTATGAGTCCATGAGGTATATGGCCCAATGACGACATAAGATTTAGAATAGAATAAAATTGCTATTGTGGTTTTACGTTGAATAAAATTAAATATAAACACTTTTCTTTGTAGTTTTATGCAGTCACTATTATTGCTCGTTAATGAGATGCCTAACTCGTTTAATAAATCTGTTGGTATTAATGAGATGTTAGGTGGACATGGATAGGCCGTTGCTTATATAAACTAATGTGACTGAATTTCCTACCCCTTCAGCTTCTTGATTGGAAAGCTAATGTATTGTGGCTTTTGTTGTCACGTGAGTGATGTAAATTTACAAAGGCTAGGATGGTTTTCTCGTTGTACAAAAAAGTTAAATATTCAGGAAACGAACATGATAGACGAATACTAGGCAGAAAGTAAGTAAGTAAAATGTTTATTTGGTAAAATACACAAAATTATATACAGTAATTAACATTTAAATACAATCTGTAATAATACCAAAAAGGTCTTGACTCAGCATAAAATGTACCCAGCCCAAGTCTCGCAGACTATATTTACCATATTATATACTATTATATACTAGTATTTTCTAAGATTTTCACGATTGCACATTATAATTGAAACAACTATTGATTTTCGGATATTTTAATCGCGTGTTATTACGTTATTTTTAATGCCCGACGTTTCGAAAACTTTTCAGTTATCATGTCTTCCCGTGACCATGATAACTGAAAATTATTCGAAACGTCGGGCATTAAAAATAATGTAATAACACGCGATTAAAATATCCGAAAATCAATAGTTGTTTTCTATTATATTATATACAAGCTGACCCCGACAGACTTCTAACTGACTTAGTTCAATCAGGAGTGAATATTTTATTGGTAAATTTTTTTCGCGATAAAAAGTATTCTATGTTATAATTTGGGTTATATATAATCTAGCATTCTGCCAAATTTCATTCATGTAAATTTTGTACTTGAGGAGCCTTTTTGCCTCAAACACACAAACATCCAAACAGCTAAACTTTCACATTTATAATTTTTATAGGATTTTTGAGATACGAGTACTACATATTACGATTTTAAAATACTTTAAACTTTGCGTTCATCAGCTTCTCTCGAGTATTTTTTTTGGTAAATCATAATAAGAGCAGCTGTACAAAGACAATAAAAGTGTACATTCTCGATAAGCATATTTAGTCCTAGCTCTGAAAAGGCTCTTAATATTTAAAATACTAAAAATGGTAGGTCTTATAGTCTTAACATAGAGTAAAACAATGAATATTCGGCAACAATGGATACTTTGTGAAAGCTAAGACCTTAGAACAATAATCCTTATTGTTCTGAGGTTAAGACACTTACAGGCGGAAATGACACACCTCTGTTAAAACTCTAGTGAACCATACTGGCGAGCTAAATTTGGATATATTACCATAATGTTCTACTCAGTGTTCAATGATCTCAATGACTGCGTCTTTTGTAATAATCAAATTTACATGAATATTTATGAGCTTTGTGTTTATCGTCGTCAGCCGGATTTATCGTTTTGTTTTTATCGTCGCTACCAATGTTTTGACTATGAAACTTTTTATTTAGTAGGAAAATGTTGGAAACGATATGCCGGAAATCAATAAATCAAATATTATTGCTTTTCGTATTTATTCTTATTTGCTCTTTACCTTTTCCAAGCTAGTCTTTCGTAGTATTCTTATATTTCCCATGAGGTATTTATATTGTCTCTGAAATTAGTTTATAAGTAGATATTCTTCGCAGTGACGAATTAACTTAATTGCCTTCAGTAGCCTATAAAACATATACGTCCTAAAATTTTAATACCCTAGTTTACAATAAATAAGATTGGTCTTTGTAATTAATGCGAAATATGTTCCTGAAATATTAATTATAAGAACTAACAAATCAATCATCAATAAAAATAAATCTGTGGAGAATTATACTAAAACATTTGGTGACATAGTGTTAATTGTATGATTATTTTCAAGACTTTTTTTCCGTTATGGATAAAATGGGTCTGACTTGCCGCCCCCCTGAATTGAGTTAGAGTTAGTTAGTCGCTTAGACATTGTTAATCTAAAAAAATAAGGTAATCTATAGCACGAACTGTCACAAATGGCGCGAAGGAATTCGTGAGAAATCTCAATTCGAAAATCTGTGTACTTAATCTGTGCGTGTGACAGTGAAACTGAAAGACGTGGCTTCAACCTTGCCCTCTAACAAATCACGATAGGTGATCACCTGATATACGCCATGAAAGATATGTAACTAAACCAAAACTACGAACACATATAACAAAAAGAAAGACAAGAAAGATGCTTTCTGATTATAGATCTTTCGTGGCCCCGGTTGTGTCGATGAGTTACAAGATTGTTGTTGTAAGAACTCTCAAAAGTTACTTGAGTGGGACAATGTTGAAACTTGCAAAAAATTTATAAGTGTAAAATATTTGTAATCTGGAGGGCTACTGTGATTTTATTAAAAAATTTAAATACTAAATTTGAATATAAAGACATGCCTATGCCTATATTGTTAACAACTTGGTCGTTAAATAGGTAGGTTAGATTCATGAATTAAGCCTACACCTCTGCGTCTTTTCTAAAATCACATCTGTGGTTTATGATCCATGTTGTTAAGGAGAAGAAAAACATCGTGAAAAATCCAAGATGACTGAGTTATACTAAGTGATGTGATATTTTTTGTCCATCAAGCGGCAATAAGCCACGATCTATGTATAATAGGAAAACACTATCCAGATAAAAGTAGCTATATTAACCACCAATCAGCACCAGGGAGCAAATCACCATATGTTGCTCTGAAACATTTATATCTTTGCCATATTTTAGGGGATATACAGCGTAAATGGTGCGTCAGTCACATAAATTGTTCGAGTAAATCTAGATTTATATTGTTATGACAGATACATTACATCAATAGCGAAATAATAAAAGAAGGTTAAAGCTAACATAAGACCCGCCATATTATATTGGAAAATTCAATACAGATACTAACATAATATAAATCACAACAAAGCAGCGATCAGAGAAAGAAAATTCCCAAACTTATCCTGAACGTCATTGTATGAAACTTTATAGAAATAGTATATAATAGCGACGAGCGCAAAATGAGTTATATGTTGTATGTATTATGTATTGTATGTAATATGTTGGTACATTAACGTTCGCCAGGGTACTCATATGGTAGGTGTGCATTAAGGACTCATTATAAGTATGGTTTTCTTTGCACTACTAAATTACATGCTGATACCGTCATTAAATATATTAACTAAATTTCCCCGTAGTATACACCAAATATATATTCGTTTAAGTTTAACATTCATTTTGAGCAATCTGCCATTGATAAAAAATCTGCAATGGTTACAATTAGGTTTGTTATTTTCAGGCAGCACCTTTATGCATAAAAAATATTTATCAAGCTGTGTAGCTGTGTAGTGTCGGCTTAGAATAACACTACCCCATTTCTTCCGGTGGATGTACGTAAGATATTGGGGCTTTGAAGGGATTTTTGGGCGATGCGGTTGGAGACCAATCACCAACATCCTTTATTTTACCATATTTACCCCACTCAACTTTCCAAAAGTGGCTGAGGAATTTCCAATTCCTTAGCTCTGGCTAACCCTTTAAGGGATTTATAGCCGTGAGTATGTGTTAGTATTATTTATCAAGCTTCAGATAATAAACATCTGTAGTAAATTTCTATAGAATATAAAATAAAACAAGAGCCATAATGAGGTTATCATACATTGTAATTTTTACTAGGTGTATCAAAGCTTTGTACGAATATGCTGTCAATGACCAACGGTAACTAAGCTATATGGGATTCAACACGCTGTTTTCGTCACCGTCAACAACCTTCATAAATTAACCACACAGATAACTGACGAAAATGCACATTGAGGAAAGCACGACTCAATATTTTTCTTCAATTTATGGGCATCTTATTTATTTATTTATTTATTTAAGGAACACCAACAGCATACATATTAACACAATCATATGATTATATATAACTAAAGTCTTATTCTAATATTGTATGCCAATTAAAGGCGTACACAACACTTGCACAATCATAAATACAACAAACCTTAAACCTAGTAATTTAAATTAAAATGTAAAATGAAAAATAAATTTATAAATATCTGATAACTTAAATTTTGAATTGATGCAGTATTTTTCCCTGGAATGTTTTTAAAGAATCATTAAAAATATCAATATTTGGAATTTTTCTATTAATTTCATTAAATTCCTGACAGATTCTATTAAGAGGTGCGTACAAGTTTTCAAGTACATCTTGAAAACTCTAATCAGTAAAAAGATTTCATGCATAAGGAAAAACATACAGAACCAAGCCATTTAGAGGTATAATAAAGGAACTTATTTGCAGAACATGAGTACTCTGAACACCACGTGACCATGTTCAGAAGTATTGGTCACTATCACCCGTTTGGGGATAAAGGGCATTAACGTTTGAAACTTGAGTTTCATTTGAAAGATTTTAAGCTTTTTCGTGTTTTAGTTGTTAGTTTTAGCTTAATAATCATGATACATCCTTAAGTCACCTCTTACCACATCCTCAAAATTACTGTATTAGTGCTCTTTAGAGTCGGAACTATACGGCAACAGCATGTATTATTTATTTTCACCAAAGCAAGTAGGAAAGTATACGTAATCTACAATTAATGTCATGATTATAATAAACCACGTGTATAGGTAGCTAGACACCCGTATGATTGTGTGTATTAAACTGTTATTTCGCAGCGTCACAATATTTGCGTAGCAAGTACGTTAGAACAAACTGAGTACGATGTAGTGTGCGATGCACGTTTAACCAATATTCAATTACAAGGATGGAATGACTGCCAAGAATATGCCATTTCAATCGCGTATAAAGTTTGTTTATTTTGTGCTCCCTCAGTCCTAAAATAGCCTTTTTTTTATTCATGTTTCTATTATACTTACTACATAATATAGCAACGAAGCATAATAAGTACTTAGTTCAAACTTTTCTATCATAGATTAAAAGTTTTACTTGTGAATAAATTTTGATATAAAGTTAGTTTCCTGTACATTGTTGGCTTGAATTAGCATAACCATATCTTTTCATTATGGTTATCAATGTGTATCGAAATGTTTGGTAAACTTATCGTTCCTTTTTCTTTGTTTGTTAAGTTCTGGCTCCTATTAATATAATGGCCGTATTTTTGTATGTCTATAATGTAAGTATGTTTTTGTTAATGGAACTCAAAGTTTTTGTCAAAATGGCAGACTGTATAGAAATTACAACTACGTTCCTCCGTACTGTTGAAAAGTTCCGAGTGAAATTACGCTGCCAATTTCTTCCAGCAACGCTGTTTGTATTCGCGGAATAATACGTTACAATAAACAGTGTTGCCATATTCACAGATTTGTCCGTATTTGTGCGGGTTTTCAGGGTGAGATAGTAATAAGTCATGGTCGCGCATTTAACACCGATTTTGATTACTGAAGTTTTCATAGTTACCAAAAGCGTTTTGCCAGATAATGTCTCTTTTGTTAACCTACATTATTTAATTTCATAACATAACAGCAATAGGGATGCTAATCTAAGTCCATACTGCAAGTTATTGAACTTAAAATTTTTATCTTGGAAAACTAATCAGAATGCAAACTAACTCTCCTTAAATAGGTCATTAATCTAAATGGGAATTTCGTAGAAGAAAGCCAATATCAATTGACTTCGTAATTTCAAAATGCAAGTACTGTTTTTTTTACTTATTAATTTGGCAACACTGACACTCGAACTCGTAGAGCTCTCTCCTACAATTTGTCAAAACACTACTTCACTCCGTTCTATCTATTCGTTACTATAAAATCATCAGCTCTGAAAGCCGTTGGCTTTTGTTTTGTTAATGCTAATTAATGAGTGGAATGACAGAGTTACTAATTTATTAGTCTATTAATTAGGAATGTTCTTTGGTTCCAGAAATTAAATTGTTTGAGAAACTCTAATTTGTTACGAAGAGATGTTAATAAAGTTATGATTCCGCGCTGTGAATTATATTATGAATGTTGAAATATGATGGCTCAGTTTTTTTAAATGGCTGAATTCTGATGGCGGTGTTGTTATAGCCTTTGAACAGACTTACAAAAATACATACTTATGCTAAGGCCTATAAATCCCAAAAAGGGGTAGCTAGTGCTTAACAATTAGAACATGTAAGATTTTTAACCGCTTTTGGAAGTTGAACGGCAAAATATTTTTAAATAATGATTGGTTGACGAGAGTCTTCCGCCACATCACCTGAATACATACATACATATACTCACGGCCATAATTCCCAAAACGGGGTAGACAGAGCTTCAGAGCTAGAAACTCCTCGGCCACATTTGGAAGTTGATAGGGGACAAGATGGTAGGAATATAGTATCATCGGTGATGGGTCTCCGACAGCATCGCCCAAAAACCACTTAAAAAGCCCCATAACCCTTAGTCGACTCCTACGACACTCGGGGGTAGAAAGTGGTAGTGACATTCTAAGCCGGCACTACACGGCATCACCTAGAATAACTTAAATAACCCTAACACATTAAGTCTATTAACACATTATGTCAGACTACCGGAAGAAACGGGTTAGTGTTATTTTAAACCACAACTACAAAACCGATAGTGTTTTTTATTTGTATGATAGCACAGATAAACCGATAATGAGCTGAGCTTGCCATGTCATCGGAAAAGGTTCTGAGTGCTTATATCAGATATAATACCGATAGGTAAATTAACACGCAGATAAGTGACTTAACATGGTGCTTTGTGATAGTCACTATATTTTTTTGTATTCACTCTAAGTAATTTTGCTGCATAGAGTTTGTATTTAATTGTACTCGTACATTCTAGCAGGAGTTAGTAAAAATATAAGTACATGTAGAAATAACATAATGTCAGTCTGTCTGTTTGTTGGTATGTTGCGGTCATTTTATTCGAAAACTTAATTAAAACTAGTGGTCCGCCCTATCTTCGCGTGGTTGTGTTTTTGAATATAATTTTGAATTTTCTTGGCACACGCTGAAGTATACTCTGCATATTCAATCACTGCTCATCGCCTATATAATTAAGCTTGAAGACATTAACGTGATCTCTGTTTCTTCTGAATATTGTGGATTCTAATCGGTGTAGGTTTTTTTTATAATTAGTTGCGCTATTTTATAAAGTGTTTTCATTTAAAACACACAATGATTTCTTTCTTTTTACGATTAAATAAGAGGAGAGGGAAACTCCTCCTTACAGAAAACTGGACACAAAAATGCTTTAATTATACATATTTATATAGATATCACAGGTAGAGGTTTCTTAGATTATTTTCCTTAAATAAAAGATAAATTTCCACAGCGGCGGGGTTCGAACTCGCGACCTCGGGAATACGCCCACGTCGCTCTGCCAATTAAGCTATAATGTCAATGGCTTTCAGTGTGAAATTCTGGTATCCTTTGTTTGTTCTACACTTTTTAAGTAGTGTTTGCGTTCCCTACCTCCGATAATAATCCCCACATGAGGTTTTCATGTCAAAAACATTCAAATTATACGTTCCTTAAACTTAATTTAGAAAGGTAGAAACTTAAAAAGATCGTGTGAGTGTCAGCTTAATTATCAATTTGGTAAAAAAATATATTAAAACAGAGCCATATTGAGTCCTCGTTTATCGAAAAAGAAGCTCTCGAAATTGAATTAAATGTTAATTAATGAAAAATTCAATACCGTTCTAAAAATGTTTCTTTCTAAAATAGCTTCACTTTCCTATGATGAATGATGTTAATTAAGATTTTTAATTATTATGCAAACAGAAGTTAATGCATAAATAACTTCTAAAATTTTATATTAAAAATATTTCTTATTCTGATATGATATACAACATCTGATTTCATACAAAGTTAACATTTTGTTTCCACCTGTTTTCTTTTATTTTATAATTTCTCTGCTCAACTTCCAAAATAGCAACGAAATTATTTATTCTGGAGCTCTGTCTCATTCTGTTTGGAATTCTACCTTTAAAATATCTAAGTATTTAAAAACGTACCTTTCAATTTGTAATGCAATTCGATATATAAATCACGAAGACAAAGTTCCCTCTCTTGAGAAGTCCCGAAACTAAACAACTCTTCCACACATCAGCTTACAAAGCTGCGTAAAGCGTTAGTAAGTTAATGAGCTTATACGATAAAACTATCTTGGAACTAAAGTGAAAGACTCCATTGGAATGCGGTGAAGTTCGGAATTCAATAATGGGCTAGAAACGATGCAGTTGTAGATATGGAAAGTGTTACTGCGCTGAGAGAATGCAGCAAGTTCTACCTGCATGGTACAATGGTACACTTGACCTCTCGCCGTGACTGATAAAGAATTGGAGGCACGTGTTGTATTATTGACTTTTATTTTAAACGCTGCACTTCAAACAATTAATTGTCGTTGAAATAGAAGGGACGCGCGGCGTTTAGGAAGGAAAGGTTTTTTGATGAAGTAGAGTAGAATATGAAAATAGCAATTAAAGAGTAAGAAGTAACTAAATAAATATTTGAGCCCAAGCACACCGAACTGGTATGCTATATGAAAACAGAAATGTCACAAAAATTAAAAAAATCAACCATGGATTGACAGTTGGAGCAATTATGTTGGGAATATGGATAAGTAAAACTAGTTTCAAAATGCTTAACCGTTTAGTCAGAGGATGTCAAGACTAATCGTGGCCTTATCAGCATATAAACTCACTTTTCACCGTTAAGTTATCTAAAAAATATAATATTTAGATCTCAATCACACGTAAACATTCAAACTTCATTCAAATGACATGAATGTGTTCTTCCCTAATAAATGGTCTGGAGTTTACTGCGTCTATGCTTCCAGCTAAAAAATCCATTCAAAAGTATCTTGAAAAAAGCAATCATAATTTTATCGTGAAGTACTAATGCTACTATTCTAAGCCAATACTTACTAGCACTTAAACCCGTAATAAATACTAAAATACTCATTTCACGTCAAAGACTTGTAATAACGTTAAAAAATATGTTTTTGAATAATGTAGATGGCGACAGAAAAGGTCACTAACTAAAGGTTGCAAAATTTACAATTCAAGGGTCCTGTAAATCCTTTGTCGCTTTTTGAGCTAGCACGCATTAATGAGCTACGTATGTGATCCACGGAGTTCTTATCTATGCCGACATAACACATAATCTACACGAAACTGAGAAGATTAATAAAGTTATGACCCAATTATTTAAAACATCAAGATAAAATTGGATTTCTCATATTAAATTAAATTGAATCAAAGCTGCCAGCTTGATGCTCTAACAGGGAAAAAATAACAAAGTTTTCAAAATGATTCAGCCAAAAATTGGAACCTTTTTATTTGATTTTACATCACATCTTAATTAAACAGTAATAATGCTTATGCTTTATGTCGTTACATTGATAATGGACATGTAGGTAGTTGATACATCTTTAAAAAAACTCTACTCTATGACTTCTACCGAAGCGTTATAGGGATATTCTTTTATTTCATCAGCGTGTCCATGACACTTCCAAGCTTTATTTATAGCGTAACTCTAGCACTACATTACACTAAAAAGTGTTCATTGCCGAAATCTAATGTCGGTGCTAAAAATGAAACCAATCTAGCGATTAGTAAATGTGGTATTGGTAACTCAAACTAAAACGTTCACGCTGTATATCCCCGAAGGGGTACACAGAGGTGGTTCTGGACACCACGTGACATTGTCACCTGGTGTATAGAGTACTCTCGTTTTGCTTGGACAATGTACTCACGATATATGGGCCAGGCCTATCGCCGTTTTGTATGAATACACTGTCACATTACTAAGTACAACTCAGCCATATGGGTTTCCTCACATTGTTTTCTCTCACCGTTTACAATAGGTATTGAGTACGTTATATCGAAAAGAGGAAACACAATAAAACATCGACAGGAAAACGGAATATCCGAAAACATCTTCGCAGGCTCCTTTCATAAGTAATGATGTGAGTGAAACTCATTTATCATATATCATTGCGAACTTAACTCAGCCAGTTGACAAAGGCAATTTATCTAAGGCTTTTAAGGGGTAGGCGTATTTAGCGTATTGTGGGATGTTCGCAAGACTTGTTTTGTTAAAAGCCGCAAAATATTTATTTGTGTAAATGTAATGAACTACGTTGTTAAACATACCTATGCATCGGTTATCAAGTTATATGGTGAAAAACATTTGTTTATCAAAATTTGGCTAAGTTGTACCATTATCTGTGGTTGTACTTAGTCGTTTGACAGTCTATTCGTGCAAAACGGAAATAGGCCTGCCTCTTATCGCACGAGTACACTGTCCAAGCAAAACGTGGTTATTCTGAATACCAACTAACAATAATGTCACATGTTTTTTTATAACTATGTGTACCTCTGCCACGCCTTCAGGGATATAAGACGTCAATCTTACAATTTTGAATCTTAAGACATTTGACACGAAAAATATCTTTGTTACATATTTTTTTGTACTTAATCTGAGCCGTTTTACATTTGTATAGTTAAAGCCCTCGATCGCGAGTTTTGTACGGGGAAAGTAAACCCGCGAGAAAAGACGAACTAGTGTTTTTCTAAGCCGGTATGATGAAAAATAAATTAACCCAAGTAAGATAATTAATATAAACAAAGGTGATAAATAATGTAATTAGGATTTTGGGGATATCGAGTGACCCAAGTCAGGGCAAAATTGATGTGAGTTTGGAAAGGTATAGCAATGATATATGACCAACACCTGCGGTATTTCTAACGGAGCCGAGTACTGTAACAAATTACGCGTACAAAATAAACTCTTATATTATATGAACTACATACGTACATATATTGACTAGTCAACCGCCCCAGCTTCGCTCGGAGAGTGTAATTTTTGAAATGTAAGGTTCCTTTTATCAAAGTTCAGTTCAGTTTTTTTTTTTTTTTCTTTTTATAAAATACTAGCAGCCCGTCCCGGCTTCGCTCGGGCATAAATTATCATTAACATTTTGTTTTTTATTTTATTACATGTATTATTATTTTAATAAATTTTTTTTAAGTTTTAAGCTATGTTATTTTTTTTTGCTGTGTAGTGTCGGCTTAGAATAGCACTACCCCATTTCTTCCGTAAGAGGCAACTAACGGTTTTGGGGCTTTTGAGAGATTTTTGGACGATGCGGTTGGAGACCCATCACCAACAACCTTTATTTCACCATCTTTTCCCCACACAACTTCCAAAATTGGCTGAGAAATTTCTGAATCCTTAGCTCTGGCTACCCCTTCTAGGGATTTATAGCCGTGAGTATATGTATGTATGTATGTTATATTTTGTTATATTTATATTTAGATATATTTTTTTATTTTTTTTATTTTTCATAATGAGTAATTACATCAAAAGCCATTCAATTTATAGAGTTAGAGCTTCCCTGTAAACAATATTTGACGTTGTTGTATTTTGGGGCAGCAAAATAAATTGATGTTCAGGAGCTCCCACCCGCGACAGGCCAACGTACAGTTGACCGTGAGTAAAACAATTCTTTCGCAGGTCAATCCCTACTAATTTGAAGGTTTGGCCTTGGGACTTATTAATTGTTAAAGCAAAAGATGTTTTAACAGGAAATTGTAGCCGTTTAAATGGAATTGGCAGATCAGTTGGGATCATCGGTATCCTCGGTATATGAGCTAATTGACCGGCTGCTGGGCCAGTGATAATAGTCGCTACAATTAAATTTTGCTTTAACTCTTTGATAAGCAGCCTCCCGTACCCCTTCGTGACGCCTGCAACAACTTACTATGCATAGCTAATCGAGCGGAGTTTTATCTATTTTTTTAATTCGAGATAACTTTCGAATGGAATGTTCGAATCGAATAATTCAAAAAGTAATATAAGGGTATTAAAGTAGTCTGAAATAATATAGACGTTTTTTTTTAAGGATTAGATAGGTACAAATAAAGAGCCTTTTCTAAAGCAGGATTTTAATTTAATTTTTAAAAAAAATTATATAATGACGCTTGTTGTGAGATAACTATAATAGTTAGAGACATGCTGTCGAGGCATTTAATTTAGATAATGATGTGTTCTATAAAATTGTACTACATAATTTTATTCTATTGTCAATAGTTTTTGCAGCGCACGCGATGTAAGGATTTTTTTTGGTATTTCTTTAACACCTTGGGTTACATTTTTGAAGTTTACATAAGGATCCCTAATTTTTTTGAAAATAAAATATAGCCTATGTCACTCAAAAATAGTGTAGCATCAAAACAGTGAAAAAATTTTTCAAATCCGTCCAGTAGTTTTGGAGCCTATTCAATTCAAACAAACAAACAAACAAACAAACAAAAAATCAAACCTTTCCTCTTTATAATATTGGTATAGATGGGTCATTACAGACAAACAATAAAAAAATTAAATCTGTCTTCTTTGTAATAAGTAAAGATTATTGTAGGCTATAATTAAAAGAGCATGTATTTAGCGTTTCAAAAATCCATAGAATAGTTATTAATTAATTATTTATTATTTAATTCACTTTAAAAATGCATAATCAGAATGGTTCAATCCCCGTTGGTGTCGAAATTTTTCTTTCTTTTATTTTAATTTTAAAAATGCATGTTTTTACTGTGTTTATTTAAGGGTAGGGTAATTAACCTTTAGTGCGCCGGACAGACTCGCACTTAAAGATAGAAAGAAAGATATTAATTCATTGCCTCAGGGCTTAACTAAAATACAAAACAGCCCAAATATAAACTAATGTATAAAGGAAAAAACATAAAACTATCATTTAAACTAAAACAACATTAAAAATTCACAAAGAAAATAAAATAAAAAATAATTATAACAAAATATAAGTCTATACATGGTTTAACAAAACTATCTGAGACAAGATATGGTGTGGTGGTAAGCCTTTATAACTGATTTCTTTTATAATTGATGCTTCCCCGGTTTAAGAGGTTACTTAGAAGTTAAACCTGTGTTCCTAACTTGTTTCTAAGTACTAATAAAAGAAGCTAAATATATTTTCGCAAAGAAATTAAAACAAAAATGTCTTCTTGTAATTTGTCACCTTAATATGGTACTAGAAGGATTAGGGTTGTCGCGTTTATAATATTTATAATACTACTACTACTACGGTTACAATACTCGTATAAGATTTATGATCCTAATTTTTGTGTGCTTACAGCATGATTAATGCCTGAACAAGGAATATGGACATTGCTAACATGTTCTACATTTATGAAAATTGCCAGTTTTTTGTTTCGATTTAAAACCAACAAGCCTGCAGAACTTATGATCCGCTGTCACAAGACTAAATATAAACATGTTCATTTAAATTTTCTCATCATGTTTTACCTAATCCTCATATATTAAACGAGAGAGGGTGGATTTTGTGAAACAGTCTGTGTCGCGATGCTAAGAGCTAGAAAATTTTTTCGGGTATCAATTTGAAGGTCTCCATCTGAAGTTTTACCAAAAATTCATACATTTTCCATAACTGTATTCGTTAAATTGTAAGCGATTTATAAATTGTCAAAATTGGCCCATACACTTTGCTGGAGTAAAAGCGCGCGCAAATGTGTCAGTCACGAGATTGAATTGATTCGCTCGCGAGCAATTTTCAATCTGCCGACGATTTTAATTACTATTGCGTTACTATACTAATCACATAAAAAGCCTCAATGTTCTTTTTATCTATTCAGCGCCCACGAGAAAATAAATATATAAAAACAGAAGTTAACATAGTGTTTTGGTATCTTGGATAAACCGGATGCAAAAAATGTTGTCCACGCGGATGTAGTCTCGGGCAAAAAGCTATTTGTAATTAAAAACCTACCATTCTTAGTCTTTATAACTTAAAAAAGGCACAGAGTTCTTTTTTAGGAATTCGGAACGAAACCCTATTACTTTCATCATGTCTGTTTGTCCGTATGTCACAGTTATTTATTTTCCGTCTATTAATGCTACGTTTTAAATTATTAGATCGATACATACGTACAATACTCACGGCTATAAATCCCAAGAAAGGGTAGCCAGAGCTAAGGAATTAAAAATTCTTCAGCCACTTTTGGCAATTTGATTAGGGAAAAGATAGTAAAAATAAAGGTAATGGCTCTCCAACCGCATCAATCAAAAATCCCTTAAAAGCCCCAATACCTAAGACGTAAGAGGCGACTAACGGTATTGGGGCTTTTAAGGGTCGACGTGCACTTGGTTTTTTTTGACATTAGGTCTTTCCCACTGAACTACCTAAATTAATGCGCTTATGCTTAATATATTTTTTATAATTATATTATCAGTGTAAAAATACAAAGATAAAAATGTAGTTTAAAAAACTGAAAAACACGCTTATGTAGCACATTTAACAAAAAAAATAATATATTTTTAATATAAGGTGAAAATCATGAAAAAACGTGGGTTGCTCGAAAGACGAAAAAATATGGCACAGAGCGCCCCACACTTTTACATGATTTTCATCTTATATTGGAAATTATTTATATTTTTTTTGTTAAAGACGACGTGATAGCTCAATGGGTAGAACACCGCACCGGTTCTCGTGCAAGCGACTAGTGTTCAAATCCCGGGTCGGGCCTACACCAATTTGTCTTTTCTAAAGACATATGCGTGGTTAATTTATCATGTATGTTAACGGTGAGGGAAAACATCGTGAGGAAACCCACATGGCTGAGTTGTACTTAGTCATGTGACAGTGTATTCGTACAAAACGGCGATAGGCCTGCCCCCTATCACGTGAGTACACTATCTAAGCAAAACGTGGGTACCTTCTCTGGAAACTAGATGGCGCTTGCCATGTGAGTTCAGAAGTATTAGTACCTCTGCCAACCCCTTCGGGGATATTCGGTGTGAACGTTTATATTATGTTATGTTTTTTTGTTAAATGTGCTTCATAGGCGTGTTTTTTTAGTTTTTTAAACTACGTTTATTTTTAACTCTTTAGTACTGATCATTTGAAATTATTTAAATCTGGCGACACTAATCAGGATAATGGGATGAACCTATGAAATTATTATATTGTCTCTGATTCTCGATAAGTGTACAAATTTTGAATAAAATCGGTCTGTTTAAAGTGGGTCAAAATCGAGTTTAAAGTAGTCGGTTACATACATACATACATACAGGTAAAGCTAATATAAGCGTGTTAAAAATAGCAAAATGTTGTGTCGTTCCAAACTGAATCACTTTTGGCGTTAGTAAATATTTACGTACCGTTCTTAAACTGGAGACACTTAGCGTAACTAGAATATTATATTCTTTTCAGAAAAACTTTTTCTTATCACTTTCGCCCTAAAAAGGTTTTCAGGTAATAGAATAAAATGGTAAAAACTTGTGCTCTGCTAAGATGTGTAAGTTGTATTCAAGAAACATTCCTTTTCAGGTAAAAAAGAAAAGATTTATGATCCTAAGTGGCTTCTAGCTTCCAGTCTTTATGTTGTTCTAAAAACCACATATTGAAATTAACATAAGAAATAATTGTGTTTGAGAAAACTTTTGAAAAATGGTAAGATTCCAAAGTAAGGAAAAACATAGACCATGTGCGAGTAGCTTAATAAATTTGATATTTTGATCATACGAAATTGCCAAACGCGTCACAACGTGACATAACACCGCTTATCGTGCAAACGACTAGTATTCTAATCCGGGGACGGGCCTACACCAATTTGTCTTTTCTAAAGACATAACATAACATAACATAAACGTTCATGCCGTTTATCCCCGAAGGGGTTGGCAGAGGTACCAATACTTCTGAACTCACATGGCAGCGCCATCTAGTGTCCAGAGAAGGTACCCACGTTTTGCTTAGACAGTGTACTCACGTGATGGGGGGCAGGCCTATCGCCGAGACAATTCTAAAGACATATGTATGGTTAATTTATCATGGTTATTAACGGTTAGGGAAAACATCGTGAGGAAACCCACATGGCTAAGTTGTACTTAATCACGTGATGTGACAGTGTATTCGTAAAAAACGGGCCTGCCCCCCATCGAGTGAGTACACTTTCCAAGCAAAACGTGGGTACTCAGAACACCAGGTGACTGTGTCACGTGATGCTCAGGAGTATTAGTACCTCTACCAACCCCTTCGGGGATATTTGGCGTGAACGTTGGAGTCTGGAGTCTTGAAAAATTCCCAAAAGAGGTTTCTGTTTACATTAGCATAATTAAGTTAATAGTTTAAGTAGTAGTGTTTCACTAGTTTCACATTTACGAGTAATTGTATACAAATATGTAGTCCATTACTTAAACAGCCTAGCTAAATTCCAAGGTGCCACGACCGCCCATATCCTGTCAGACCGACTTCAGCCCGACACTTATTATTGCAAAGGTAGTGTAGGTCTCCCGCTTGTATCCTGAAATTGTTTACTTGTCGACTAGTGTTTTTTCTTACCAAAATATTGTTAATATATACATATAGTATATACTAGTGGATCGGCCCCGCTTCGCACGGGTAGCGTAGTTTAAAAAAATGTTGGAGGTTTCTTCAATCACTGCTCAAGCGTTATGAAATTAGCGTCTTTATTACAACTTACAGCACTCATGTCTGAATATAGTGTTACTTTGTGATTTTGAAAGCGCTTTTATGATCGGTTCAGATCAATATCTCCGAAATTAAGCTAATTTTTTGGTTTTAATTGATGCAACTACTGGCGCCATCTAGTATGTAATATGTAAATTACTAAGGATTTGGTTTTGATCGCGTGCGACTATTATGTTGGGACTATTAATTTTGGTGTTTCTATACCGATTTCTATGATTCTTTTTTTATTGAGTAGGTAATAATGTTAACTTTTGAAATAAGGGTGATTGAGAGTATTATAAACGTAAGAGAAAACAAATATAATCAGAATGCGCCGAACTGCTAAGCTATCAGGAGTTACACGTGTTGTTGTGAGTCAACCATAAAAGATAGACATATACTGTTGCGGAATATTTTTTAGATAATTTTATGTAGAATATTTCCGTCATACGTGATTTCTATGTAACTTTGACTATTAAGGCTGCACACGCGACGGAAGCTTAAAAAATGGAGTAACTTCTCCCGTTTTCCCAAAATTTCCCAAAATTCCTCTTTACTATTCTGCTGGAAAGTATACAAAAACCTGCCCAGGAGTATGAAGAATAATTGTACCAAGTTTCGTCTAAATCCGTCGAGTAGTTTTTGTTTCCATAAGGAACATACAAACCGACAGACAGACAGACAGACAGACAGACAGACAGACAAAAATTTTACTGATTGCATTTTTGGCATCAGTATCGATCACTAATCACCCCCTGATAGTTATTTTGAAAATATATTCCATGTACAGAATTAACCTCTCTACAGATTTATTATAAGTATAGATTATTTCTTTTACATATTTGCGATCGTTTTTTTCATAACAATATCTTTTGGAGTAGGAAAGAACAAAATTTCTTATTTAAATGTATGCCTAAACATTGCGTTCATGCTTTAATTTCTGTATTTAGGACTGCAATAAATGAAGGATGTTTTTCTCTTGTATAGTGGATGTAGAATGGATGGCATTGTACGGTCAGAATCTGATGATGGATAGACCAGCTTTGTGTAAAAACAATATTTAAAATAATACCTTTAATGCTTAATTTGAAATTGTATCCAACTTTTATACACTATGCAACACCCATAGAACATTAATACATTAACGTAGGTATATTCCAGATCGTTTTGAACCCATGCCGCTTTGCATTTGCGTACCAAGATGATTTACATGCATACATACGTATACTCACGGCTATAAATCCCAAAAACGGATAGCCAGAGCTAGAAACTCCTCAGCCACATTTAGAAGTTTAATATTGTAGTTTATAAATAGTTTTGAAGTTATTATTTCTTTTTACTTAAAATCTAATTAATACTTTAATGAAGTTAGTAGAAGTATGTTTCTTACGATTACGCTCCAAAAAGAAGCGCTCGCTCTTAATGACACAATATTAAAATTTTTCCTCACAATTCCATTATATAAACACGTGACTTGCTCAAGTTAAGGCCATTAATTTATTTCGTTTGTTAATTTGTTTCCTTTGTTTTGTTTTCACTGAACTTGATTTAAAATGAGCCATTTTTGACGATATAAGCTAGAAAACTTAATAAATATCAAAATTACTTCCATACGACCAACTATTTCGAGCACACATAATGATGATTTTAAACTCATCTTCGCACTGATTAAGTTTAAAGTCTTTATCTCTCAAAATTTGTTTAGTTACTTATTTAACTTGCGTTTCATACTCTCACTAGGTTCGCTCAAGTCTACACCTATGTAACACAAATAAACTAAGCCCTAGTTTCATAACACGATGTTTGTTACTCTAATTGAAGTTACAAGATTTCAAACTACACATAAGTTTAATTAATAGAAGCATCGAGTGAAGAACTATGATTTAACAAATTTGAGTTCATAGATATTATTTTGTAACACAGTTTTAAAACTTGGCCGAATTTAGCACAGACATCATCTTGCCGTCTTTTGAATGTCACTACCCCTTTTTACTTACTGGTATCGTAAGAGGCTGAACTAAGGGTATGGTGTTTTTTTTAGTGGTTTTTAGGCGAAGCGGTTAGAGGCCGATCACCAACGATAATTTATTTCTACCATCTTCTCCCCTATCAACTTCCAAATGTGGCGAAGAAATTCTATCTCTACAGCTCTGACTACCTTTTTTTTAGGATTTAGGGCCTTGAGTATACGTATGCATGTATGTAAATCATCTTGGTAGGCAAATGCAAAGCGGCATGGGTTCCAAACCGATCTGGAATCAAACCTACGTTAATGTGACTTTCTAAGTCAAGTATATGTAGCTCATTAATTAAAGTGGATAATGGTGCGACTAACAAGGAGGAAACCAAATTCCGGTATATTTATAGAAAACGTCGATAGGCTCGCCCTCACCGCTATTATATTGGTTCGGTAAAAATATCGCGGTAATAATCACGACTGTCCATTATTCTAAGATTAGTGCGGGTGAAAGAGGGGTTAACTACTGCAGTAACACTTAATTTTACGAACTTAATATTATATTATTACTTATTATTATATTACTCAACTTAATATTTTAACATTTGCAATATAGTTTAGAGTCCAGTATAAGAACAGAGCGGACTATATAACACCATGTGATTAATTTTATAACTTTTATTATTGAAATAAAGGTAATGCATGCTTATAATGAGTCGCATCTCATTTTATAAAGTAAAGTAACAGAAAAGTAAAAAAAAACTTTATTTAGTCCCTCATAGTGATATAACATGAAAATAATATTAATCGAACAAATTTCATATAATGAGAGCCAAATAGGCGCCGACTCAGCATATGTACGAGTACACTAGAGTTTCAGCTCTAATGCATGCTGATTTCAGCCGGGACCCTAGAAAGTTATATAAAACTAGGTGGTTATAAATGCTTCGCATGCCGAAATTTGGAGCGAAACTGGACAAAATCAAACATAACATAACATAAACGTTCACGCCCAATATCCCCGAACAGGTTGGCAGGGGTACTAATACTTCTGAACATATCGTGACTTTGTCACCTGGTATTCAAAGTACCCATGTTTTGCTTGGACAGTGTACTCACGTGATAGGGGGAAGGTCTATAGCCGTTTTTGTACTGTCACATGACTAAGCACAACTCAGCCATGTGGGGTTGACCATGGTAAATGAACCACACATATGTATTTAGAAAAGACAAATTGGCGTAGGCCCGACCCGGGATTTGAACACTAGTCGTTTGCACGATAACCGGTGTCCTACCCATTGAGCTATCACGGTTTTTAACATGTGTTGTTTCAAATTGTTTTATTGCAATTTTCGATTTTTTTGTTTTCCTTAATGGTTAACTAACAAACATATACTAGATATAAAACTTCGGAATACCAAATTTCTTAGCCACTTTTGGATGTTACCTAAGTGGGAAAAAGATTGTAAAATAAATGTTCTTGGTGATGACTTAGAACTTATGAGAAGGACTTACTCTGCCTCAAAGAAAACAAAAATACGATATGCAATTTTAATTTATCATCTGCTCTCAAACATCCATTTGAGTTAGAATAGAATTTTAATCAGGTTCCCAATCATAAAGGCTAAACGAATTGATTACATACCCAATTATATTCACTCCACTGAAAAAGTAATGGAAATTGTGTATAAAATCAATTAATGTGAAGGAAATAATGTTCATTGTAGCTGTGATATGGTCAACAAGTGAACCAAATTAATTTAGTTCCACTCGAGTATGTTTGTTTAACGACTCTAAACATACTATTATTTATTTATTGATGGGTTCTTGCGGGTATATATTTAGCAAGCTCAATGTCTTTTGCTGTGTAGTGTCGGCTTAGAATAGCATTA
This sequence comes from Bedellia somnulentella, assembly GCA_963576735.1. NCBI lineage: Eukaryota > Metazoa > Arthropoda > Insecta > Lepidoptera > Bedelliidae > Bedellia > Bedellia somnulentella. The sequence continues at coordinate 9,340,448 of OY755175.1, read as the reverse complement.
CCCAAGTGTTGTATGTATTTAATGTCTAATAATGAAACAATCTTGATAGCTCAGTGGAAACACAACCGCATCGAGAGCTGGAGACGTGAGTTCAAATCCTCGCTCCGGAATTTGCTAAATTGGTGTAGCAAATTCTACACCAATTTAGCAAAGTTGGTAACGGTGAGGAAAAACATCGTGAAGAAATTATCGTTAATAACCATGATAAATTTACCACAAATATTTTTTAGGCCCGACTTGGGGTTTGAACCCACCCCTGTCTGCATGGCTGACGTAAGTTCCTATCCATTGACCTTGTCACGGTTAATAAACGGTTGCTCATTAATTAATTGTTAACATATAATTTCATTGTAAGATATTTATATTATTCTTATCTATCCAATAATCCCTACCCTAACATAAACCTACGATTCGGTATAGTTCATAGGAACAGCTTTGGTATCAGAAAAGCAAAATACGAGCATTTCTGTACAAACATTGCAAAAAACAGCGGTATATTTATATCGTAAACGAGTCTTTATTACAAAATCTATGCAAACGTGCTGGCAGACGGACTTGACAATTTGTCTCGCTTTGTAGGGCTGTCGCATCGATATGATTCAATTTAGAAATCAATCAGAATCAGCAGAAACATGTAAAAATGAATTTATTTCACTTCGTTACGATTTAACAAGCTTACTTAGGGATTCACTTTTTTAAGGATACTATTGATTCAAAAGAAAAGGCATTTACGTGCGCAGTAAGTTATCAACTTATATGATATTGGAGAACTAGCACGAGCGCTATTTTATTGTCAAGATATCGGTTAGAATGAGATGACAGTATACGATACTAAGTAAGTACGTAAGAGATAGCTGTTTTATGTCACGCGATATCTAGTTAAAAGGTATATTCAAAGAATCTTGATACCAGATTATATTTAAAAAACTAGTGGATCGGCCCAGCTTCGCACGGGTAGCGTTGTTTTATTAATATCTGAGGTTTCTTCAAACACTGCTCAAGATTTGTGAAATTTAGCGCAATGATTACTACTTAGAGCACTCCTGAATAGTGTAGCCATAGAGTAAAGAAATACACTGGAAATAGAGAGCCTTCTTGCTTAGTGATAACCCCTCACTCGTGAGGTACCTCGTTTGAGTTACTCGTCGCAAGAAAATGAGGGAGTTCTCGTATTTGAAATATAAACCACCTCACGTAGCTCCTCACTTTTTCGAGGCGCGAGTCGAGGCAGCACTCGAATAGACCAAAGTGAGTGAGTGAGTTACCGACTATTTAAATGTTGAGTCCATACATACATTATACTCGTGTCGCGGTTGAAGGAGTCGGGTCAGTTTGATGGAATGATTAGTCAGTTTATTTTAGCGTTTTCTTACAAATACTACCCATTTAATTTTACCTTAGATTAGCTTACATACATACATACATATACTCACGGCCATAAATCCCAAAACGGGGTAGCCAGAGCTGCAGAGCTAGAATCTCCTCAGCCACATTTGGATATTGATAGGGGAGTAGATGGCAGAAATGTAGTATAGTTGGTGATGGGTTTCCAACCGCATCGCCCAAAAACCACTAAAGGCCCCATACCCTTAGTCACCTCTTACGACACCCGTGGGTAGAAAGGGGTAGCGACATTCTAAGCCGGCACTACACGGCAATCTAAGCCGGCACTACACGGCAATCTAAGTCGGCACTACACGGCAAAGCCGGCACTACACGGCAAAGTAGAATAGCTTAATGATATTAATGGGCCGAAGTGAGTAAAAAAACTAATAAAGCAGTTATAGAAAGTTTGTTTCAATTTACAAATTTTGAATAATTTAATTAAGGGCGTCCCCGGAAAAATAGGTTGATATTGATTGTTTGGAAGTTCTATAAAGTCTGATTTGATGATATTGATATGACATGAATAAAATATATGTTGGTGATTAGTTCATGGTGTTAAAATTTGATGTTTAACATTTTAATAAATTGCTGAAAAATATGATGAAAAAAATTGAATTGGAACATGCTTTGTTTTCATAAAAACCGTATAGGCTCCACTGGCATAACATACATGTGAACTCATGTGTCTACATACGCGTAGCTTTAACATCTGTAACTTTGATGTTTAACTTTTCATTTAAACATTATAGTTATACAATAAAACTAAATAAACTACATTTATCCTGCGCGCGCGTTTTTTCCGTCCCTGTCACTCTCAGTAAATTTGACGTAAGAGCGAGCGGAATAGCTGCAAAATGCGGGGATGCCCTTAAGTTTATAAATTAAAAAAATACCAAGTATAAAACATTAGAACTTAGAACTCATTTTCCCTCATTCAGTGCAAAGCGGCAACATTACGCGTGCCTCACTGTTGACCCGTTAATAGAGTATATTTCATTCTCTTTACCTCGCCTCAAATGAGGGCTACCTCATGAAGTAAAATGAGGCTCTCACTCAATACTCATTAAAAAGAGTGAGATATACAACGCTACGTCTTGCTGGATTTCGCCAATTTTAATTAACGCCATATCGGTTCGAACTTCGAAGGAATCACCCGATCGAAGTTCTAATACCATAAACTTCTACATACAATACTTACCTAATCTGTTGTATCGTACGTACGTACGTTCATCATGACAACAATAACATAATGTTAACATGATCCATGCCATGATACACCTTGACACAATGACACACGAAGAATTTTTTGGTTTATATACTCTAATAAAGAAGAAATCATACCGCGATGTAGCAATTACCGACAGTGCCATCTATTGGTGAATATGCAAATCACAGCGCGCTTTTGTATGAGGTTTGCGCTGTTAAAAACTACAAAGTGAGGATGGAGGGAAGTTTTTATTTCCAGCCCCTGAGTGTAGCTTTGTGATTTCTGTGAAAGCGCTCATATGAGCGGTTTAGTATTTTCGAACATAAACTAATTTTTAGAATGAGTTGAAGTTGAGTTGAGTAAAACGCAATGAAGTACTATAACAACTACAACTACTGGCGCCATCTAGTATTTAATATGTAAATTAGTAATTATTTGGTTTTGGTCACAGGCGCGATGGCTTATTTCATGTGTAATTTCGCTGTTTCTCTACTGATTTCTATGATAATTTTTTTATTGAATAGGTAATAATGTTACCTTTTTTAAATTAGGGATGAGTGAGAGTATTATAAACGTAAGAGTAAACAAATATAATCAGAATACTCCGAACTATTAAGCTATCAGGAGTTACACGTGATATTGTGAGTCAACCATAAAAGATAGACATATGCTGTTGAACATTTTTTTTTAGAAAATTTTATGAAGATTTTTTCCTCCATACATACATTTTATGTAACTTTAACCATTAAGGCTGCACACGCGACGGAAGTTTAAAAAATGGAGTAACTTGTCCCGTTTTTCCAAGATTTCCCAAAATTCCCCTTTACTACTCTGCTGGAAAGTATACAAAAACCTGTGCAGGAGTATGAAGAATAATTGTACCAAGTTTCGTTAAAATCCGTCGAGTAGTTTTTGTTTCCATAAGGAACATACAAACCGACAGACAGACAGACAGACAGACAGACAGACAGACAGACAGACAGACAGACAGACAGACAGACAGACAAAAATTTTACTGATTGCATTTTTGGCATCAGTATCGATCCCTAATCATCACCTGATAGTTATTTTGAAAATATATTTCATGTACAGAATTGACCTCTCTACAGATTTATTATAAGTATAGATATACAACCCTAAATAGGTACTACGAAATCTAAGTCTACATTTTCAATCCCAACTTTGACATAATGGCAGAACTCGGCCCGGCGGCGGCGGCGGCGGCGGCTGCGACGTCTCTTATAGTTAGTTAGTTCCGACGACATGCGGACGAATTGCCTCAACTATACGTTTGGAACTTTACTTATGCTACTTGAAGTTTCACTTTGTTATTTTAATTATTCTAATGATGTATATAATTTATCTTTATATATTATTTCTGTAAGCCTCTTTCTTGCCCGGAAGCCTGTGACGCGATGAGTTAAGCTAGAAATTTGGTTCAGGTATCGTTTTGTACAGTTCGCGGCCGTGGTGTGCACAAAACTCAAACATCTGATGTAACTGGATTATTAAGTTAATTGTTACAGAATTTCAAAGTTTCGATTTTGGCCCATAGACTTTGCTTGAGTGTCATAAGCGTGCGCAAACTTTAGTCGATCAGAGATGCGCTGCGATTGGTCGGAATTTTTTCAAACCGGCCAATCAGAAAAATTCACTAGAAATTCAAAAGAGCTGCGCTGTGATTGGTCGGGAAATTTCAAAATAAACTGATTCTATTGGACGCGACGTAGTCGCGCCAGGGTAACCCACTAGTTTTATTTTAATTTTCAAAGTTTGTTTGAGTTTATCTACTTTTTAACTAGTGCGATAATAAATATTATTAAAAGTCATGGGTAAATTCATATATTTTCAGATAAGCATTCGTTATATAGTTAGGACATAAGCCGACCAGTAACTACCTACTATATTATACTATTCAAATGAGTTCTTATTGTTGCGATCCTTTGGTGGGACTAGCGATGAAAATTCCGAAAGAAACAAATTGTTTTTTCTGTCGAAAGAAACGATTTATCGTTTTTTACCGTTTTATTCGTTTGTTACACTGAAATTTATAATAAAAAACTCTTGGGAAAAAAACAGTTTTATTGAAAGTTTTGCCGTTTTTTTCGAATATGAAAAAAACAAAAAAAAACACTATTGAAAAAAACGTATGAAAAATTATCATTCTGCCAAATTAAAATCAGTAAAGAGTTCGGATTATTATTACTTTAAATTGGCCTTACTTTAGCTCAGTAATCAGATACATACTCTCTTTCGCTTTCAGAAGAATCAGTATTGCATTAAATGTAAATTTGATCGAACGTATACAAGCTTATCAACTCTTTCTGGAAGTAGTCGATTTCTATCTCTCGTATGCGTTCGACCAAATATAGACCAGTTTCTTTCAGAGGCCGCAGACGGACGGAACGATTGCACGAACTGAGTGTGGTCTGTCTGACTGACCGGAATGAGCGCATTACAACAATAAAAAATAGTTTTATCTACCCTCAAACTAATAATAAAAACATCCTACTAAAAAAACAACAATATGTTTCCGTTTTTTTCATATTTTTCGGTTTTTTTCCGTTTTATAGATAAAAAACAAGAAAAAAATATTTTTTATTTTTCTTGAAACTTTCGAATTAAACTTGCATAAAAACGAAGGAATTTGAAAAAAACGGAAAAATTTCTCGCTTTTTTCAACGCTAGGTGGGACCCTAAAAATGTATTGTTTTATTTTAGTTACAGGTTTTTTAAAAATATAAATTGGTGATTCAGCTTAAATATAGGTAGTGTTTACTCGGATTTGACAAACATGGAGAAAAATAATTTAATACGAGTAATTCTTACCATTGTTATTCTTACTAGCAGGGTGAATAAAAAAAATTTTTGCTGACCTATATTACTTTCGAAACACTCTTATGATTTGAATTACAATACTTTAACACTTTATTGATATTCATCGTATGTACGTGCATACTAAGGAGCCGTGACTTTGTCTCTTAACAAATGGTGTCATCCATTGAACTATACTATCTAGGCCAGATTCATTCATACATACTGAATGTGTGGTGTAGTACCCGATAAGAAAACCAGATCTTTTTCAGTATAGGGCGAAGTGTTAATTTTTTTCTTTTCGATTATTGAATTTGGTAGAGAAATATCAAATTTTATAGTACTGGTAAGAGCGCTGCTTAGACCGTTGAAGGTTGTTGGAGGTATTTTACTAAAGACTTTCTCTTACCCGTGACAAATAATAGCATAACTACAGCAGTAATAGATAATCGCGGGGGAGGCGTGCTACCGGCGTTAAGCTCTGAAGAGCAAGCACGAGCGCTATTTTATCGACACGATAACAGTTAGAATGAGATGGCAGTATACGATACTAAGTAAGTGCGTAAAAGATGGCTGCTTTATCCCACGCAATAACTAGTTTAAACACGGCTCGTGTGGTTGCGTTAAAGTAAATTGAAACCGATTTACGCATTATGGAATTAGAGAGCCTGTCCGCATATATGCATATTAATTAGAGTGCAATCTGTGCTACTGCGAAAATGCTAAATACCAATTAATGTGATGAGTATGGCTGTATCTATCTATCTAGTCTGTCAAGGTAATTGCATTCGTACTCACAATTATATCAATTCAAAATTTTCCACAGTTTTTTGATAATGATGAGACTAGGTACGTAAATCATTCTACAAATGGAATTCGTAAGCTAATTGGTAGTTATCTAACAAACAGAATTAGCTAGCTTCTTGCAAAGTAGGAACCTTCTTTCTTTAGCAATTTTACTGGTCTTGAATAAAGTTTCAACAAATTGATTTAAAAAAAGCTCCAAAACTCTAAAGTTCTGGCTACCCCTTTTTGGGATTTATGGCGCTGAATATACGTGTGTATGATTTAAAATAAAAGTTTTCTTAAGAGGAATCTTAATTTATAAATAGTACAATTTTAGTTAATTGGAAATGTCGATGAATTGTACAGTGTGAAAATATCTATCTGCTCACTGACGTTTATCAACAAATCAAACTGAACAACTACAAGGCTTTGTGAGAAAACAAATGTTATATTATTTAGAATTGGCGAATAGTTTTTACCCAGTTTAATAAAACGGAGAATTTGGGTACGGGAATAGTTCAGAGAGGTTGTATTCCGTTCCTGTAGTCTTATTGCTAGTAGAGAATATTGTTGCCGAAATACAGGTCTCTTGTGGTTTACTTTCAGTTGAGGAGGCACAGAAATAATATTTGATGCACGGAATGGTCCCTCAAAAGCTGTGTGGAAAAGCGTTCGGAGATGATAGAATGATCTGAATATTTTTCAAATTCAAATAGAAACACTACAAAAAGGAAAAATCTAGGCTTTGCAGTTTGTAATTCCTTATTTACTTTCAAACTATAGAGGAAAACATAACTATCCGGTTGAAAAACCTATACACACTAATATTTGTATTTTTGGCTAAGTAAGCAAGTAAAGATTTATTGTGCCTACTCACAATTGAATAAATGTAAGTTAGGCGTGTGATGTAAGCGTATGTTTATTTTTTTAGGTAACATCAAATTATTCGGGGACATTGGTGAGCAGTGAAGGAGTTTCAATCAAAGATAAAAAAATCGAGGGATAATGTCATAAAATCCAGAAGCACCTTATTACAGGGAAGATTATGTCAACACCCGGAAGGGATAAATTCATAGAAGAGCCTTCAAGATTATAGATTCATAATCATAATACAAGTCCTTTGACAAGTGCAAGTCTTTCTTACATAAGTAATAGAAGAAACGAACGAACGAACGAATTTACTAGTAGTTTTAATATATTTCAATTTTATCTTCGGATCATATTGACTAGTGTATAGTATAATTTGATTAATAGGAATTAAAATTATACTATTATTATATATAGTTTTTATTAGATTTCAATTATTTGTATTGGTAATTTACGTTAGTAGATTTAGTAATAATAAGGTTTGCTACGCCCTTGCAGAGTACACGGTCATGTTTCCATTTATTTACTTTATATTACGTTGATATGTGAATGCAATAAAGAAAATAATTGAATTTGAACATACCTTTAAAAGTTTTAAGTTCTTTTCTTTTGAGGGACGTAGCCTTTATCGATTCAGCGAAAATGTGTGTTTCATTCAGATGATCATAAATTCAGAGATCTCACCAAGTGGCTAATGGTATCCGCTTACCACAATAGTAGCTAATAGTGCAAGTAAGTATGTAAGTAAACTGAAAGATCACGTTAAACCCTACAATAAAGAATAGATAAAAAACATAGCAAGGCAAAGATATCATACTTGTTTGGTTTCCCATCTTAAGTTAGGCAAAGCGTGAGGTTTAATATATGTCTTGCCAAACAGGGATTACGAGTATATAGGGCATGTAATCTAGACTACTTATGTAAGCGATTATCAAGGCTAGGCTACCACCTCAATAATTTATTCACTAAGCACTTGGATGTAGACTTTACCCTAATCAATCGCAATGTATGTAAAGTGGAAGCATTCGATAAAACAACTAGAATTCATCATATAGAATTTCACTACTTCTCGTATCTCTAATCATTAATGAATATCCAAGTATAACAGTCGGATAACGGCTGTTCATATAAGATGTCTTCTAAGTAAGATAGATATAACTCATGAACTTTTGAAATCGTAAGCCAGTAATATATTCACTGAAATAACATTTGTATGGCAGTCTTTAGGGTTTCGCAGCGATGTGCAAAAAAATAATCCTTATAGAAGCGGCGGATTTTTTATATAGGTATATTCGACAGTTGTTGTTGGTTGTGTATAATTATTACAGTAAAAGACACGTAATTAATTTGGTGAGAGCGACACGAATATATTTCACAAGAACTTAGAAGAGTGATGGACAAGTTATAGTTTCGTTTTAAACAGTAAAAGTCCAGCATGGCCAGCAAGAGCGACCCTTTAACTAGATACCGCGTGGTATAAAACAGCCTCTCTTTCTCACTTACAAAGTATCGTTAATAAAGATAAAATAACGCTCTTGCTAGACCTCCGGCTCGATTATAGAGATTGAGTAGTGATCAGTTAGAAGAGTATGATGTTAATAATATAATTATTTTTAAAATTATAACCAAATAAAAGCCTAAGTGGGGACTCTTGATTCTTTATTTTGTTTTTAATTTTCATCCCTCATCCATATGTTGCTGGGAATTGTTGGGTTAAAATAGAATTAACCCAATTGTTCCCGCGGGAGTTGTTAGAGATGATTAGATGTCTCTGAGATTTTGACTGGAGACGCTGGGTGCTGTAGAGACCATCACCAACGATACTTAATTAATATTTTATTCTACCTGCTCAACTAACTTTCAAAAAGTGACTGAAGAATGTCTAATTCTGAAGCTCTAGCTATCCCTGTTCCTGGATATATAGACATGAGTATATGAATATACGTATATAATCCATCTACGGAACCTTTCATAAGCCACGCGGAGCAATACTTGGCCACCTTAACCATTTTAATCTTTAGCCTGTAGCATTGAAAATTCAATCTAAAGTTTCTGATATTAGATGATATTTGCATATTGGCCCGAAGAAAGAAATCTTGCAGATATATTTGTTTCAATTCGTTTTCAGAAGATGAATAAAAATATCTTTACAGTGTAATTTAAACAAATTGTTTTATTTTTGCCGTGTAGAACATCACTACCCTTTCTTCCCACGGGTGTCGTAACAGGCGAAATATGGGGCTTTTTATATGGTTTTTGGGCGATGCGGTTGGATCCAACCAACGATACTTTATTTCTACCATCTAATTACCTATCAACATCCTAATGTCGCTGAGGAGTATGGTAGCTCTAAAACTCTGGCTACCGCTTTTTGGGACTTATAGCCGTGAGTATATTAATGTGTGTATGTATGATTAAAATAAAAAAAAAACATAAAGGTAGTATTTTAACCTATGTATATAACTTATCCTTTCTTAGCTGTCTTGGCATATACAATCGTTATTACTTTCTTACTAAAAAATTAAAAGAGATCATTTAGCAATAATAGCAAGTAATCAGCGTTGTAATTAAAGAAGAATAAAAAGTTATATTTCACGGACATCGTTACAATGGTTTAGATTTCAAATATTTGGAAAAGACTGTGTTTTTTAACAGTAGCTTGAAACCGTAAACCAATTACGTTTTGTGATGTTTAGAAAATGATTCCATGAACAGAAGATTGTGGCTGTTTTAATTAAAATTAAGCACAACCTTGATTTTGTATAGAAAAATATATTTCTTCCTTTTAACAATAAAAGGAAGATAAAGTAATGCTATCTGTTTGAGTGTAATCTTTAGGATTTGAGTGGCAATAAGAAGGTAACGTTGTTGGTCACAGATTTGGTGGGAATTGAGGCAAAAAGGCTTTGTAGTGGAAAATGTAATCATGCTGATCGATGTGATGAAATAATGTGTCTAATGTGTATTTGTATAAATTTCTAATTTTAAGGAGCCTTTTCCAGTGAGATGCCGTTCTATGATGTTCTAAATGTTACAAGTAATTATGCAATAACATTACCAACTTGCATTACATGTAAATTAATGATGACTTTAATTTGTCTAATGCATGATGTGATTTACTGCAACATCTGATTTACCATTTTTTTAATGAATTATCTAAAATAAGACAAAGACGGTAATGAGTCATAAATCTACGGTAAGATGACGCGCTGTGTCTGTGACAATGTCCCGTGATATTTAGAAGCAAGTACCTATGCCAATCCCTTTGGGGATGTACGGCGAGAACGTCTGAGAATTCTCTTAAATGTCTTATGCTAATTAGAATGTTTTGTTCATGAATAAGAAAAAATTTACTACTTAAAAAGTGTAAAAGAAACAAAGGAAAGAAGAAGCTCAATTGGCAGAGCGAGGGGGTCGTATACCCAAAGGTCGTGGGTACGTTCCCCGCTGGTGTCGAGATTTTTATTTTCGGTATTTATTAGTATCTTATGTTAAATTAATAGTAAATATTTAAATCAACGATAAATATTACGTATTATGAAATCTTGTGTGACTTGAAAATACTATGTCTTTAGTCTTTGGAAGAACGAGATATTAAGAATTAATATATTTTGTTATATTTAACTTACTGACTTTTGTAAAATTTGATTTACCATTTTTAAAATGAATTATGTGAAATAAGACAATGACTGTAAAGAGCCATAAACCTACGAAAGATGGCACGCTGTCCTTTGAGTGACAGCTGCGTTATAACACATAAACTATTGCACTTATGACCATTCCGGCTCTTTTTTCTGTGACATTTCCCAAAACATATCGCATAATAGTTGTTTTTAACTTCATCTAGTAAGTACAGCTAAATGCGGACGTGCCCTTATAGTACAGTTATATTATTACACTAAAAGAGAAGAAAGAAAGGAAGAAAATACCTTATTCTTCGCTTGCTGACACAAACAATATATTAAAAACAGACCAAAACAACGTATTCAACATGCTAGAAAAATTATAAACAGAATTAATCACGGTCTTAAAACTAACAGTTAACATAACGTTACAAAATAAAGTTAAATAAATCCTTCTGTGTAACGCCATGTGCTCTCATTTGGCGAAAGCCTTACGAGTGCCCAGTGTTTTGATCACGTTGGATAACAAACTACTCGTATAACCTACCACGCATGAAATGAACTATTTATCGGTTTAAGAATATAAGAATCAGTTTAGTATACAGAAACAAGCTATTACATAAATATATATAAAGACATATTATACACAGAATAAGTTTTAAGAAAAAAAACTTTATTGGGACACAAAGAAATAATAACAATAAGCTGCAACATAGTTAAGATGAAATGGAATAATACTATTATCTGATTTCATTCTTTGACACACATGTTTTGAGTTTGATATGAAAACAATTACACAGGGGTTCCTCAAAAGGCTAAGCCTGTGATTTAGGAAAAAGCGAAAACGTTCTAATACTAAGTAATTATAAGGTTATGTTTTCAAAGTATACTCACGCAGAAACGCTTCTGAGAAATTAGAACAAAATTAGCACACAGATTGAATTTGACTCAATTTACATACTTGTTACTTTCATTGTAATACTTATGCAGGGAACGATATCACACGAGGGAATTCAAACAACTATACATAAATTGTAAAAAGGTGTCTCCATAAAAATGAATTAGATTGAACGGGAGCAATAATATATTTTTATTTATTTCTTCCTAATCGTGTTTATTACAATCAAAATATGAAAAAAACCAGAATTTGTTTGTTATTAACCAGCAATTTATTAACCTATGGTGGAGTTGAGGACTATACAGTGCTAGTAGGACTTGCGCAAGAAGGGTTCTAACACCATTATGTTCATCGGTACGTATCACAATGCAGAACATTAAAATATATATCGGGCATAACATTTATATACACTTTTTTACACTTATATTAAATAACATAAAGTTATTTAATATAAGTGTAAAATATAAAAACTTGAAATGAAAAATGGTTTTAAATACTGACAATATATTGCATCCTCACTCACAGCCCATATATGTCCCTACCAAGGGACTCGAACCTACCCTACATAGGGCGATATGGCCATAGTCCACCACGCTGGCCAATTGCGGGTTGGCAGACAGACTAACGACTACTACCGTGATAGTAGCCGGGACCGACGGCTTAACGTGCCCTCCGAAGCACGTATACCCTTTTTAAAGATTTAATGAGTTATTTATAACCCATCATTACACAATGTAGTGTTACAGCAGCGATACCTTCCTTCTCGCACATTGGTACTCTTAACTCCGGGTGACCAAAAATGACACATTATGGTCATAGCATTAGTGACTAGTAGCATTAAACTATACATAACTAGTAAATCTGTAACCAATATTAAAAATATAAAAAAGGGAACGTGAGTATATGTATGTATGTAAAAAAGAGATAGCCGGTGCTTGATAAATTCTAAAATGAGGGATGAGAGGTGATGAGTTGAGATGATGAGACGAAATGGTTTAGTGCTTATCTAAGCCGACCCCTTAAGGCGCCGTTGGTTTAGCGAAAAATATCATCTCAAGGGGTACGGCCCCCGCGGGCGCGGGGAAGCGCCTGCGCGCCGATCGAGCGGCCGTCTCAACGACGCGACGCCGCATGCGCGCGTTTTAAAAACATACAGTAGGGTAAGCAATACAGTTATTGTCAACTCGACAGTTTTAACCACTCGCTAATATTTTCTATGGTATGGGTTCGGACATTTGTTTATGATTATTTACATTTTCTTTCTAAAATATTTACGAGTGGTTATAACAGTCAGGGTGACGAAAACTGTATTGCTTACCCTAGGTTATCAATTTCAAAAATAGTTTCTACCATGGCCGTTTACAATATAAATGTAATGATACGATAGATCTGTCTACCCCTGTCAGTTTATACAAAATTATTACAGTGATAATTTCATAACTTTTGCCGTGTCGTGTCGGCTTAGAATAACACTACCCCATTTCTACCCGTGATCGTAAGAGGCGACTAAGGGTATAGGGGCTTTTTAAGTGATTTTTGGGCGATGTGGTTGGAGAACCGTCACCGAAATCATATATTATTACCATCTTTTCCCAAATCAACTTCCAAAAGTGGCTGAGAACTTTCTCATTCCAAAGCTCTGGCTATCCCGTTAAGGGATTTATAGCCGTGAGTAAATGTATGTATATAATTTTCAGTTTACACCTGTAACTATTTTATATTATTAATTGAAATTAGAAGTTATTTTAACGGTTTTGTTCTTTTTCCCATTTCTAATAAATTAAACAATAAAATATAAAAATGAGTGCAATCTATGAATTGAATGAATTCTTTTATATTTGCTAATGCTAACCGTACGCACGGTCACTCTCACGCCTACATTGACGCGCATCGTATACAGATAGGTCACTCCCACACTAACGGCGCTGCACGCGCGTAAATTGTAAGATCGGTAACACAAGGCGCGCGCGACATAGGTCCATCCCCTAAAGCAGCTCGCCGAGCACTGAGCGGGCGGCGGGCGGGCGGCGCTCGGGCACGAGTAGGACTGCGAATATCGATGTTTTTAAAATATTTGTTTTATTGAAAAACTAATCGCCAATTATTATTAGAAATACAAATGCTCAAATTATGATGCAAGTTATATGTAAGTAGGTAAAATAAACAAAATATAAAACCAATTTAAAGAGTGTAATTAGAGGTATGATGGCGATTTTTTTCTATCGAGCGAAAATGTATTAATCATGTTTCGAATCGCCAATTTCACAGCAGAAAAGCCTCAAGATTTTGATGTATTTTTTTCAAAACCATATTGTTATAAACATACGCGTTATAATGTTTCAAAAACTCTGTTCGCTGGACTAACGGCACCTTAAACTAAATCTATAAATATGGTCATTAAGCAGATTAAATAATTTTCCTCCTGTGTTTTATCATACTAACAATACAAAGCGTGTGAAGAGCAAAATATCCTAATATAAAGTTCCGAATAGTGCTCGATGAATCGACTCGAGTCGTTCTGTTCGTTAGTCCGTTGCTAGACTTGACCCCGCTTTATGGAGCTTTTCCAAAATTTTCTCTCTAACATTTCCGAATCCAATTTGGCTTATGGTAGAAATTAGTGTCAAATAAGATACTAAAAACAGCACGAGAAAATGGAAATAGCTTCATACTAGGGATATAAAACTAAAACGAAATCAAAATTGAAAATAAAATCGCCGACTTCGAATAAGGAAGACCTCAATTCTATTGTTTTTTTTTATCTTGTTACGCGATTTCTAAAATTGTTCGGTTGGATATGCTACCAAGAAAGTCTCATTAAATTTTATCGGGTTTGGTTGCGTGGTTAAACAGCTATTTCAAAAAAAAAAAACGTAATGCGTATATGGACTACTCTGTTGTTTAAAGAATTTTGTATAAAAAATTTGGTTTCTGTTAAATGGTTAAAGGCGATTCTTTTATGTTCAAAAATATATTATTTATTGACTCAATTTGACTAGATAAGATTGTTATATATACTTAATACCTCATGACGTTAAATTGTTTTTAATTATTAACGAAATTCCTTGCCAATATATTTTAAAATGGGCTTTTTCCATGATATAGTAGATTAGTCAGCGAAATTTGGTCTAAAGCACTAGAGATTTGCCACTGCAAGATTTTGGTCAGTGAGAGTCCGCCATTTCACAAAACGTCGTCAGATTTATGAGCTTATCACAACGCTTTTTTTACTGTATTTATAAATTCTTTACAACAAGACATTGAGTATTAGATCAAGAATAACATTGAAAAGCTTATAAATCGAGATTGTTTTATAATATATTTGACAACACCTTGCTCTGCTCCGCTCAGTTTTAGTCTCAATATATATATGTCGCAGCCAACTGGTTAAATCAGCCAGCTGACAAAGCAGCTAGCCGCTTAATTAAACGCCGGCTCCTAGTAAAGGGCTAAACTTCAGTCAGCCATTTAGTTGAACACAACGTCCAACCACTTGGCTGAACGTTATATCGCCGTCTGCACAGGCCGTCTGGTTATCTAGGGTGACTATCACTAAAATATTTTTTCGTAGGTACTTCTTATGTCGGCAATACTTTAATTATATTCATTTTATACAATATTAACAATTAAATGGCACAAGCACAAAGCTTTGGCACAGTAACTAAAAGTACAAACAGGTACCGACTTATTAATAATGAACATGAATATAAAAATATAAAGTTCTCTTATGTATTAATTTTAACTATGTATTAAATTATTTATTGAAATTTCCATAATTTCAAACTTTTTTAAACAGTTATCCTACAAATTTTAACAGAAAAATAATGTAACGTCAGCCCAAACCAACGGGATCACCATTCAACCAGCCGGGTGATTGGACGTTCGGTGACGACAATTCATTTTACTAGCGGGCTAGCCTTTTAACTAGGAGCCGGCGTTTAATTAAGCGGCTAGCTGCTTTGTCAGCTGGCTGATTTGTCCAGTTGGCTGCGACATATATAACGTGGATTTAGATATTATGTCGATTATATCTATGTTAGTGTAACGAGTATAATCTTGATTCCTGCATGTATGAGGGTGATGACGGTTTGGACCTTGCTGTATTCGCTTTTTTACTAAACCACAGTCTAACAATTTAAAACAAAATTACTTGTATTTTCATGAGTAAATAGCTCTATTTTCATTTTAATAAATGGCTTTGTGGTTCAACGGTGTGACTTACACTCATAATAAACGTATAATAAACGTATAATAAACGCATAATAAACGAACCAAAAGAAATAGCCTCAGAATTCAATAAATATTTTATTCAATCAGTTTTGGGAAATTCTAGCACGAACGGTGGCTGTACAATGGCTAGTCGACTAGAATCTCAACTCACAACCATTTTTCTAAAACCGTGCGATGTCTGCGAAGTGAAAAAATGCATACAAGGATTAAAAAATACAAACGCGACAGGGTATGACGAGATAAATACTAGGATAATAAAGGAATGCTCGGAATGTTTATCAATTATTATTGAAAATTTAGCGAACAGATGTTTTCAAAAAGGAGTATTTCCTAGTTGTTTGAAACTGTCGGTTGTTAAACCACTATTCAAAAAAGACAATAGGGAGGATATAAGTAAATACAGACCTATAACGTTAGTTTCTATTTTGTCGAAAATAGTTGAAAAGTTAATATATAATAGATTGTATGCATTTTTAATAAAATATAGTATTTTAAGACCGGAGCAACATGCTTTTCAGAGAGGAAAGAATACAACATCGGCCTGTGTTCAGTTAGTTGATATAGTAAGTAGAAATGTTGACGAGAAGATTCCAACTGTAGCTATATTCTTCGAAATGAAAAAGGCATTTGAAAATGTTGCACATAATATATTGCTTTATAAGTGTGAAAAATATGGTATACGCGGCCCAGCATCGGAATTAATTAAATCCTTCTTAGAAAACAGGTGTCAATACGTTGAGATCTTACAGGGCAATGAATATTCGGAAATCATTTCATATAAGTCTGAAGTTGAAAAAAACCCTGTAGGTTTGCCTCAGGGAAGTGTCTTGGCTCCTTTACTTTTTCTTTTATATATTAATGACCTCCCGAATGTGACCAAGCACTCATGCACTTTGTTTGCTGATGACATCTCTGTAGTTATAAGTTTTAAAAATGACATTAATTTTCAAATTGACATAGATAACACCTTAACTTTAATTATTCAATGGATGACCGCAAATAATCTTAGTTTTAATGTAGACAAGACATGTTATATGCAATTTTACAATAGAGTGAAGCCCGGGACTTTAATAAATATAAAATATAGAGAACAATCTGTAAAAGAAGTCAATTGTATTAATTTTTTAGGTATCCAACTAGATTGTCAAATGAATTGGAAACACCATGTTGAAAAAGTATTTGGAAAAATAAACAAATTTGTATATGTCCTATATAGGCTTGCCACAACCGTCAACCGGCAAACAGCAATACTTGCTTATCATGGTTATGTGGAATCGGCGTTAAGGTATGGCATAGTTGTGTGGGGTCACTCGACAGATGTCCAAACTTTGTTCATTCTACAGAAAAGGTGTAAAAGAACTATTATTGGACTGGAGCCTCGTGAGTCATGTAGGTCTTATTTTGTAGAACTGAAACTATTAACACTTGCAAGTATTTACATTTATGAAATTTGTGTTTTTGTAAAACAAAATTCATTGTTATTTGAAAAGATGTACAACGAAGGTAGCAGGCTCCATAACAAGTTTCCAAATAACATAAAAATCCCAGCGTCATCGACGGCCCTACGAGGGAAATCTTGCAGTGTAATGATGCCACACATTTTTAACAACATTCCTGAATGTATAAAAGGTAAGCCAATTACCCTTTTCAAAAAACACCTAAAAGAGTGGTTGGTTCAAAACTGTTTTTATAATTTAAACGAATTTTATAGTTATAATAATAATGGCTGACATCTATACTTATAATAAATCTGTAGAGAGGTCAATTCTGTACATGGAATATATTTTCAAAATAACTATCAGGGGGTGATTAGGGATCGATACTGATGCCAAAAATGCAATCAGTAAAATTTTTGTCTGTCTGTCTGTCTGTCTGTCTGTCTGTCTGTCTGTCTGTCTGTCGGTTTGTATGTTCCTTATGGAAACAAAAACTACTCGACGGATTTTAACGAAACTTGGTACAATTATTCTTCATACTCCTGGGCAGGTTTTTGTATACTTTCCAGCAGAATAGTGAAGGGGAATTTTGGGAAATTTTGGGAAAACGGGAGAAGTTACTCCATTTTTTAAGCTTCCGTCGCGTGTGCAGCCTTAATGGTCAAAGTTACATAGAAATCACGTATAACGGAAATATACTACATAAAATTATCTAAAAAATATTCCGCAACAGTATATGTCTATCTTTTATGGTTGACTCACAACAACACGTGTAACTCCTGATAGCTTAGCAGTTCGGCGCATTATGATTATATTTGTTTTCTCTTACGTTTATAATACTCTCAATCACCCTTATTTCAAAAGTTAACATTATTACCTACTCAATAAAAAAAGAATCATAGAAATCGGTATAGAAACACCAAAATTAATAGTCCCAACATAATAGTCGCACGCGATCAAAACCAAATCCTTAGTAATTTACATATTACGTACTAGATGGCGCCAGTCGTTGCATCAATTAAAACCTAAAAATTAGCTTAATTTCGGAGCTATTGATCTGAACCGATCATAAAAGCGCTTACAAAACCACAAAGTAACACTATATTCAGACATGAGAGCTGTAAGTTGTAATAAAGGCGCTAATTTCATAACGCTTGAGCAGTGATTGAAGAAACCTCCAATATTTTTATAACTACGCTACCCGTGCGAAGCGGGGCCGATCCACTAGTATTAAATAAAATAGGAAATGTGACATTCCTGACATTTAAAAAGTTAAACGCTCAGATTGGTTGTTATTATTTAAATTAGGATTAAGTGACATTTAAATTAATTTTCATTATTATTATTTTGATTAGGATTAAGTGACATTTTAATTAATTTTCATTATTATTATTTTGATTAGGATTAAGTAACATTTTAATTAATTTTTATTATAGACTGCTCATGACATATTATTATTGTTAATTTAAACTGTTTGTATAAAAACTTAATTGTGATTTAATTGTGTCAAAATAATTTGCATACCTACAAAGGTTAGACATGTGAGACTAAATTATTAAGTTGTATCATCAAATGTACCATGTTCTATATAGCAAATAAATGAATTTGAATTTGAATTTGAATATCTCTTTCAAGGTTAGTTCCAGGGTGGTTGGGATTCTACTCTTACATTACTCTGACCACCATTTGAGAAAAATGACATGTTCAGACGTAATACCTCAGCCACCCTTTAGGGGATTTATGGCGTAAACGTTGAGTTGAGTTTAGTTTAGGTAAGGACATGGCAGACTAAATGTATTGATATTATTAAATGGAGTTAAATAAAATTAAAATGACTCCCTGTACACTAAGCCTAATCCGTCTGCTATTTCTATTTACTATCAAGGAAGAAAGAATTCGCCATTTCATAAGGCACAAAAAAATACAAAAAATATTATAGAGCATAAAAAAAAATGGAAATAGAAAACATAATGCGACTTTCTTTTGAGCCACTACTGTAATATCGAAAAGGCTCTGTAACGATAGAAAGTGCCTTCTCAGTGTGTAATTTTAGTTGCTGATATGATGATCCAGACATTACTAGAGCTGTATCGTCAGCATACGAAAAAAATTTGCAATTTGGTATTTGCAAGTTGCATAGTTCATTTATATAATATATTTTAAATAATGTAGAACCCAGTATGCTTCCCTGCGGTATGCCGTACGTGATAGTCATCGGTTCACTTTTGTATTCACCAATTTTAACAAGCTGAGTCCGATTTGATATGTAACTTTCAAAAAGTGAGTAATCTCCATTATAAGCTGTTAGACTCACAACACTAATTTTCAACAGTAGAAGTGGACAACTATGGCCGAGGCCTATGAAAACCATAAAGTGGCCAATTTAGGCCGTGGTGAAAATTTTCGTTTGTTCGCTCTAAAGCATTTTATTTCATTGTCTATTTAGATTGAAATGAAATAATATCGTTTTCCGAGTGTGATTAAATTTTGTTTCTTGTGCCTCTCCAAATGCCGTCATTTTTATTAATGAATTTATTTCCATAGAAATTAGACGATTCGCATAATTGGGCCAAAAAGCGCGGTCTTGAAATTGAACAATAAAAAGCAGTATCCTATTGCGGTACTAACAAGTCAAATGCTTTTCATATGTTGATCAATTTTCCTCTTTAATTGAGCAAAGCTGGCCAAAAATAGGGATACACGTAAAGGTCACGTCAAACTCACGGCAACATACAATACTCGTCCATCAAAGCATGACTAATGTGTCAAGGCCGATTCAGTCAAAATAGCTATTATTTAACAGAATTTACCGACAAGTTTAGCACTAGTTTTCCAAACATATAAAAATAGAACCTTGTTCTTACCAAAGTGCACTGTGTTACTATGAAGTTATATTTGGATCGTACTTTCACAGTATCTAGCATGACTGTATTACAAAGGTGTGCAGAGAAAGTGTACGTTTTAAATTTTTTGTACATTTTTCCCATGCTAAATATTTCTATGTTTCTCATAGTAAAGCAAAGCACATATAAAATAAACTCGAAAGGGCAAGTAATAAAAAAGATTCTTATGCTAGAAACATATTAAGCCTGAGATTCATTATTTTATTTTAGTATATTCGTAAGATTCTACATTCACAACAACATGTCATATTTTTATGAATTGGCAACACCGACAGTGTGCCGTGACACTGCAATTTATGTCAATGTCAAGATGAGAAAAAGATGAAGGCGGGATTCCTAGTTTGGATGCGCGGGAGAGTGACTTGTGATCAAGGCATCAAATAATGTAATGTACATTGAATAGTATAATATATAGTAATCATCATCATCAATAGTCGTTTTTCTTCAAACTTCAGAAGCGGTGATATATTCACGTCCATTCAAGTATGTAGGTACATTGCTTTTTGGTTATTCATTTATTTTTCTTTTCCACATTGTTGTAGTGACGCCATTTAACATTTTATGATTTATAATATAGCAAATCGATGCTCGAACAAAGTATTTTAATGTTTATAGAATAGTCATTGTTTCTAAGAAACCAATATTTGAGCGTAATATTGTAAAGCTGCGTACGGAATGGTTCCGAAGTGCTTGGCTAGGGCACTCCCTGTTAGTTTTGGAGCAATCAGCTGTAGTAACTTTCCAGTATCGTCTCTGTAAATAGTAGACGTATGAGTGGGTTAAGCTGATCACTAAAGTAACGATGAGTTGACTTAAGAACTTCTGTTTAAATTGTGGCGTCACTATGACAAATTAAATTATAAGTACACTACGTATTTGTTAACAACACAAATCAAATAAGTGATTAAACTTTTGTTCTTATTTGAAACAATTTCAAATTCTTTATCCACCATATTTATTTTGGTTAAATGCATTGATGGATGAAGATGCAATTAATTGTGATTATAAGATTAAAGGAGTATATCAGTAATATATATGAATAATACCACTTTAATTTTACACATTTTTAGACTACAATTCAAATTTGGAATTCTTCTATTTCTTATGCATTGAATATATTAATACTAAGTGAATTATTAATCAATGTAGTCATTTATTCGCTGTAAATGTGGGTTACAAGGTGGTTACAGCATATAAGTTATTGTTCCCTACACATTTTGTTCTTCCAAGCTTACAACATAAGTCTTTACATTTTATTAATATAGGAATATGATTTTAAATTATAATAAAGACAAAAATAAAGAATGACTTAACTAATTACATGTCGCCCTAAGTTTAAAATGTCAATCTCACAGCTAAAACCATATTCAAATAAAATATAATAAAAACAATATCCTAATAGCCATTCAAGCATTTCTTTTATTTTTTTTAAATTTATTAAAACATAACAATTTTATATTTATAGAATTTGCATTATAAATTCTACAAGCCATAATAAAAATAGTTTTGCTGCTTGAGGCTAATTAATAATGATAATGAGGTACATATAGTTTGTCTTTATTGAGATTTTGCAGACATTCAGAGTGAAATCTTAGGGGAGCAGATGTATAATTATAGATTTCTCTCTTAACTAATAAAGCAGCTTCATAAATATAGGGGAACATAATAGAAGAATTATAATATAAAAAAAATAATAATAATAATAATAAAAAGTGGGTGGCGAGAAACCATTTGAAAGGTAAGTTTCTCTCGCTACCTATTTATTTAATGCAATGTAGTGACTGGTACGTTTCCTTCGCTACTTATTTATTTAATGTAATCTAGTGATGGGTACGTTTCCCTCGCTTCTCATTTATTTTATACAATGTAGTGACTGGTACGTTTCCTTCGCTACTTATTTATTTAATATAATCTAGTGATGGGTACGTTTCCCTCGCTTCTCATTTATTTTATACAATGTAGTGACTGGTACGTTTCCTTCGCTACTTATTTATTTAATATAATCTAGTGATGGGTAAGTTTCCCTCGCTTCTCATTTATTTTATACAATGTAGTGACTGGTACGTTTCCTTCGCTACTTATTTATTTAATATAATCTAGTGATGGGTACGTTTCCCTCGCTTCTCATTTATTTTATACAATGTAGTGACTGGTACGTTTCCTTCGCTACTTATTTATTTAATATATTCTAGTGATGGGTACGTTTCCCTCGCTTCTCATTTATTTTATACAATGTAGTGACTGGTACGTTTCCTTCGCTACTTATTTATTTAATATATTCTAGTGATGGGTACGTTTCCCTCGCTTCTCATTTATTTTATACTATGTAGTGACTGGTACGTTTCCTTCGCTACTTATTTATTTAATATAATCTAGTGATGGGTACGTTTCCCTCGCTTCTCATTTATTTTATACAATGTAGTGACTGGTACGTTTCCTTCGCTACTTATTTATTTAATATAATCTAGTGATGGGTACGTTTCCCTCGCTTCTCATTTATTTTATACAATGTAGTGACTGGTACGTTTCCTTCGCTACTTATTTATTTAATATAATCTAGTGATGGGTACGTTTCCCTCGCTTCTCATTTATTTTATACAATGTAGTTACTGGTACGTTTCCTTCGCTACTTATTTATTTAATATATTCTAGTGATGGGTACGTTTCCCTCGCTTCTCATTTATTTTATACAATGTAGTGACTGGTACGTTTCCTTCGCTACTTATTTATTTAATATAATCTAGTGATGGGTACGTTTCCCTCGCTTCTCATTTATTTTATACAATGTAGTGACTGGTACGTTTCCTTCGCTACTTATTTATTTAATATATTCTAGTGATGGGTACGTTTCCCTCGCTTCTCATTTATTTTATACAATGTAGTGACTGGTACGTTTCCTTCGCTACTTATTTATTTAATATAATCTAGTGATGGGTACGTTTCCCTCGCTTCTCATTTATTTTATACAATGTAGTGACTGGTACGTTTCCTTCGCTACTTATTTATTTAATATAATCTAGTGATGGGTACGTTTCCCTCGCTTCTCATTTATTTTATACAATGTAGTGACTGGTACGTTTCCTTCGCTACTTATTTATTTAATATAATCTAGTGATGGGTACGTTTCCCTCGCTTCTCATTTATTTTATACAATGTAGTGACTGGTACGTTTCCTTCGCTACTTATTTATTTAATATAATCTAGTGATGGGTAAGTTTCCCTCGCTTCTCATTTATTTTATACAATGTAGTGACTGGTACGTTTCCTTCGCTACTTATTTATTTAATATAATCTAGTGATGGGTACGTTTCCCTCGCTTCTCATTTATTTTATACAATGTAGTGACTGGTACGTTTCCTTCGCTACTTATTTATTTAATATATTCTAGTGATGGGTACGTTTCCCTCGCTTCTCATTTATTTTATACAATGTAGTGACTGGTACGTTTCCTTCGCTACTTATTTATTTAATATAATCTAGTGATGGGTACGTTTCCCTCGCTTCTCATTTATTTTATACAATGTAGTGACTGGTACGTTTCCTTCGCTACTTATTTATTTAATATAATCTAGTGATGGGTACGTTTCCCTCACTTCTCATTTATTTTATACAATGTAGTGACTGGTACGTTTCCTTCGCTACTTATTTAATATAATCTAGTGATGGGTACGTTTCCCTCGCTTCTCATTTATTTTATACAATGTAGTGACTGGTACGTTTCCTTCGCTACTTATTTATTTAATATATTCTAGTGATGGGTACGTTTCCCTCGCTTCTCATTTATTTTATTCAATGTAGTGACTGGTACGTTTCCTTCGCTACTTATTTATTTAATATAATCTAGTGATGGGTACGTTTCCCTCGCTTCTTATTTATTTAATACAATCTAGTGACGGGTACGCTTCCCTCGCTTCTTATTTATTATATACAATGTAGTGACCGGTAGGTTTCCCTCGCTACTTATTTATTTAATACAATCTAGTGATGGGTACGCTTCCCTCGCTACTTATTTATTTAATGCAATGCAATGACGGGTAGAGAGAGTGTGTATGAATATAACATAAACATGAACAATCACGCCGAATATAGGTATATGGATATATTATTTCTGTAGACCTATTTTATTCATCATAGTTGACGATTACTTGTTCAAATAATAAGCTACTTAAGAAAATGAATGTATAAATACTAGTAGTTGAATTACATAACGATACTAATTTTATTTGAAAAGCTATAATTGCAACAACTAGTAACTAATACTAAAAATATTGTAGGTACATTTTATTGCCAAGTAATTTGTTAGCTAAGAATGGTGACTGAATTGTTTTCTTGTTACCGAATTGTTTTTATATTTACCTGCTTTTCTAATTATTATCATTACCGTTTTTTTCTATTTATCTTGCTGGATCATTATGCGTCATTATTATCACTGTTGAAAAGATCATGAACTTCATTTTATTTTAATTTATGTTTATTTGAGTAAGATTATTAACGTAAACGTCTGAATACATTAATATACTTTGCTACTTGCTTATGACATCTATGAAGAATAGTTTACGTTTCGGATATTTTAAACATTTCAGGTTGAATGTACAATGTCCGGAGACAAGTCTAGCATTCCAATTGGCAAGCCTCCAGGGCTTCTCGGTGCCATAGACAATCTAAAACGAGGACTTGGAGAGGTCCGTCTTCGTCAGTTGACATCCAGTGATGAGGTTGTGCTGAAGTAGTATAGATGGGATCAGAAGCACATCATTATTTTACCATCACAGAACTGGTTGAAGCTAAGTATAACTTTTAAATAAATAATAAATAAAAAAATAAAAATCATTTATTTGCCAATACATGAGTATAAATGGTGGTATATAAAATGAAGGCCTATGTATGTACTGCCAGTAAGGTGTGCAAATTTTTAAACATTAAAATTATTGATAATTTTTTTTTACATATCTTAAAACTACTATAACAACATTGTCTATCGTAATAAAAAAAATTAAAAAATTAAAACATTATTAATTTTTTTTAAGTCAATCAAGGCAACACATGTACACATATTCTAAATTTTATTAAAATTAAAATGTCATAAAAAAATAAAAAAAAAATATATATATAATTATTATATTATACAGTAAATCACATCAATCACACATGTCAAAATATTATATAAACTTTATTACAATTTCAATGTCAAAAAAAAAAAGAGAAAAACATAGTTTAAATTTTTAAAGTCATATATTGCAATTTTTAATAAAGTCATCAATTATATAGAAACAGTTGTCCAACAGATAATTAAAAATGATAATTTTATATTTATTGTATGTCAGTAATTTTACTGACATACAATAATTTTACGGACTGTGCTTTACTGAACAGTTATGTAAATTCTAGTTTAATTTAAATATTTCAACCCATTCAGATATGGTCAGCCTAAGTTCTATATGTTTCTTAAAGCCTAATAACATTAGATGAAATAAGACCTTTAGATCTATTAGTTTCGAAGACATTTAACTCAGATTCATAAAATAAATCAACATGTGTGTTCGGATTTTTGGTTACTTAGAATTTTGTTAGTTCATAAGTGTTACAGCTAAAAAAAAAAGGGGGCTACTTATATTATTGGGAACATTAATAGCCACATTATTACTCTATTACACAGTTAATAAAATAAATAAAGCAAGGCCAATAACAGATGTTCACACATGCACAGAAAACATACCATACAATAATACAAATACAAACAATTTTAAGAGAAAATGCAAATAAAAAGACATCAACATCAATATTTAAAAAGAAAAAAAAATGCCTTTACTCATTGTAATATATATAGAACCAGTTTTTCACTTAACAAGGAATTTTCTTATGTTTTTAAAGAGTTATATATTTTCTTTAAAAGATTTGTTATGCTCATTTCTCAGATTTTATTTACATTCTTCAGAAAAATTAAAGCTACTTTTAAACATATATTAGTAATAACATTTCCAAAAGCTCTTTTGCAAGGGAGTTTTCACAAATGTTTACCAAAATAATTATAGTACAATATTGGGTTTTTTATAAAAAAAAAAAAAAAAAACTTGGTAAATAAACTAAATATTTATATAAATCGGAAGCTGTACTAGCAATCAAAATACAGCTATATGTTCTGTAAGCTTGTCGAATAAGTGTTCGCTGTCATGTATTAACCCTAAATCACTTGTTTTCGCAACTCTAGTTATCTGGATGTGTCTTAGACTATTGTTATCTTAAATTTTCGTTTTATATAAAGATAAATTGCGAGTTAAAGTCACAAAACAAATAACTTTTTGAGACATTCAAATTGACCTTTTGATTTCACATATCCTGGCAGGATCGCCAAATAATACTAACATACAATATGTAATAGGAAGGGGGGTGGCCAGAGCCAAGGAATCATAAATTCCTCAGCCATTGATTTCACAATAACTTTGAAAACTATCAAGATCGTTTTGAAGTTTGCGAACATCTGCTGGAGACTGAATGCACTTAGCAGTTTTTATATCAACTGCATACAGGACTATCTTAGTTTTCAAAGCATCTTTTATATATACCAATAGCTTTCAACTCACGTAACATTATAGGCTGGTCAATGCAGCCAAATCATTTTCATAGTCTGTGTATAAACATTGACTTGAGCTCCAGCATCCATACAGCTACTTATACAGTCATACGTAATAACAAGATTAGATACTGTTGATCGTTTCCTAAAAAAAAAAAAAAAAACCATGTTGTTCCTCACTAAACCAGAGCTCAAAGCTGAGTAGACCTGGTTTCAAACAATTCGCTCAAATACCTTAGCAAATAAGCATAGTTTTAGATAGGCCTGTAATTGTGGTAGTACAAATGATAGTCAAGATGGTAGTAAAGAAAACATTAGTATTTTATATCTAAAACTTCCTACTCTAAAATCCCCTCAATTATATATATTTTTCTTTAAATTTTTGAAAGTTATAGCCATTTTAAAACTAGGATTAAAATAGTTTTAATTACATTAATTACAAAGGTATACTATATCATACCTTTTCTTTATTTCCTACATCGACGAATATTCGTATTAGTATGACTTACATATAAACGGGACCCAATTACTAAGACTTCGCTGTTTGTTCCTCTGTCTTTAGGTAGTGTCTGATAAACTGGTATAGTCAGAATGTTGAAACTTTTACACAAACAACAAAATTGGGGAAAAAAAAAACTAACAGAACGGTTTAACCAAACAATTTTAAATTTATAGTCAGCACAGAATTCTGTAAGTCATGTATGATCGTGGCTAGGACAAGTATACTGCATTAAATATTGATTTTAAGTACAGAAATATAAAAATTGATTCCGTCAATAAGTTCACTTTATTAGGGTTAACACTGGATACAAACCTAAATTTAAAAAAAAAATATATTGGACGATGAGATTTAAATTGACTAGTTTTGCGTGCGGTTTAGCGGAAATAAAAAAAAAATAATACTACTGACTTGAGCACCGCTTTGTCACTGTACCATGCTTATGTAAATTCAAGGTTAAGTTACGGCGTCGTCTTTTGGGGTAATAGTACTGATGCACAAGACATTTATATTGCAAAAACGGTACTAAGAATTTTAGCAAACATAAAAATTCCAAACAGCTGTAGACCACACTTTAAGAATCTAAAAATTTCAACTCTTTGTTCTCTTTATATTTTGGAAAGCTGTAAATTAGTAAGAAAGTATCCACAATTTAAAAAAAAAAAAAAAAAAAAACAATCTGACTACAAATCTTTTATAAAACTTTTAAGATTGTATTTAATAGAAAATTGTTTTTTATAATTCTAAGGAATATTTTGATAATAATATTATCTAATGTGATAGTTTAAATAATTACCAGAATTTTAATTTAATGTAATTTAATTTGATTGTTGGATTGTTTTTATGGTTGTTTTATTGATACGAGTAAATAGAAATTTGAATTTTATAAATGATTATGTTTCCTAATTTTTACTTTATCGTGTTTTGTGTTATCAAGTTTAATGTGTAGATTAGTTGTGTGAGATTTGATTAAAATGTAATAATAAATTTAGAAATGAGTATATTTTGCTATGCCCTTGCAGGGTATACATGTAAAAATTTATGTACATTATGTCATGTAAATTGCGATGTGTGAAATGCTATAAAGATTTTGATTTTGTATCTGGGTAAGACCTAATAGGGCAATTCTTACAATACTGTCATAAGCCGCTGACAGAATCAGGATATGTTAATGCTCTAGAAATTGATGATAGCTCTAGCAACCGTGACAGTGTAAATGAATAGTTTTAATTTAATTTAATTTTAAGCTTATAAATGTTAATGAAGTACATTAAGAGTATTAGTATAAGATTGCATAAGTCTTTTAGCGATATGCCCGCCTATTGTTTTCCTGTCTATTGTATTTCATTCTGCATATGTCCTTAAATTGTTTTGGTGTACAATAAAGTTTATTTTTATTAGAATATTAAATTATGTTAAACTTAAACAGTATGTTATGATTATAATTAACGAATACCATTTGGTTGGCTCTCATTTGATTTTTGTATTACAGAATGTAATCGATAGGTAAGTGGTATTTGAATAAGGTGTGTAATAAGTTAGTTTCAGAATGTTAATTCTATACTTCTTATAAACATAGTCAAAAGTAAATAATACTAACTTTTGATAGCAGTTAATAAGGATAAAGATTGATGATAATGATTTATTAGAATTTTTGAAGTATTCTTGTAAGAAATTCCTGTAGTGTTTAAGTATTGCAATGTACAATTATTATTTTTGAATTTTCATGCTATTTGTTTTTGTATAAGTGCCGAATGTCATATTATTCACAGCTCGATGCTCGCCTCGATGAAAATTACTTGCTTATGCTTAAATGTTTTTAGATCAATACAAATAAAGTTTAGATAATGTGTTAAAAACGTGCACCAGGAGGTTGCACATTGTCGGATGGCCGAATGTCATATTTTTATGAATTGGCAACACCGACAGTGTGCCGTGACACTGCAATTTATGTCAATGTCAAGATGAGAAAAAGATGAAGGCGGGATTCCTAGTTTGGATGCGCGGGAGAGTGACTTGTGATCAAGGCATCAAATAATGTAATGTACATTGAATAGTATAATATATAGTAATCATCATCATCAATAGTCGTTTTTCTTCAAAAACAAGACAACAAGGCACGTACATTCTGATACTTTAACAATTAAATGCCCTTAAGAAGATCATCACATACATAAAACCGACCTATAAACATAAAAAAACTGCCAAAAATAAAAGAAACTTACATATTTTTTACATTATCCATGATATAATTTAATTTAATTTAATTGCCGTGTAGTGCCGGCTTAGAATGTCGCTACCCCTTTCTACCCACGGGTGTCGTAAGAAGCGACTAAGGGTATTGGGGCTATTTATTGGATTTTTTCGGCGATGCGGTTGGAGACCCATCACCAAAAACCTTTATTTTACCGCCTTTTCCCCACTCAACTTCCAAAAGTAGCTGAGGAATTTATAATTCCTTGGCTCTGGCTACCCCTTCTAAGGAATTATAGCCGTGAGTATATGTATGTATGTATGTATAATTTAAAAAAAAACTCTGTCGATCAGACGCTGTCTTCAAACGATCAATGCCAGTATAAGGTATGCTTTCTGCATTATAACAAAGTAAATTGCGATAAAAGGTGTCCCCTTGCCAGGATTGTAATGAGCGGTATATTTAACAGCCACTGCCTGCCAATCTAAACGAATGGCGCGAATATATTAATGTTTGTTTTGTATAAATAGCCAGTACCAAAAGATGACGGAAAAAAATGCTTACTTTTCGTGTCCTATTTACATATCTTTACCTCACGTACCTTATCTACCAGATGCTGCCAAATAATAAATCTGAGCCAGAGGTTCCAGCAGGTTGATATAACAAAGAATAGAATAGAAAAAACTTTATTTTACATCATAAAATAAATATTGAACGTACTTGTCTTTTTATTTTTTATGTAGTTGTGCCTGTTTGGCTCCCATTACTCGTATAAGAGAATTGAATGCATTAAAATGTGTTTATAGTATTAACCGTATTTATTAATGTGTTTATAGTAGTAACTGGGGATCACCACCGCTTCCCAAGTATAAAGGCATGAGTTCAAATCCTCAATGGTACCATCGGCCAAAAATCCCTTTAAAGCCCCAATACCGTTAGTCGCCTCTTACGTACACCCACCGGAAGAAATGGGGTAGTGCTATTCTAAGCCGACACTACACAGCTATATATTTGGAATAATTTGAATTAAATTTTCCTCATTTATTGATATAGGCATAGTTTTGTGAAACATACCCTCCGATCTTGGAAAATGAATTTATTTTAAATTTAGTAGGTTATTGTGCTCTTCATAAGAAAAATTCTTGAAGAGTCTTCATAAGTAAAAGACAGTCGTACCGGGAACTTGACAGTAATAAATTGGGTCTACGTCGTAATACTATAAGGCGTTATACATTATGAGTTTTGAAGAAGTTAAATAAAATAGATGTGAAGTGTTGGATTAGATTAGCTCTTACCCATTTATTTCTTGTTGGAGCAGTCGTAAGGGGAAACTCATAGTTTTAGGATTTTTAAGTGATTGTGGGTATGTGTGGCTGGAGACCCATTACTTTTAATTTGCAATTAAACAAAAATAGAGCTATCATACTCCTTTCCGCGGGTGTTGTAAGAGGCAACTCAGGGATATTGGGCTTTTAAGAGATTTTTGGGAGATGTGGCTGCAGACCTAATACCAACTTCCTTTATTTTACCATCTTTTATCAATTCAACTTTAAAAGTACCTAACTGAATAATTTCAAATTTAGAAGCTTTGGCTACCTATTTTTGGGATTTAAAACCGTTAGTGTACGTATGTATGTAAACTTCCAGAAGTGTCTAAGGAACATACAAATAAAGGTTGTTGGTGATGGGTCTTGAACCGCAATGCCGAAAAATAACTTGAAACACTCTAATAGTCACCCCACACGAACTCATACTAGTAGTGCTATTCTACCGACCCAACTCAGCTATATATATGTATGTAAATAAAAAAGCTATTTTAATTTGAACTTCTGATGTGCAATATGGTTTCATAGTTTGAGCTACCTATGTAACACTTATATCTATAAAAATGACGTTAGACTTATAATTTCCATCACACAATTTCCACAACTTGCACGAGCACTAAATTGTATTTTGATCTGTTCAATAGTTCAAATCAGTCAAACTTTCATATAGTAAGAATATAGTAACATTAAAAGAAAGCAATAGACAGTCTGGTTTTGTGTATTTGTATATTTGTGGGTTTTTACTAAAAAGTTAAAGTAATGCGTTTCTAGCCACAATGTCCAGCGTATTTTTTAACGTTCGCATGTAAATACCATTTACATTACCAATTGCATTAATATGTCATCTCCTTGAAAAAATGCTATGTCATACTCAGAATGATAGAACGATGGAGATGTAATGAGCAACAATTTCACTTGTATGCTAATGTTGTACTATTTAGTAATCATGTAATAGGCGTTTGATGAGTACTCACTAGGTAATGGGGTATCTACTCGTATTATAATATGAATTTAAACAACGTGCTAGGGAATGACACTTTGGAATCGTGTATATAAATTATGCTAGAGTTTACATATACACAATAGGTATCTAGATATTCAGAATTAGAAATTCCTCAGCCACTTTTGAAAGATGATATGAATAAAGATTGTGAAATAAATGTTGTAAGTGTCCACAGTTTCAACCACATCGCAAAATAATCACTTGAAAGCCCCTAATATCCTAAGTCGCCTCTTGCGTAACCCGCGGGAGAATGTGTTAGTGCTTCTATTAGCTGTTACTAAGAGGCTGTTTTAAATAGTTTCTTATTATTTAAATATTTTAGTTAAAGCAGACTTTTCTACATTGTTTGATTAATACCTAGAAGAAGCTAAAAATAGCTATGTTTTATTCGTTGACCTTGTTTATCCCAGAGCGGCGGGGGCCGGCGGGTGGGCATGTCTTAATACCTTTAAGAGCGTCTCAGTCAAAATTTATGATTAAAATAGAAATATTTCACACCATTAAAGCTATTTGAAGTTCTAATTTCCCAATTTCATAAATCATGCTGGTTTTAATATATGATTTAATTTAAACAAATAATCCAAAAGGAATTACTTTGAATATCTTTAGGCATTTAGTTTTTAAATTGTGTGGTTTCGCTGGAATATTAATTTCAGTCTTGACTCATTATTTATTTGAGTATTTCTCGGAAAATTTAACTAAATATTTGCCACATTTATACACCGTGATTAAATAATTAACAACCTACATAAGAGGACGTGTCGCTTCATTGTAATGAATATGTTTGTACTAATTTTTATTTAATAATTAGACATAGTTAGTACTTGGTAGATATTTGCTTCCAAGTCACGTTCTGAAGATACAAATATGTGTAAATTTTAATTTTCTTTTATTTAAACATCTTTGTAGAATCTGAAGGATATATACGAAATTTGACTTTTTAATTTGCACTTGCAGTGTGACATTCAATAAGTTGGTTTTGTTGGGTGAATGGAGACCAAATGTTGTCTGTTGCGAGTTCGTAAATGTATTAGCTTTTTGATAAGAAACCCTAATCATTATCATGAGCCACTAGACGTCTGCTGTTGATATAGACCCCACCCAATGATTTCCACGCCCTCATACATTGGCCTCACGTGACTTTCACTAAGTCATAAAAATAAAATAAAATGCATTTATTTACAAGAAACATGAGTAGAATGGTTGACAAATAAATTATATACGTGTTTTACATGTTCTGCCGAAGACTGGCGTGTAAATATTAAGTTGTAATATGGTTTTAAATGTATATAACACTTAAGTTGTACGGATCTCTTTGTTGCAGATTTGATCGCGTAAAATCCAAACATTTGAATCTCCATCGCTTTTCGAGTGAACCTGAGCCCACTAAAAGTGATATCTATGTGTGTTAAGTCATAACTGGCAATACACATGTTTTCATACACCTATGTACATTCTGCGGAATTGTGGACAAGAAGATATGACACAGTTTCCCGGAAGGTAGACTCTACCTAACAGAATGGAAGATAACATAATAGAACACCTAAATGAGTTAATTTTTATAGGTAGTACAAAAAATATGTACCACATGTAAATTAATATGAGCTGTTGATTCAACTAATTGTAAATTGATACCCGGAAGACATATTCGTATTGTTTATTTTTGTCTCTTTGGCTAAACAGTATCTGTTGTGATATCTGATATCACTTTTTGTAATATTAATTACAAAGTATGAATATTATTTTATTTGCTCTGTTTTAGAATCAACTATATTTATTTTAAATTTAAAGATTTCATTGAAATATAAATTCTACGCTTAAAAAAAATCAGCCGCGTCTTAATCTTATTTGCATCAAATCATAAAAAATATATTCAGTGCTGCTTAAATTGCCATTTATTTGCTACCATTCAGAATAAAATTATTCAATTTGTGACTTATTTGAATACACGCTTTCTGTTAATAAAAAGTTTTTTACCTTCGATTAATAAAAAAAAATACGCAAAAAACACTTATTGTTTAAAACAGGTGCAATAAAATAAGGCCTTACAGAAATGAGTAAGTTTTAAATACATCGCACAAATTTTCGCAAACAAAATAACTTTAGTGTTGTTGATGACATATTTGAATTTTAAGATTGTATGGCATTAGTCAGTAAGAGTAAAGTAGATTTGTACATACATATACTCACGGCCATAAATCCCAAAAAGGGATACACAGAGCTTCAGAG
Organism: Bedellia somnulentella; assembly: GCA_963576735.1. Lineage (NCBI taxonomy): Eukaryota > Metazoa > Arthropoda > Insecta > Lepidoptera > Bedelliidae > Bedellia > Bedellia somnulentella. Next base: position 9,306,477 of record OY755175.1, on the reverse strand, counting down.
CTAGAAGCTCCTCAGCCACATTTAGAATATGATAGGAGACAAGATGGTAAAAATAAAGTATCGTTGGTGCTGGGTCTTCAACCGCATCGCCCAAAATAGGCCATACCGTTAGTCGCCTCTTACACTTATCTTATAACTTACTTATTTCTTCCCACAGAACTCTTAAATTTACCATCTTTTACCGTTCAACTTCAAAAAGTAGCTAAGGAAATTCTAATTGTGAGCCTCAGGCGAACCCTAATGTATGATCAATATTTTGGAAACTAATTGTGTCATTCTGTCGTAATTTTATGAAGCCTTTGAAACGCGAACATATTCAAATACAATTTCATTTCTGACGCATTGAACTGAATCTCGCAGGAGGCAGGGACAAAATTGTGTGTGAATACAGTGATGACATACCAATGCCATTAGGTTATTGAATTGATCAAAAAGTATATATACATTAATAAAATTATTTGCGTTGAATCTCTGCACTGCAGAAGGGCCTACAATTTTCTTCTTTTTTAGGGTTCCATACCAAAAGGTAAAACGGGGCACTATTACTTAGACTCCGTTGTCTGTCTGTCTGTCTATCTCCAGGCTGTATCTCATAAACCGTGATAGCTAAAAAGCTGAATGTATTTCCGTTGCCGCTATAACAGTAAATACTAAAAATTCAAAAATTTAAATAAAAAGGGGGGTAGCTTTTGCTTCATATTAAAAACGGTAACAAGTAGGCACTTCAAATTTCACAGAGTATTTCCTTGTATATCACCTTTCAAAACAAATAACAAAGTAACAATAAAGTAAATATCAAAGGGGGCTCTCATACAAAAACGTAATTTTGTATTATAGACTAGCTGACCCGACAGACTTCGTACTGTAAATTTGCATATGTCGAATTTTAGGCTATTTATAAAAAAAAATGTTAAGGGTGGACAACCCTTATTTAGGAGTATGAAAAATAGATGTTAGCCGATTCTCAGACTTACTGAATATGCATGCAAAATTTGGTTAAAATCGGTAAATCCGTTTCGGAGGAGTACGGAGACAAACATTGTGACACGAGAATTTTATATATTAGATTATAGTACGGAACCCTTCGTGCATGATCCGACTCGCACTTGGCTGGTTTTCATTTACTTATTTAAAAAAAAACAAAATTGAATAACAATTGTTCTCCAAAAAATTTAGCTAAAAGAAGATACTTACAGTGACGTAGTGTTCATACATCATTGAATATTGAAGTAATTTAATAACTTAGATATAAGCAATTGGGTATCATTTTGAACATTAGAATATTTTAAATCAGACATTTTCCAGAAGCATAATTTTCCCGAAAGACTAAAACCAGATTCTTAAAAATGATTTTTTTGCTTTTACCAACTAAATCTTTTAATTTGATCTCATTATTCCAAAGGTATATAACCGAAACACAAAGACCGAAATAACTTAAACTACTGTCTTTCGAATCATAAATCTCTTTAACTAGATATTATTTACGTTAAAAAAATAATATATATAAAACGCGGATACATTCCTGTTTGTCAGCTTGCTTGCTTGGTTGCTTGGTTGCATGTATAAATTTGTAGGCATCATTCAATACATCTGCATTTTAAATATATATAAAATGATTTTATGGACTAGTGATTGTTTTTATTTATAATTAATATTATTATATAATTTTTGAGAATTTATGATTTTTTTATGTAAATGACCATAATTGAATTTTAAATGCTGACCTGTAATTGGGTTAAGAACCAGGTGTATAGAATATACCTGTTATTTTTGTGATATTTGTGTTCTTACACTGTTGGTCGGCTTTAAATACATAAATAAAAATAAATTATTTGGAAAAGGTAAAGGTAAGTTAAGGTAAGGTATAGCGAAATTAAGGTATATCTGGTTATAGTGGTTAATAAAAAAAAAAAGTTGAACGATAATCTAGAATGTAAGAATATGGTATTTGAAATTTAGGTAAAACAATATTATGACAATAAAAAAAATAGTTTTCGGTACTATCATATTCTCGTTTAAAATATTCGGAAATACAATATGTAACCAAAGAATTGCTGTGCCCCACCGGGTCTCCAATGTAGAACCATGAATATGTTTATAAAAAAGAAGTGTTATACACATTGTTGAATGAAATAAATAACATACATACATACATATACTCACGGCTTTATTTCCCTAGAAGGGGTAGCCAGAGCTTAGGAATTATTAATTCCTCAGCCACTTTTGGAAGTTGAGTGGGGAAAAGATGGTAAAAATAAAGGTTTTTGGTGATGGGTCTCCAACCGCATCGCCCAAAAATCCAATAAAAAGCCCCAATACCCTTAGTCGCTTCTTACGACACCCGTGGGTAGAAAGGGGTAGCGACATTCTAAGCCGGCACTACACGGCAATAAATAAATGAGTATTGAAAATGAAAAAAATGTAAAAATCTTTATTTATAATAGTAAAAACAAACAACAGTCGTATTCGTTAATATAAAATGGTAATAACAATTAGGTGTTTGGTACACAGGTGGTAAGTATTTTACAAAATAAGATGTCGGTGTCCCCTGCACTAGGCAATGCCTGAATCGCGGGGGACGAGACAGGGTTTCTCAGGTAGCGCATAATAAATTATTATCATGTTAAAACTAAAATAAAATAAAAAATATGAGCTAAAAGTAAAAATTGTAGCAAGTAACAAGTGAATCTTAACCATATGAGATTGTTTGGTATGTTGCATATATTATGTAAAATTATTTATCATAATATAAATAACCTTATGTAAGTAGATAAAATTATGTTAAAATAAAACAATATGATGTAATAAAATAATATACATATATAGAATGTACACATATACAAACACATATTTACATACATAAATATCATATTTATAAATATTTTTAGTTAAATTTATTGGGCTATACTTAATGAATCCTCCGATTCTAAATATTCTAAGTTAGAGAGCCACATTTTCAGTTTTTACTTCGCCTCTTGCATTGTAGTGCATTTTAAGTCACAGTATTTTAGGACCTGTTTATATATATATATATATATATGGAATGAAAATTTTTTAAAATCTTTATGCAAATCGCGTGGTAGATGCTGGCACATTTACTCTGAATGTTCTTTTTTGCAAGAGTTTATTGCAATCTGGTGAGTTGACAATTTGACGATGCTGCAGCAAACATACCCTATAAATATAAAGACGACGTACAGAGAGTACATTCTTTGTACAGTACAGCGGTAGGGAATCTTTTTGGTTTATTCAGCATTACCTTGAGAACTGAGCTTGAGTTCACTCTTTCAATCGCTTCACAGGAGCAAACATTTGTCAGTGGGTGACAGGTATGCATTATCAGTAGGCTATCCAAGTTAGGTTGAAAAGCTTTAGTTTTATGAAAACTTTTGTATTTTGTTTTCGTTACATTAAGTGTCAGCAGATTAATGGAGAGCCAGTTGGCTGCCTTGCGCAGGCCTTCTTCAGCCTCTCTAAATGTTTCTTCCCAGTTATCACCTGCAAAGATCATGGCCGTGTCATCGGCATAACAAACAGTATTAGTTTTGTTCGATCGTGGTACTGCCAATTGCAGATCGTTCATATAGATTATGAATAAACTTGGCCCCAAGATGCTGTCTTGTGGCACTCCGAAGTCAATAGGAGAAGGGTCACTGACCATACCTTCAATTTTTGTTAGTTGTTTACGATTTGATGTATTGAGTAAGACTTAGTACTTACAGAATTTCGTCCGCTCTATTTCACGCACCGCTGCATGCAACATAATTTGCTCTTGCTGGGTAATCGTCTCAATGTCCTGAAAACATAATGGTTGTTTTATTAATAACTTTGGTAGCTTAATTTAAAAAAAGTCTCCCTAAAAATTTACATAAACATAAACGTTCACGTCAAATACCCCCGAAGGGGTTGACAGAGGTACTAATACTTCTGAACATAACGTGATTTTGTCACCTGGTGTTCAGAGTACCCACATTTTGCTTGGGCAGTGTACTCACGTGATAGGGGGCAGGCCTATCGCCGTTTTCTACGAATAAACTGTCACATGACTAATTTCAATTTAACCATGTTGGTTCCTCACGATGTTTTCCCTCACTGTTAACAACCGTGATAAATTAACAACACATATATCTTTAGAAAAGACAAATTGGTGTAGGCCCGACGCGGGATTTGAACACTTGTCGTTTGCATGATAACCAGTGTTTTACCAATTGAGCCATCACGTCGTCTAAGAATTAATTTATTGATTATTTAGTAAGTTGAGTATCTTTGTCTAATTCACAAATGACATACATACATACATTATACTCACGGCTATAAGTCCCTAGAATTCGGAATAACAAATTCTTCATCTACTTTTGGAATTTGATTGGGGTAAAGATTGTTGGTGATCGGTCTCTAACTTAAAATCCCCAATATCCTTAGTCGCTTCTTACTGAAACTCTCAGAAAGAAATGGAATAGTACTATTCTAAGCTCATACTACACAGTTATAGTCATTTTTATACATAAAATTGTCGTTTTACTGCAGATTCTTTTGAAGACTTAAATTGAACAGTTAAAATAGTAAACGAGATTTATAAGTAATGAAAGTCACAGTGCGTTTCTAGGACTTCACTTTTTATTTGACAGTAATCAAAATATGAATATAATTCATTATTATTAAAATTCTTTTGCGATGAAGATATCGAGAGAAGAGTGATTAAGGGTAATGCGGTAAATGGAGCACTGGATAGTATAATGTCTAGTCAGTCGGTGTCTGAAAAGGCCCGAATGGCTGTGCATGATGCTGTCCTCGTTCCTACGCTTATGTATGGCAGTGAATGTTGGGTGTGGCAGAAGAAGCATGAAAGTAGAGTGAATGCAGTAGAAATGAGATCCCTCAGAAAAGTGTGTAATGTAAGGTTATGTGATCGTGTGAGGAATGTTGTGATTCGTGAAAGGTGTGGTGTAAAAGATGATATTGTAAGAAAGATAGAAAAAGGAATGTTGAGATGGTTTGGACACATAGAGAGGATGGATGACAGTAAATTGGTGAAAGAGATATATAGAGCCAATGTGGAAGGTAATGTTAGTAGAGGACGACCTCGGAGGACACATTTGGATCAAATAGAAAATGTGCTCAAAAAGGCAGGTGTCCGCAGTATGAAGAATAAAAGAGCATGTATGAAAAGATTGATGGATGTAAACGAAGCCAGAGAGGTTTGCCAGGATCGTACAAAGTGGCGATCGATAGTCTCTGCCTACCCCAATGGGAACTAACGGCGTGAGAATATGTATGTATGTATGTATGTCTTTTGCTTGCTTAAAGATCACATGGTACATTCAAAGGTACTTTTATTAACAATGTACTTTAACATGTTAACCGTTAGAGACATGCAATATTTTGTAAACTTGGCTTGACTTGGAATAGCACTACTTCCTGTGGTTGTTCGCAAAAGGCTACTAAGGATCAATACCTTTGGTCATTGGGGATTTTTAAGTAATTTTCGGGCTATGCGGTTGGACGACAACACCAACCTTTATTTTACAATCATTCCCCCACTCTGAAGAATGTCTCATTCCAAAGCTAAGGCTATCCTTTCTAGGGATTTATAGAAGTGAGGGATATATATACCACCAAAATCATTTTCATGTAAAATGTTGCCAAGACGAGCCCATATGACTCGCACAATCAAAAAGTTATCAGGCCTCATGTAGAGCCAAGCTTCTAACACTACACGCCCTAACTCTACAAGGCCTAACTTCACAAACTCTACACCTTAGTCAAAATATGTGGCTTGGCCATTTCGCTACATTCACATCGGCGTAAGGTGAAAATTAATACAATGTTGATTACTCTTGTGTTATAAAATAGATCTTGTAGTAACGAACGGACAAGCCAAGATGTATGTTTTAATATATTATAAACCTGGTTTGTAAATGATTTTAGTCTAATAGAGACTTATAAATTAAGAAATTTGGTTAATATAGCATGAAGATTTAATTAACATACAATATTTTTTGAATGTATTTGTTTACATACTTATTCAAAATTATCAGATCCTGCGAACAAAACCAGTTTATTGTTCAATGTTTTTGACATGAATTTCTCATGTGGGGATTATTACTTATAAATAAAAGATGTTATTAAAGAAGTCATTAATCAGTTATTAAGTGTCGAAATTTTTCTTTCCTTTAAAAACATCTTTTATTTATCAGTTTATTGTTATCGAAACAATGTTTAGTAAATATCATGAAACACAGTTATTAAAAAACACGTATTCTAGGAATTATGAAGTCAAAGACTTAAACGTTCACACCATATTAATAAATAAAGAATAAATAAAGGAAAGAAAAATTTCGACACAGGTGGGAATCGAATTTTTCTTTCCTTTATTTATTAGTAATACTCCCCACATGAGGTTTTCATGAACAAAAAGATTTAAGTTCACACCGTATATCCAGTACAGTGGCAGTGGTACCTCTGAAAGTCACGTGACATTGTAATACAATTTAATTTTCAGAAGGAATACAAATTAATCACAATTCTAAAAGCAATATTTAGTTTTTATAAATGGGTTTTTATGGAAGCCCATCAATTGCGTAGCTCATCTTAATATACCATCCCTACACTTTATGAGGCTGTGAAAGATTGTCATTATTATAATGAGATAGGATCATACAGATATAAATAATCAATTGTGATTTTCATATATTATGGTGACTATGAAAAGGTGAAAAGATGATTAATTATGACAGCAAAGGACCAGCAGTTGTAGAAATATTTGTCCGGCAGCGGAGGCCTATGTCCAGCAGTCAACGTTTATTGTCTGATGATGATTGGTACAGCTTAAGTATTTTGCTAACGTTACTGCGAAAAATGAAAACTAAGCCGATAAGTCGCTGTTGGAAAGCTAATCATCTTATATCCAGGGTGTTTTACTGACCTATACCCAACTTAAATGGTTTTCTAATTGACTAAACATTAGGGAATACAAATAATTCGAAAACTTTGGTTACGTGATTTGGTCTGTGTTTGACCTAGTCGATTACAACTTAGATGTTTGAACTTCAAATTTAAATTAATCTTATAAAAAAGATAAAAAATATATGCATACATGCATATATTCAAGCTATAATCAGGACATATTTGGGTAAAATAAATAAAAAATAAAAAATAAAATAAAATAATCATTTATTTCAAAGTAAAAAGATAAATCTTTGTTTTTTGAACGTCAAAAGTCAACTTAATACTAAGTTTACTTCGGATTCGGAAGGTGTTTTGTTGAGAGAAGAACCCGTAAGAAACTCGTCAACACACATCTTTTTTTACGTCCATTACAATTTTGGTGTTAGCCCGGAAACATCCCGCACAGAGCCCTGATGACACCAAGCCACTTCATCATTAATGTAATCATTAACATTGTAATAGGCTTTTGAACTAAGATTTCTTTTAACAGCTGCTTTGAATTTTGTTTCTGATAAATTTAAAATGTCCTCAGGTATTTTATTATACATTTTTACGCATAACCCCATGAAAGATGTATTTACTTTTGACAATCTGTATTTTGGTACTGATATTTTATTGTTGTCTCTCAGGTTTCGAATATGTCTGTCACAATTTTTCACAAAAGAGGCCTGATTTTTTCTTACATACATAATATTTTCATAAATATATTGACATGGCAGTGTCATTATATTTATTGTTTTAAACAATTCCCTCAGGGAATCTCGGGATCTCAAATTGTATATAGCTCTTATTGCTCTCTTTTGGAGAATAAATATGGAACCAACATCAGCTGCTCTGCCCCATAGTAAAATACCGTAAGACATTACACTATGAAAATAGCTGTAATAAACTAATCGAGCTGTCTGTACATCTGTCAAATGTCTTATTTTCCTAACGGCATACGCAGCACTACTAAGCCTGCCAGCTAGTGAGCTAATGTGGGGTCCCCATTGGAGCTTGGAGTCCAGAGTTATCCCTAAGAAAACTGTGTTATCCGAAAATACTAACTTTTCATTATTTAAATTGATTTCGTTATCAACGCACCTAACATTGGGTAATACAAATTTGATGCATTTAGTTTTTTTGCCATTCAGTACAAGATTATTGGAAGCAAACCATGTTTGAATCTGTGAAACCGTGTTATTCACCTCGTCAATATTCTCATTATTTCTTTTAACGTCAAATACTAAGGAAGTATCATCAGCAAATAACACTATCTCGGACATTTTCTCGACCATGAACGGCAAATCATTAATATAAACCAAGAATAAAAATGGGCCCAAAATAGAACCCTGCGGAACACCCATTTTTACATGAGTTCCAGGTGATATTGTATTATTGATTTGCACTTTCTGTATCCGATCCGAAAAGTAAGACTTTATTAATTTAAGTGCGTCACCTTGTATGCCATAATGTTCTAATTTAATAAAAAGGATTTCATGATCTGCACAATCAAATGCCTTCGTAAGATCGCAAAACAAACCAATAGCGTCATTTTTACGTTCCCACGAATCAAAAATATGTTTCATTAAGGCAACGCCTGCATCGGTGGTAGAGCGGCCCTTTGTAAAGCCAAATTGTTTTGGATGAAACAATTTGTTAGAAGCGAAATGTATGGTAGATATATTCACTAAATCAATTGCCACTTTGTGCGATCTTCATAACGCTCAACTTTTCCTATATATTATTCTACCAATTTTTGTAAATTATAGTGTATTGTATAAGTATGAAGAGCTATTTGTCCATTTTGTAACTATTTTATCCATTATAATAAGTCTGATTAACTAAAATTCTAATAAAAATATTTTTGCAGTAGTGAGTATAAAAAAGAATTGTTTAAGAGTTCAGTTTGTTTCTGCGAGGAAAAATAATAATAAATAAATAATATGTCACTTTAGGTAAAAAAATGAGAAAATGTTTGATTCTTGACCGTGTGAAAAATGATATTACAAAAATAAACGGAATTTTATAATGGTTTGACTAAATAGAGAGGATGGGGTAAAGTAATTTGGTGAAAAGATAGACCCAATGTGGATGGAAATGTCAGTAGAGGACGACCACAGACCACATTTGATCAAACAGCGTATTCTGCTTAAAAAAAGTAGGAGTCAAAAGCGTGAAGAATAAAAAAGCATGTATCCGAAGATAGATGGATGTAAACGAAGCTAGAGTGGTTTGTCAGGATCGTAAAAAGTTGGTAGTTTCTGCCTACCCAAATGGAAACTAATAGCGTGAGAAAATATTGATGATTAATATTGTATATGATGAAAATATATATCTCGATCCTTAGAATTGCTATAGAATAGGACACAACCCTACTAGAGCTACTTACATGACTAAAAGTTTATTATAAAATATTGATCCTAAACAAAAGATGTCTTACCCAAATAAATATGTTATGTTATGTTAACAAATACAGAGTTACATAGCCTGTACCCAATAGAGAAGGTGATCTTTGTATCTCGCGATTATAAATGATCACTTGTCATAGTTCCAACCTGGATAGCTTAGTTGGCGAGAGCTCTACCTCAGGTAAAATAAAGTGGGGGTTCAAATCGTAGTTTGGGCTTTCAATACCCAAATATATATTAATAATATTATAATATTATTAATGTGTTTTTTCGTGGTTTTCAATTTTTCAATGGTGAAAAAAATATCCTGATGAAATTTACGTTGTTAGTTATACTCAGACATGTGTCAGAGTGATGGAACACAAATAATACGATATAGTTAAGAACACGAAAATGTCTGAATAACTCAGCCAATTTGTACATGAATACAGATAACACGTAAAAAACACCCTTTAATAACTTTATCGTCAATTTTATGAAAGAAATTGTTAATTTAATATTTTAGTACATCATTTGTGTCCTCAAGAGGAGAATTAAGTTTTTTCTTTCTTTCTATTTTAAAATTCCTTGTATAAATTCATTAGGTCATAAAAAATAATCTTTATAAGTAAAACCTCCTTTTTAACAACTTAATTACATACATACATTCCTTAGCCACTTTTGGAAAGTTAAGGGGGGAAAAGATGAAAAAAAAAGGTTGTTGGTGATGGGTCTCCAATCTCATCGCCCAAAAATCCCTTAAAAGCTCCCAATACCGTTAGTCGCCTCTTACGTACACCCACCGGAAGAAATGGGGTAGTGCTATATTAAGCCGACACTACACAGCAATTAGATAAATATACACCAGTTAATTGTGAAATGAAGTGTTAACAACCCGGTTGACGTAAACAAGTTAATTTTGATGGTGCTCAATTGTTTATGACAGCCACATATCTCCATAAATAATTAAACAGACAACGTAGTCTTTGACAGCATACATTAAAATATGACATCTTAATGCCAAAAATTATGTGAAGTTACATGAATATAAAGCTTGGTAAATAAGTGATGTAATAAAGTGAATGATTTTGTATAGAATACTGCATATAAAATATTTCCATATAGCGCCGACTTAGAATGTTACTGCCCCTTTCTACTCGCGGGTGTTGTAAGAGGCGACTAAGGGTATGGGTCTTTCTATGTGGTTTTTGGTCGATGCGGTTGGAGATTATCACCAATGATACTTTATTTCTACCATCTTGTAGGGGTTGATAGGGGTATCAACTTCCAAATCTGGCTATAGAGTTTCTAGGCCTTCAGCTCTGGCTACGCAAACAAGAAACGCTTATAGTTTAGCCAGTCTGTCTATTTGTTATTGCGCCAGTCATTCTCTCTTATCTCTCATTTTCTCGTATTGATACTTTTAAGGAATACAGCCCTGAGCATAGTTAAATAGTTAACTCTGAGGAAAAGCATCTCATGTAAAAACTTACATAGCTGAGTGTATTATCGATTTATCATACGTCTAAGTATTATCTCAAATCGTTAGTTTTATATATTTATATTTTTGTATAGAATAGAATAGAATAGAATAAAGTTTATTCGCAGCAAATATAACACAAATTAAAACACAACACAAAAAAAAAACTTAAAACTAAAGAAAAATAAATTTAAAATAAATCAAAAGCATTTAAAAGGAAAAGTTAAAAACAATGTAAACAAACCCGTGAACAGTAACAAAAAAAAACAAAATAATAAAAAAATACACAGATCATTATAAAATTAAACAAAACTAAACAATAATGTTAAAACCTTGCGCCCTTTTGCAGCGAAAGGGCACTGACTCAGCAAAAGCTGCGAAGTTTGACCTCACAGCACTGATTTTCAGTCAGCGCCATCACCAGTGACAACACGAGAGTTACACAAGCGGATTATAATACATTACTTATATTTATATATATTTATAACAGTCGATATAAATATATAGATATATAAATATATATTTTTATAGTATACCTTAAGGTTATACTATGTAAAGTTGTATATTTTAGTATTATTATAATTAAATCATATTATAGTTTGTGCTCAGGTCCGTGACGTGACACAACGGTTCTGACTATAAATTAGTTTTAAAGGCTATGCCATGCCTTTATAAAATACTGAGTCAGTCACCTTTTCTTTGCCTGTGAGGGGACTTTAATTATGTATGTCTGTAATTGTTTTATTGATTATTTATTTTATGGTTTTTTGTTCTTTGTTAATATTTTATGTATGCTGTTATTGTTTCCTGAGGCAAAGAATAAATGATTTCTTTTTTTTCTTTTCATTAAATTTGAGTTTTTGCTCTAGAATCATACATCACACAATCAATACAATATGGAACAATCAGCCACAATGGCAATGTACTTCAACCGTATATCATTTTTGCAATGACGGAGAAAAAAGCTGGAACTGTAAGCATTTGCTGAAAATAAGAAGCTTGATGATCTTAACAATAAAAGCTCCTCGGAAAAAGCAACTTAAATTGCTTACTAAAGTTTTTTTCGGTGGCTGTCTATCAATTTTCATACTTGCTCTATTTGTATCTCCATATTAGCTTAGATGAGAAATCCCACGACGGACCCACCGTACCACCGGCCATACCACTGGTGGTATGGCGGGACTAAACCATACCACCGTATTAGTGATGGAAATGAAAAATAATAATTACCATTAAGGGAGGTATTCCCCACTGACCACCTAATCCGTACAACTAGTTGTATGGAGGGGAATTATTTTTGAAAATTCTTCCCCATTGTACAACTAGTTGTACGGTTAATATATAATTAGAAAAAAAAATCTAAATCGTTCCCCACCGACCAACTATTTTTTTTTGACAGAAACAAATACATGGTGTTTATATAGAAATGGTTTGTACTTGTAAAATTTTCGTCGGTACAAAAACATCAAGTGTTAAAATAACTTAGAATTTTTAATATTTTTTTGCCATTTTTTACACTTTAAGTACCAAGGTAGCATAAATGTACATGCAGTTTTAATAAAATGAAAAAGCTAAACTGGTTTTATACAAAAATATTTTTTTCTGTAGTTTTCACTAATTTGTAATACCTTACTATTTTAAAACTTAAACTCAAATGTTCACGCCGTATATCCCCGAAGGAGTTGGCAGAGGTTATTCTTAAGATCACGTGATAGCACCACCTAGTGTCCAGAGTAGGTACCCACGTCTTGATTGGTCAGTGTAATCACGTGATAGGCGGCAGGCAAATTAACGTTAAATTTAGCAGCTAATAAGTAATACGTATAATTATCCAGTAAACCTATTTGCAGACGACCCATTTTTGTACCAGGAACCCATATCATATTAGAAAATAGGAAATTATCTTTTTGGGAATGTAGTCAAGACTAGAATTGTAAACTTAATTAAACCAATTTATCGCAAACAAAATTATTTTTTCGTCTACATATTACAATATTTAATATTTTACTAACGATTCATATTAAATTCATTTTAGTGATCAAACATAGCCTTCCGAAATGTTCTATTCATGGTTTATGAGTTTCTGATAGTAAAATAAATACCACCCTGGTATGTCACAGAAACCGATAAAAAACGACATTTTGCACCAAATTTTGAAGTTTTTTACCACTTGATGTTTTTATACTGAAGAAAATTTTACAACTGCTTACCAACCCTTTATAAAGATTAGTTGGTCCGTAGGTCACACCTAGTAGTCAAACTTAATAATTCCCCACCGACCAACTTAATAGTTAATCGGTTTTGAGTTGTACGGATTTAGTTGGTCGGTGGGGAGTACCCCTAACTACCTAGTAAAATGCAAGAAGTTGTTATCTTATCGCAGATATAGGAGAGTGCATTTTTTGTAAGCAAAAGAAACAACACTTGAAATAATTAATTCTCTAATCTATGATTTATATCAGTTTATTTATAGTATAGGAACTATAAATAAAACTGATATTATTAATTCCTACATCCCTATGGTGGTATGGTCAAGTCCCACCATACCACCAGGTGTACGGCCGGTGGTACGGTGGGTCCGGAGGGAGAAAAAATCCAACTCGATGAAGAAGACCCACATCATTTAGACTGACATTTCCTTGCACCCTGAATATTAATCTTGTTCTACTATATTTGATATTTCCGAAGACTTCCTTTTTGCTTTGTTACGTTTTTTTTGTCCTTTGTAAATTTAAAGCTTTACTTAAAACAAGATCGTGCCTGTTTTACATATTTAATGTAACTTATTATAACATCAGAATTTAAAACAGCTAATATATTTTTCTTATATGACTTATTCCAATCTCTCTGGCCAAGTCTAGCAAAAAATAGCAACGCTGTGTGAGAAAAGTATTTTTTATTATATGTATTAGGAAATTTAAGATGCTCATACAACTTTTTTGTGAATGAAACTAAAGGCTTTGATTTTATTGAGCACGCATTAATATGTCCATCTATGGATTTCATGTAATTTGAGCTTGTAGTTTAAGAATTGAAACTAGCCGAATTTTCGTGATTTCATCCCTCACTGGGAGAGAACAGATGAGAGAAAACATAATTTATAATTGAATTGCTGTTTGGTATAGATATAATAACAAAATAAAATACTTTACACTTGTTTGGTACATTCACCATCTGCATAACATTCTGCCAGGAGATCGGAACAGCTAAAATTCATGAGGATATTATTGTAACTAGACTTTTAGTGCCCTTCAATAGCAAATTTGATAACAGTTAGGTGAAACAATGTTCGAATTATAATCTAAAAGTGATTATGATTTATTATTTTCCCTGAATGAAAAATAGTTTCGGTTTAAAATTTTTACTCGTCGAAGATTGTACAATCATGAGTATCGGAATACTAAACTAACTTCGCTACATAATATACAAGCAACAACAGGTATAGGAACACAATTTTCGCTGCTTCATTTGAAAACACACAAAGTTTCTTCATGTGTTAACAATTTCTTGAATCAAGTTTAACAGATGCTAAATTAGGTAACATGGTTGTTATAATAGTACATTATAACATCTAAGTAGAGCTTTTCTTTGTTCTCTGTTTTATGGTGCTAATTGTTTACGTGCGTAAAGCAGTATGTTCGTAATATTCACAGGTACAATTTTGTAACAACAAAAGTTTTGTCTAAATAACATACAAACAATTTTATTTACTCACGCCTATAAATCCCAAAAAGGGAAAAAGGGGTAGCCAGAGCTTCAGAGTTAGAAACTGCTCACATTTGGAAGATAGGATAGAAATAAAGTATCGTGGTGGTAAAAACCCCTTACCCTTAGTCACCTCTTACGAAACCCGTGGGTAAAAAGGGGTAGTGACATTCTAAGCCGGCACTATACGGCTGTTTTTTTAATAATCGGTCTAACTGTCACTTCATGCCTTGTAATAATAATATCAACGCGAATGTCTATCAAATAAGTATAACACAATCCAGTCAAATAATCAATCAAATAAGTACTACACAAATCAATAAGACTCTTCAGCGTTAGAATAGCGCCGGATCTGCTTTGTCCGAATAAGCACTGGCCCTCGTCAAGAAGATGTCTGTCTGATTAATAGCTGAGTTAGGCGCCTGTGTCTAGAAAATTGTGAATTTGTGTTCGTTTACAAAATAGTGAAGCCTTGAAAGTAGTATTATAAAAAAAATAATGCTTAGTTGTTTTCCTTACACATATCAAGGGTGTCATTCGAAACTGATAATTGGAGGTCATTAACGTGAGTTTTTAATTTAGTAATCTATTTGTTAATATATATTTTTCAACCCTATATGAAATTCTGTGTAAATTAACGATCTTATAGTAGGCAGCAATCAAAACCAACTAACTATAATCGCAATAATACTGTTGTTTCTTTACAAAGTTTGTTTTAGAGTTTTACGAACACCATGATCGTAGTTGGATATTTCATGACTACATATACCTATATCAACCGTGATAGCCCAGTGGGTAGAACACTCAGTTATCGTGCAAACGACTAGTGTTCAAATCCTGGGTCGGGCCTACACCAATTTGTCTTTTCTAAAGACATATGTGTGGTTAATTTATCATGGTTGTTAACGGTGAGGGAAAACATCGTAAGGAAACCCACATGGCTGAGTTGTACTTAGTCATGTGACAGTGTATTCGTACAAAACGGCGATAGGCCTGCCCCCTATCACGTGAGTACACTGTCCATGCAAAACGTGGGTACTCTGAACACCAGGTGACAAAGTCACGTGATGTTCAGAAGTATTAGTACCTCTGCCAACCCCTTCGGGGATATTCGGCGTGAACGTTTATGTTATGTTATGTTATGTACCTATATATGCATGAGTTTCTTACTAATACACTACTGAGAAGATCAAAGTTCCTAAGGATTTTATTTCATTCTACTTTTGTATTCCCTCAATAGTAGAAGCAATTCTAGAAAAGTGAGATATTTTTGCTAAATCTGTCATAAGCAAATGTTCAAATCCTGTAGAAAAAGAATGAGCATATTTAGTATGCAATTCATGTTCATCTATATTTTTTTATTTAACTTTCTAAAACATTCCTTAATAGTGTATTTAAAAACAACAATAAGGGGTCTATTTGAACTCCCATGGGCGTAAGTAAGTTAAATGGTTGGGCGTTATAGTGTTATGTTATGCGGCGGAAAAGATAAAAAGATTGACATGCGTATTTATTCATTAATAAGGTTGGTAAATATGTATTACTATTTCAATTAAACAATCTATTTCCTATTGTAAGTAGTTTATGTAATTTTCTTTTCATTAATTTATTTTAGACTTACGTTTGGTTGTTATGGTTGTTGTTATATATGTCGCAGGAAAATCGTCAAACTCGTTAACTTATAAGTTTCCTAGGAAACTTGTAAGTTAACGGAAATCCGTCAAACAGCATGCGAATTTACATCTTACCTGATAGGTTTTAGGAAACTTGTAAAATAACGAACTCACCTCAGGAAAATTGTAAGTGGGGATAATTTTTGACAAGTTTCCGAGTTTAAAATTCTGTATTTTAGGAACTTTACAAGTTTCCTGAATCCCGCTAGGAAAGTTGTCAATGCAGCGCTGACGGCGCGAAGAGAGGGATGTTAGCGAATGCGGATTGGCTGGCGGCGGTCACGTGACGTGACGCATTCGCGCGTCTTTTCAACTCGACAATCGAAACTAATATTTTCCTTGCTTTACTAATGCTAATCTATTAATTTGCTATTATTTGCTGTTACTCACATAAAATTAAAAAGTTTTAAGAGTATTTATTAAATATAAATTGTTTGAGTATATATCGTGATACTTTGTTGTTATATAGTATGAATACCTTCTAGATCTTTTTTTAAAGAGCGTTTTAATACCGATACATACATACCTATACTTGCGGCAATAAATCCCTAGATAGGGTGGGTAACCTGACCGTCGGAATAAGAAATTTCTTAGCTAGTTTCGGAAGTTAAAGGGGAAAAGATTGTATTGTAATGTAAACATTATTGGCGATAGGTCTCCAACCGCATCGCCTCCAATGACATCCATTGTTATAGGTTACCGCCAGAAACATGTTAGTGCTATTCTTAACCGATGCTTGTAAGATTTTAAATTCTAACAAATTTACTGCATTCATAATATTTTATCCCGCGGTTGTCCTAAGAGGAAACCAAAGGCTGTTTAAGTGATGTTAGGTGAATAGCTGCATACCCAGCGCCACCTTCTGATTTTAGTAGTAATTCGCTACTGTAATGTGAGTGTATGAAAAGCAAGTCACAAGGTTGGTTGATTAACGAATGGAAACTAGAGTAAAAATCCGTCATCGTAATAAATTATTTGTAGTTTTCGTTTATCATTACGTAAGACTAACGGCCAGGAAACCCTTCTTAGTCCAGTTCCTCATTTATATTTGAAAATATTAAAACATTGTCATTACTTTAAATTCATGCTTTTTTCTTTACTAAACTCACATCTTAACCAATCATCATAAGTAACTACTTCTATTAACAATTTCACTAGCAGCCATTAGAAGGTTTACAAATTTCCTAAGTATTAAATTCAAAACTAGTAAACTTGTCAAAAATGATCCCCACTTACAATCTTCCTGAGGTGAGTTCGTTATTTTACAAGTTTCCTAAAACCTATCAGGTAAGATGTAAATTCGCATGCTGTTTGACGGATTTCCGGCAACTTACAAGTTTCCTAGGAAACTTATAAGTTAACGAGTTTGACGATTTTCCTGCGACATATATAACAACCAAACGTATATATATATATATACGTATATGAATATATATTTATATATATGAATCAGTGTATTTATAAAATATTAATATACTAATATTAATAATATAAAATAAACTAATTCATATTATAAGTTATATTTTTGTGTACAGGTATATAGCGAACGTATTTATTACTTAAGTTATTATTAATTTGCTATATATGATTTGTATTCTTCTTCTACTTTTTTTGTTTTATATTATATTTGTGCATATATTTATGTAAGTAGCAAATTTTGTCACTGATATTTGTTTAGTTATGTTATCAATTGGCTGTAGTGATTTAAATTTAAGTATGGTCCGTGTGTCACTACAAGTCTGGCGCTCGCTGACTGAAAATCAGTGTTGTGGGGTAAAACTCACAACGACAATGCTGTGTCAAACGCCATTTTGTTGTTTATGCGCATGTTGTGAAATCAACAATGTTTTTATTGTAAACTGTACATTTTTAACTTTTTTTTATATTTTGCAAAAATATTTACATGTTCGTGTGCGACTAGCAACAAATAAACGTTTCTTCTTCTTCTTCTTCTTTTTGCTATAGCCGGATAAAATAATGTAAAATGAAGACCTAGTTCATCTGCCTTACCTTACCAGATATACGGCCTAAGCAATATGTATTTATTAATTAATAAAGAATAAATAAAGGAAAGAAAAATTTCAACACAGGCGGGATTCGAACCCGCGACCTCGGGTATACGCCCCCGTCGCTCTTGCCAATTGAGCTACCGTGTCGATGGCTGCCAGCGCGAAATTCTTCTATCCTTTATTTCTTTTACACGTTTTATTAGTGTTTGCGTTTCCTACCTCCGAATTTTTTACTAATTCGGAAGACGACACAACAATATACGCCTGTGTCGAAATTTTTCTTTCCTTTATTTATTCTTTATTAATTAGTAATAATCCCCACATGAGGTTTTCATGAACAAAACGATTTAAATTAATATGTATTTATGTTTTCGATTTACTGATTTATTCTGCAGCTACGCATTTCAATAAAATCAATAATGTTACACTGAGCCAAGTGCGTCATTCTTGAAATTGATTGAGATTTAGTAGTAGCAAATATTAAGCCTTATTAATTGTGTTCCTCTGTATATAGAAAAGCTAAACTTCTAATATCGTTTGTGTAATATAAGATTGGACTAAATTTTTCTTCTTAGTGTATTGTATTTTAATTATCGTACGCTGAAAAACGTAGAATTTAGTAAAACCTAGGTTCCTACGGTGATAACTTAAAATTACGGTCAATACTAAGAGACATTTTTTAACACCCATTGAAGGTAACATTGTTGATTGTTTTGTATAAAAAACAGAATAGAAACTATCTATTTAATGTCTAAGGGTATACATATCCCAACAACATTACAGACAAACCGACTTTATGCTTGTATGAAAACCATGTATAGCAATCTTTTTCCTATTCCCTATGCAAAAGTGGCTGAGGAATTTCTCAGTATGATGCTCTGGCTATTGTGTTTTATAGCCGACATTTTTTTTTTATATAGGATATGTGTGTATGTAAGATTCTTATTGAGAAAATATTCCATGAATCTTTTGCGAAGCATATAGTTGCTGAAATATTTTTTTACGGTTGTGTACCATCAAGTTATAATGGAGAGTTTTATGGATCGTATAAAATGGGATATTAACAGTTTGATATAATAAGTAGGTCCAGTCCCTTCATCGTGAACAGATTCGATAAACGACACATTCAAACAAGGAAAGATAAAATATAAAGATAAAAATCATTTTTATCAATTAAAAAAACTGTTTTTGCAATGTAACAATAACTTACGTATAAGTACCGAAGTACTTCTTCGGAAGGTATTTTTTTTGTGAGAAGAACCCATAGGACACATGTAGTGTGGTACGCACACATATTCCCTCTATATATTGTGTGTTAGTTGTAAGTCTTGAGTTAGTAATAAACCTATATTCAAACAAGCAACACGTGTCTAATTCATACATTGCACACTCATCAACACAAGTCTTTTCTTAGTCATAATATAATTCTATGTGTATATTTCAAAATATGGGTCTGTGGAATATATCCTGAATAGCGCACTGTTGCCACTAAGCATTGATAATTTAATATTAATAATATGACCATTTAAACTGTAATCAGCTTTTAAATGAAGACTGCTTTTCGACGTACCGTAATATCTAAATAGTTTGTGGGGACGTACCGTAATGCGACAATGCACTTACCCACTGAGCTACTATTTTTTTTCTTTGAATTTTTTTACTTCAGTGTCTACCGTATGTCACCCGAATGCATCTTATGAACCGTGATAGTCAGTTAAAATTATTGCCGATGACTTATTTTGGTTGCCGCTATTTAAAAACAAGAACTACTTCTCATCATAAAAAATATTTAAAAGAGTGTTCTTACAAATTATTTGGTTTTCCGTACGTGATGGACATTGATAACCTGTATATGCTTAAATATTCCCAGATAATGAAGTAATATTCACTTTAAGAATAAAATTAATATGTAAAGTAATATTTAAGAAGCGGATACAACAAATGTGTTTAGTACGTGGTGCGTATCCGTGTCGTGCTTGTGTCCGAGTTTTGTCTTTCTACAAGCAAATTGTTTGAAAAAAAGACAGCGAATATAATGGAACAATATATAAAAGAAAATAATAAAGTAGTGAGCTCAAAGACAAAAATTTCGGGCGATGTTTAAAGGATATACCAATTATGCAAATTAGTGTGTTAACATTGTATTTTTATGTATAAATGTTTTACGAAATTATGCTGTATTCATAGTCTTCAAAGGCAGGCGTTTAAATTATGAAGAATAAAAGACCATATTTGTATAAAATGATTGATGTAAACGAAGCTAGAGAGGTTTGTCAGGATCGCACAAAGTGGCGATCGATAGTTCTACCTTTCCCAATGGGCACTAATGGCATGAGTATATGTATGTCGTATGTTTGTTTTTATTATATTAATACATAGTTTATATTTCTTACATTTAAAACCCATATACAAATAGTCTTAATTAATATAAATAGGCCACATCACTTTACTACCGAATAAGAGACAAATTTTTATCTTTACATGCAAATTAACTATACATACATACATGCATACATATACTCACAGCTATAAATCCCAAGAAGGAGTAGCCAGAGCTAAGGAATTAGAAATTCCTCAGCCACTTTTGAAAAGTTGAGTGGGGAAAATATGGTAAAGTAAAAGTTGTTAATGATGAGTCTCCAACCACATCGCCCAAAAATCCCTTAAAGCCCCTATACCGTTAGTAGCCTCTTACGTACACCCATCGGTAGAAGCGGGGTAGTGCTATTCTAAGCCGACACTACACGGCACAAATTAATCAATCATTGCCAAATCTCATAAGTAGTTATTTATACATTAAAATGTTCCAAATTTTGTCCATTATCCTCAGTAACTTTAGTTTGCGAAAGAGATTAAAGGGCTTATCCCAAATACAACCTATACATATGCTTACATTAGTAACATAGCCAATTTCCAAGCATTTAGATACGGTATTATTTACGGAGCTAAGGGAATAAGTTCACAAAATATAAATATATTTTAATATCACAACTGGTTTTACAATTATTTATTACTTTTACATTTGCCTATGATATAAATCTAAAAAGTAAGTTGGGTTGAACGTACTCATTTCAATAAAAATGGTTTAACTAGTTAGTGTTTTATAAATTGTGTCAAATAAGCTGCTTCTGTCTACATACCAATAATACCAAGTTTTGATCATTAAAAGAAGACATAGTCACAGTAAGTAAATTTCACGAGTCACCCTGTGTAAGCAAAATGGTACTCTTAACACCAGGTGACAATGTCACGTGATGTTCAGAAGTATAAGTACTTCTGCCGACCCCTTCGGGGATATACCGCGTGAACGATTGAGTTTAAGAGAGTCACATTTAGAAGAAGGTGTGCAAGGCAACTAGTCTAACTAAAAAACACATACAAACTCAAAATTGTAACGGTCTGGAACTTTGGAACCGTCTGAGACAGATTTCTTTGTCTTTAAAAAAATTAAAAAGAATAAGAAACAACCTTAAATATACTCACATTACATATTCGAAGCACATTCACATTTATGTATTTATTTTCTTTGACACTACCCCCAGGCGCCCAAATTTGTATTAACATGTACCATTTGAGATTAATGGTAAGAAAGTGGAACAAGTGAAAGAGTTTGTATATTTGGGAAGTTTGTTTACTAGGGATGGAAAGTGTGATGAAGATATCGAGAGAAGAGTGAAAAAGGGTAATGCGGTAAATGGAGCACTGGATAGTCTAATGTCTAGTCAGTCGGTGTCTGAAAAGGCCCGAATGGCTGTGCATGATGCTGTCCTCGTTCCTACGCTTATGTATGGCAGTGAATGTTGGGTGTGGCAGAAGAAGCATGAAAGTAGAGTGAATGCAGTAGAAATGAGATCCCTCAGAAAAGTGTGTAATGTAAGGTTATGTGATCGTGTGAGGAATGATGTGATTCGTGAAAGGTGTGGTGTAAAAGATGATATTTTAAGAAAGATAGAAAAAGGAATGTTGAGATGGTTTGGGCTCATAGAGAGGATGAATGACAGTAAATTGGTGATAGAGATATATAGAGCCAATGTGGAAGGTAATGTTAGAAGAGGACGACCTCGGAGGAAACATTTGGATCAAATAGAAAATGTGCCCAAGAAGGCAGGTGTCCGCAGTATGAAGAATAAAAGAGCATGTATGAAAAGATTGATGGATGTAAACGAAGCCAGAGATGTTTGCCAGGATCGTACAAAGTGGCGATCGATAGTCTCTGCCTACCCCAATGGGAACTAACGGCGTGAGAATATGTATGTATGTATGTATGTACCATTAGGTATATGTTTTTATTTTTATGTCCCAAAAACATTTCAGCGTCTTATCGTCCTTAGTTATTACGTTATACCACAAATATAAGAATCTAAACCAGAAAGATGCTAAGAGGTAGGATTATAATCTATTTTTTTTTATTTTGATATCATAACAGTAAGCTGGCTCTCTCACAAAAAGAGCAAGATAAAATGTATTACCGAATAGTTTTGCATACAGCACCAAAATTATAGAGAAATTTTGTGTGGTAAGCATGATGGTTCTATTTATACCTTAATCAGGGAAAATGGACAATGCGATTAATCGCAAAAAGTTTATAATTTGATAATTAAAATTATTACATAATAATGAACCGTTAGTGCCATAACAAATACTCCAAATTTGGATAATATACATATTAAAGGGGGAGGCTTTATTGTTACTTAGTTTTGCTTGATATAATATTAATAAAAACAACAGAAAGATACTATTAACCTTTGAAGATATCTACAGATTTTTTTATTTTTTTTTATCTAATTGAGGGTCTTATTCAACACACGTGATTTTTATTATGTTTATTTACATTTGAGTCCCGATCCAAGTCTTTAGTCCGCGAGACCGACTTGCAATGATATAAACACAACATCACGTAATTCACCATTTTCTAGGGAGCTACTCTATAAAAAGGATATATTACGTGCCCACTCTAGACTTGAGGGAACTTATAAGCATAACCTATCTCGTTCCTAATTGTATTTTTGGATTAAATAATAATAATACGTGAAATCCTCCAAAATATCCTACAAATATATAGTAATATACCCATTTAGGTGCCGCCGAGCAAATAAGGTGCCAACTAACCTCCCAGGTAAGAAACTTAAATATTTAGGGATCATGGGCGTGGGTATAGTTTTGTCTATTTATGATAATCATAGATCGGATAATCGGATGCATATTTACCTAAAGTTGACCGGCGCCGGCGGCTTAGTATGGAAAGCACTTCTTTATCGTAAAGATTTCGGGATTTCGGAATTGATGCATTTAATGTTCGGAATATAGAATTAAATGTATTTTCATTACGTTTGTAGTGTTTTCTATTACAATATATTATTTGTATGTACATTACTTGTATGGAAAAAAACCCAATGTTTCGGGATGAATACCGTTAGCGTTTTGTTTATAAATATAATTGAATGCACACTCAAATAAAGGTTTTTAAATGAGGAGCCGTAATTATTTGCGTTGAGAACAATATTTGACTAACATTGTAAAGCTTCTTGTGCACGTAGCTGCACATTTACTAACGTTAAGATTTTAACTATTATGGAATATATCGAAAAATAAATGGAGATCAATTTCAGTTTTGAATTTACAATTCTCGTTATGTTCAAAAAAGCGTTTTAAATGTAAATGTGCGAGTGAGACGGATAGGTAACTTTGGCTGCTTGTGCGAGTGAGACGGCATTCTCAAAACCGGTTTGTGTGGGGGTAGGTGCAAGAAACCCCGGTAATGCATGTCTTTTGTTATCTTATCTATCTATTAGTTACTTGAAACTTATCGCCTGGGGAGCCATCGCCTGGGGAGGTGCCCAAAGACCGGGGGGGACGTTCCCCCCCGAGACGAAGCTGGCCCATGGGGGAAACCCCGACGCCTGTCCCGCGCGTGCCGAGCCTGGTGTTCAGAGCCGCGTGGAAGGTCCTCTAAGTTACTTGAAAATATTCGTCGCTTTGCTTGCCATGCCTTTGGGTGTGTTTTGTGTTCCTTTGCAATTTTCTAACGATTTGGCTAACTCGTAACTTCGTTTTTTTTATATCCGATTAGTTCAAAATCCCTGTTTTTTTTCTAATCCCGACATTGAAAAAGACAATTTCGAAAAAAGAAGCCGTCTCAATATTTTCTTAGCAAAAAAATAAGTTTAGGTAAATATGCATCCGATCATCCGATCTATGATGATAATGTATAATATTGTTTATCGAACGTTATCTTAAATTCATATTCACAGATATTTTATTATAGGGAACTATTTTATCTCAAACGTTTACGCCGTGCTGTGTAGTGCCGGCATAGAATAGCATTACCCTATCTCTTCCCGTGGGTGTTTTCGTAAGAGTCGACTAATGGACTTCAGGGCTTCTATCATCTTCGCCCTTACACCAATCTAAGGTCTGCCGTGCTGATAGAAGCATGGCCAGGGGTGAGCCTGGTCTCTAGCATGCCGCCTTCCCGGAGCCTGGTGAACTCTGGGCACTAAATAACCTTGCTTTGTCAAGCGGGGCTCTGACCAAGTGGAAAGAATACTTCCCTAGCTACTCGTGGGAATCACATGTGTTTGAATAAAAATCAACACGGAGACGGCGATAAAGCTCGCTACTTATCACGTCATAGATTCTCATTGGGTGAAAAGTGGGCTGGAGAGACCCGCTTTAGTACGATGAATGTTTGCGGAGGGATGCAAGAAAAGTTAGATAAAGTATGTCTGGTAATGAAATAAAAGAATTTAGATTAGCTGTGTGTGAATGAGACGAAGTGTAAGGGAAAAGAGGTCTCGCAACTTGGATCAATTACTGCCATCTGGTCGGGGGTCGACCCTAATATCAGAGCTTGCCAAGGAGTGGGACTTCTTATGTCTGAAAAGATGGCGCAATGTGTGTCAGAGCATGAGTGTGTGAGTCCAAGGCTCCTCTGGGTAAAGTTGAAAATGGGTTTGATCCGGTTACGTACAATACGAGTCTATGCGCCGGATATGTCGAAAGCACTAACTCAGAGGGAAGAGTTTTGGAATTTATTAGGTGATGCAGTGAATGGGTGTGATTTGAATGAAAGGATAATTATGTTAGGGGATTTTAATGGTTGGGTTGGTGGGAAACACAACAGATGTGAACGAGTATTAGAAAAATGTGGGGATCAGAGAGTGAATGAAACTGGTGAATTTATAGAAGTATGTTTGGAGCGGAATCTTTGTGTTACTAACACATTGTTTAAGTACAAAGATATCCACATGTATACAAGGCAGCGAGGCAGCGAGAGAAGTATGATAGATTTTGTGATTGTGGATGAAAGACTGAAATCAAAAGTGGTTGACACTTGAGTCTATAGAGGAACGTCAACGTGGGAACAGACCATTTCTTCATCGTGTCACGAGTAAGGGGTCTTAGGAACGGTGGCGTCATAGGAATATAGTGCCAACTACTGAACCTTCGGGAATAACAGTAGAAAATTTAGTAGAAGATGAAAGAATAGTAGATGAATATGTAAAGAAATTGGATGAAAGACTAAATTGAAGATGTATGGAGTGTGCTCAAATCTACGTTAGTTGAATGTGCGACGGAAGTTTGTAAAGTGAGCAAACGGAAAATTAGACCATCATCTAGTTGTTGGGATAAAAATGTGAAAGATGCAGTGAATGAAAAGAAGAAAGCATAACTCGATTTACTAGCGATAAAAGCTAATAAACGAATGAATGGGGGTGTAAATGATGACGAAGTCAAAAAAGTCGAAGATGAACACAAGAGGATAAAGAGTGTAGTTAAAAATTAAAAAGAGCAGAAAAAGCGAGATCTGAAAGAATGGAGTAAAAAGAAACTTTCCAATAATTTCCAAAACAATCAAAAATTGTTTTGGTTATATATCAGTCGTGAAAGGGGAGTTTCACAAAACACCAGTACAAATGTAATGAAAGATGAAAAAGGTGAATAAATGACTGATGGAATTAGAATAAAAAGAGTATGGAAGGATTATTTCGAGGGTCTCTTTGAAAAAGAGGATGACCCCATTACTTCAGCAATTGATATTAATATTCATTGTAACGAAGTATTGGGTAACGTGTGTGAAAGTATGATAAGTATGGAAGAAATTGTAAAAGCGATGAAAAGTATGAAATTCGGGAAAGCGGCAGGGTATGATAGAGTTAATATCGAAATGCTAAGGGCTCGTAAACGGTTAGTGGCTTCTTGGCTGTTCTTCCTTTTTCGAAAGTGTTGGGCACTTGGCAAAGTACAAAATGATTGGTACAGAGCGATAATAGTGCCCCTATATAAAGTCAAAGGGGCACGCCAGGTAGCAAAAAACTACCGTGGTATTAGCCTACTTAGTGTTGTCGGTAAATTGTATACTAAAGTATTGATTGAAATGAGAAAATCTGGGATGTGCAAGCAGGGTTTAGAAAGGGAATGGGATGTATGGATCAAATCTTCTCCTTAAGGTGCATCACAGAAAAGTTCAAAGTACACCAACAAGTGTATTGCACCTTCATTGACCTAGAGAAGGTGTATGATAGGGTCGTAAGAAAGAATTTGTGGAAGGTGTTGTCTAAGTTCGGTTTGGGGAGCCAACTTATACGTGCATTGGACACTCTATGAGGGTTCCAGTGCATGTGTAAGAATAAACGGAGAAAACACGGACTGGTTTGAAATCTCTAGGGGTACGTCAGGTAGGTAGGGGTAGGTTTACGTCAGGGCTGTGTAGCTTCTCCGTGGCTTTTCAATCTGTTCATGGACGACTGTTTGAAAGAACTACGCGAAAGTGATTATGGTCTGAGAATAGAAGGATTCATCATTAAATGTCTCTTATACGCTGAAAATCAAGTATTACTTGCATCAACGATAAATGAGTTGCAAGAGATGGTGAATATTGCGTGTAAGTCTTTTGAAAGAAAGGGCATGCGAGTGAATGTGGACAAAACCAAGACAATGGTTTTCGAGAGAGAGGAAAGTATGACTTAATGTGAGATTACAATAGGTGGCAAGAAAGTGAAACAAGTGAAAAAGTTTGTATATCTGGGAAGTTTGTTTACAAGGGATGGAAAATGTGAGGAAGATATTAAAAGGAGAGTTAAAAAGGGAAATGCGGTGAATGGAGCAATAAACAGTCTAATGTCGAGCCAGTCCCTGTCTGAAAAGGCGCAAATGGCAATTCACAATGCTGTACTGGTTCCTACGCTGATGTATGTTAGTGAATGTTGGGCATGGCAAAAGAGGCATGAAAGTAGAGTGAATGCAGTGGAAATGAGATCCCTCAGAAGTATATGTAATGTAAGGTTGTGCGACAGAGTGAAAAATAGGTGTGAAAGATGACGTAGTGTGCAAGATAGAGAAAGGAGTGTTAAGGTGGTTGGGCACATAGAGAGGATGGATGACAGTAAATTGGTGAAAGAGATCTATAGAGCCAAGGTGGAAGGTAATGTGTGTAGAGGACGACCACGGAGGACACACCTGGACCAAATAGAGTGTGTGCTCAAAAAGGCCGGCGTCCGAAGTATAAAGAACAAAAGAGCATGTATGAGAAGAATGATGAATGAATGTAACAGAAGCAAAAGAGATTTGCCTGGATCGTACAAAGTGGCGATCGTTAGTCTCTGCCTACCCCAATGGGAACAATGGGTGTAAGTATAAGTAAGTAAGTAAGTAAGACTTTAAAGTATCTTTTGTTAAAACTTTTTATACTCAGTTAATATTATTTATTACCCTTTATTGATAGCAAGTGTTTTTTTCTACTTATTTAGTTATTATTTTGGTACTGGCGGAAAATCGGTGCTACTAGAACCCAGTCCAGTGCTATAACAGAAATATTATACATTTAGCTGAAGTGTACGCCAATTCGTTTCCACTTAATTATATTGTTATTAAATAAAAGATCTGATTGTTTTGTTTTGTTTTCATATGTGATTTGTGGTAACGAATAAATGATTTTCTTTTCTTTTTTAAATATCCTGAGGTAATATGGTCATAGACCATTTCTTTAGTAAGGTCATATTCTCTGTGTTGTAATTATATACTTTAGAATATTGTAGTTCAATTGTGTACTGTGTTCTTCCTCTAAGAATAATATATTTCTTTCTTCTTTACATTATTGTCACGTCTCGTATTAAGAGTACCTACGGTTTGTTTGGACAGTGTACTCATACTTACGTGATAGGGGGCCTATCGCTGTTTTGTAGTAAAACACTGTAACATGGCTAAGTACAACTTAGCCATGAGCGTGTTCTCAGAATATTCTCCCTCACTGTTAAAACTATGATAAATATACCACGCATGTGACGTTTAGCAAAGAGGTATTTTTGTAATCTTGACTCGGAATAAAACCGACGCCTCTACGAGATACGGCAGGGAGGTAGAATAACTTCTACGCACTGAGTTTATCCTGTACTCAACTCAACTCAAACATTCACGCCGTATATCCCCGAAAGGGTCGGCAGAGGTACCAATACTTCGGAACATCACCCGACATTCTATCGGTGTTCAGAGTACCCACGTTTTGCTTGGACAGTTTACTCACGTGCTAGAGGCAGCCCTATCGCCGTTTTTGTTCGAATATACTGTCACGTGACTAAGTACTACTCAGCCATGTGGCTTTCCTCACAATGTTCTCCCTCACCGTTACCAACCATGATAAATTAACAACACATATGTCTTTAGAAAAGACAAATTGGTGTAGGCCCGACCCGGCTTTTGAACCCTCATCGTCTGCACGATGAGCGGTGTTCCACTCACTGGGCTATCGCGGTTGCTATATAACACTAAAAACACTAACTCTTAACTGATTACCATTGTCAAGAATACTAAAACCAACCGAGACGTAAAATCGGGCACATTTGTATTATTAATTTAGTATTCATTCAATGAAATACGAATTAGTTATACGCTGACGGTTAGACAGGTGTTCGATCAATAACATTAATTTTCTCTCAGTTTACAGTACATTTACAATATCTTACACGGAGACAATTAACTGAAAGACGATTTATAATAAAACAAAGACGTACGAATAATTAAAAATAGTCGATAAAAATTAATTTATAAAAAAACAACGAATACTCGTAAAATAATAATTGCGAATCTTAAAAAAGGCATGAATTTATATTAAATAACATTACAGAGGGAGGACAGTTCTTCCAGGTTCATACATAACGATAATAAAATTAATCCACTAAAGCCACTTGATTTAATCCAAACTTGGTACACTTATCAAGGATCAGCGACAATATAATAATTTGATAGTTTTATCTCATCATCCGGAATGGGGTCACCAGAATTAAATAATTTCATTTGGTTTAAGAAGCTCTTGATATAGAATTTTGGGTACTTGATTGTGCCTGTGCAAGTATGAGCAAGAACCGAACAACTGAAAATAGCATCCCTAAGTGACCATCATTTAGTAGGTATTTCAGATAGTTCCGCGTAATGATGACATCTGTGTTGCACAGATAAAACCTTCGATTTCCCCAAGAAGTCTCCGAAACGCAGCCAAAGCAGGGAAGCTATACGGACCACAAAAGGCTATAAACCCTAACAAAAACTTTCCTTGCAGAATGAGCTCATTCTCTTTCCGTTCGGATTTCCGATCAGTGGTGCTAAGTACCTCCGGGGTTTGCCGATCGTGTGAGGCCAACGATTACGGGGTCAGCCCTATATCACTAGCGACTACCTCACCCCGGATCTTTCAGCATCAAAAAATACCTTCTGAGGTTGCATATCTCGCGGGTTGTGCATAGTCGTGGCACTATTTTATGATAAATATTAATAAATATTTCTCAGTCTTAGATTTTATTGGTATTTTTATAATGTGATTTTACATTAAACTTTCCATCCGATACCAAAAGTACTCTCACTTGCTGAGTGTGGACTGTTACTTTGTGGTGTTGGCTTAGAATAAGACTACCCCATTTCTCCCCATGGGTGATCGTAAGAGCGACTAAAACTATCTTTTTAAGAGATTTTTGGGCGATGCGGTTGGAGACCGATCACTAAAAACATTTATTTTAGTATCTTTCCCCGCTTAACTTCCTAAAATAACTGTTTTTTTCTAATTCTTAAGGCTACCACTTTTAGGAATTTATAGCTGTGAGTATATGTATGTATGTGTATTTATTTATGTTTCAAATCCCAAGCCTAAACTAAAAACTCAGCTATTAATTCAATTATTATAATTTACCATCGTGGTAAATGGGTAACATATTTACATACATATGCTCACGGCTATAAATCCCTAGAAGGGATAGCCAGAGCTAAGGAATTGGAAATTCCTCAGCCACGTTTGGAAATTTTTGTGGGGAAAAGATGGTAAAATAAAGGTTTTCGGTGATGGGTCTCCAACCACATCGCTCAAAAACCCCTAAAAAGTTCCGATCAAGACCAAGATGAATGGGAAACTGTATACTTAACAAATATTTGTAACGTGATGATAGTAATGATATTGTCTTAATTTATCAGATACTTTTAGGATTACAGACCTGATGCAAAGCATATTTACATTTCCAGCTCAGTTCACACGTATTTCGCTTTACAAGAGCGGGCGGCAACAACGCGATGTTACAAACAAAATTTGCATAAAATAAATTGTACTACATTAGCCTATTTTGGATTATTCTTTAAATAAATCAAGAACCACAATTGAACGCCAAGCAACGTTTAATACCAATGAATTTTATTCATACGAATCAAAGACTATAAAAAATATCTTACCATAAATCTCTATCAAAGTATAAAATGACGACATTCCATTATGTTCCCTTTATCATAATTGTCACCGAACCACGCATATATAACACTTAAGTCACTCCAACGTATGTTAATACTGGTTTAGGCTTTTATATGCAGAGAAGTACAGTCGTAAACAAAAGGTTTGAGGCCGAGCACGACGCGCGTGCATTGCGCGGCTATCGGTTATCAACTAAAACCAAACCAAGCGATGCTGGAATAAACCAAACATTATTTATGCTATGCAGCTCAAGAAAATTATGCCAATAATCACACCAAGTAATACATATCACGCGAGGACAAAACGCATAGAGTATGCTGAAATTTTGTTTTATAACTGAATTCACTATTTCCAATACGGAGAAATTATGTAAATATAGACCAGATTGTCAAACAGGATAGTATTAAGCTAGTTAGTAACAGTACCAGTAGTAGTATCTCTCAAGTATTATTTAAAAATCACGGTTACATCATAAAATAGAGAAGCGCTTTTTTTGCTGATCCTACGGAGCCTATTTAAACATTTTTCGATAAGGCTTACATTTGGTTCAAAAGTTATAATGGGTGAGTATGTTTGTTCAAGAACTGATTTTCCATGTATGCAATACATTTCTAAGCAATATTGACGAAGCGAGGCACTTAGGAATATTTTTAAGTGCAAAATCAATATCTAGACTGATGTCACAACTTCCTTAATATAACGACTCTATCAAAAACTTCAGTGTTACAGGAAATACATAAATACTCACGTGATTAGTTCCCATTTAAGAAGGCGAGATTTTCGATCGCCATATTGAATGATCCTGAGAGACTTCTTGAACATCAATCTTTTCATAGAGGCACTTTTAATTTAACACTTTGGTGGACGCCTTTTTTAGAATATTTTCGATTTTACCTACGTGTTCGTTTTTTTTTAATTGACATTACTATTTTCATTGGCTCTATATATCTCTTTTTCCAATTTACTCTATCTAGCCCTTTTCTACCATATTAATAAGCGTCTTTCACATCGCATCGCATAATAATCACACTATTACTCACTCCATCACAGAGCCTAAAACTGCATATTTTTCTAAGGGACTCCATATTTATAGCATTCTCTCTGTTCTCATGTTGAAGAAAAGTATAGGGGAAATAGTTATTTAAATACTTTCGTAAATTACCTCTCATTTCAATGCAATGTTATCGTAGTATATTCTCGAAGGGGTGGTAGAGGTACTATTTTTTATTCAGAGTATCCACAACCGTGATAGTTCAGTGGAGAAAATTACCACCTATCATACATGGAAACCCAAATGGCTAAGTTGTACTTTGGTCATCTGACAGTGTATTCGTACAACTGCCCCCTGTAACTAGAGTACACTGTCCAAGCATGTGACAACCTGACTAAGTCGAACTTAGCTATGTAGGTTTCGCCACGACGTTTTTGCTCACCGTTATAACCATGATAAATTAACCACACATATGAGTTCACAAAAGACACGCTGATGTAGGCCGACTCAGGATTACACGCCTGTCTGCATGAGACGCGGTGGTAGTGCTCCCCAATGAGCTATTGCAGTCACATATATTCAAATTCAAATAGCTTATTCAAGAAAAGCGTACAACTTTATTGTAATGGTTTACAAACAATATATATATATATAGATAGCCCAGTGGGTAGAACACTCGGTTATCGTGCAAACGACTAGTGTTCAAATCCTGGGTCGGGCCTTCACCAATTTGTCTTTTCTAAAGACATATGTGTGGTTAATTTATCATGGTTGTTAACGGTGAGGGAAAAACATCGTGAGGAAACCCACATGGCTGAGTTGTTCTTAGTCATGTGACAGTGTATTCGTACAAAACGGCGATAGGCCTGCCCCCTATCACATGAGTACACTGTCCATGCAAAACGTGGGTACTCTGAACACCAGTAGACAAAGTCACGTAATGTTCAGAAGTATTAGTACCTCTGCCAACCCCTTCGGGGATATTCGGCGTGAACGTTTATGTTTATGTTTTATGTTTTTTACAAACAAAAACTGTGCTTAACTTAAGCACAGTGCAATCTAAAGATATTTGCAGCTGAACTAAACGATAGTCTGTGTTTCAGCATGCAATTGAAGTTTATATAATAAATATATTTGTATTTTATAATGAAAAAAAACTTCTGACATGAAGAGAAACACATGAAGAATAAGAATACAATTATATTTGAAATAGACTTAATTAACTTGACGTGTATGCCGTAATTTCCCTCTAACTGGCTGTATTTTACATGAACAACATGTAAAATACAAAGTCAAAATTTTATTACGCTAAATAAACACAACGCTCATTGAACATACAATTAGCTTAATGAGCAATACGCAAATAGACATCTGCAAATGCACAAAATGGGGAAACAGATTATATTTAAAATGATAAATATAGAAGTTAAAACATATAACAAAAACATAAAATCCGACTTCAAAATAAAACTCTTAAAGTGAAGACCTTTACTACTACTTTGACTTCCTACCTATAAATTGCAAAGGATTCAAATCATCTCAGGCGGGGGCGAATTCGAGCCCACACATTTCATTGACAATACTGAAATTTGTACACATTTATTTTCGTATTTCGATTGTTGATACGGATTGTGTTCTATTTATTGACAATTTAAACGAGTAAATATAATTTACATACATACATATACTCACGACCATAAATCCCCAAAAGGGGTAGCCAGAGCATCAGAGCTCGAAACTCCTAATGATGAAAATCCTCAGCCACATTTGGAAGTTGAAAGGGGAGAAGGTGGTAGAAATAAATATCGTTGGTGGTGGGTCTCCAACCTCATCGACCATAGAAAAGCCCCACACCCTTAGTCGCCTCTTTCGACACCCGTGGGTGGAAGGGGTAGTGACATTCTAAGCCGGCACTACATGGCAAATAATAATTTAAATAATATAATTTATATGTTGAAATAGATTTTGTTTCTTATAATGAGATAATTTTTAGAAGTCTGGTTCGTTTTAGTTTTGTTATCATAATAATATGAAGTTGAGATGAAAAGTGCTTAGCCTAACATACTTACTAAACCAAGAAGGCATACAAATTTTGCCCTTTTATTTTGATGTTCCCAATGTTACTAGCGGAACAAAAATAGTGTACAGATATTTGGAGCCGTGAGTAATTAAAAATGTATACAGATTTGATATGCAAATCCATTAAGTCTAAATGGCTGTACCAGGAAGAAATCGGAAAGGTTAAAAAACAAAACCCTCTTTCTGACGCAGTGCGGATGATCTTTTTGATTAACGGAAAAATTATATGTGTTTAAATTCAAAGTTTTTTTAATATGAGCTATGTAATTTAAAAACAGATTGAGTTCTTTAATTTCGTGAGCGAAAAAAAAATCTACACTGCGTTTTCCCAACTTTTTTCGATAGAATATAACTTTAATTAAAAACTAAGTACTATGAGTTTACAATTCTGTACTATTTTACTGACTAAACGAAGGCTAGAACGCTAGAACATAAATTTTATCAAAGATAAAATTACGTGGGGCGTCCGAATAAATAAAGCTAGAGGGGTTTGTCAGGAGTAAGCGTATAAAGTGGCAATCAATAGTCTCTGCCTACCCTAATGGGAAGTAATGGCGTGAGTATCATTATGTATAAAAAGAGCTAAGAGCCAGCCTCACAACAAATAATTGACGAATGACTACAGGGATAAGACTTCCGCAATGCACTGACTGACATTATAATTAATTATTGAAAAATATTTTTATTTATGTTTCATTCGTATTTTCCACCCGCCATTTTGATTTTTTTTACCTGCGTCTTTAGCTTCTCTCATATTTGTCGCATCACTGGGTTTATTGCAGCTGAAGCGAGCGAAAACTACTCTTTGTCGCGAAAATTGACATCCTTTGAACGCGTTAACTGACTTAACGGTTTGACCTATTGCCATTAAGTTTTGCACACTGATCAACCACACCCTGATGATGGATATAAATTGGACAATTGGACATGAACTCGAGGAATAAAAACCATTAAAAAATTCCCATGTTAAGTCTATGGGAATTTTTTGTTAACCATCAACTCGCTCAGCTCCAATTTTTGGAATCGTGAAGCCTTCATGCCTTCGTAGTAGATATCAGGCGAAGATCAAATGTTTCTTATAAAATGATGTCAATGTGTTATTTCATTTTTCAACATTATTTGATTCAAATTTTACATTTACTTGACCGACGACATGTGATAGGTTTTGTTTTGGACAATTTAGATCAATTATGTTAAGTGTAGTGTCGGCTTAGAATAGCTCTACCCCGTTTCTAACGATGGGTGTACGTAAGAGGCGACTAACGGTATTGGAGCTTTCAAAGGATTTTTGGGCGATGTGGTTGGAGACCCGTCACCAAAAACATTTATTATTACCATCTTTCCCCCAATCAACTTCCAAAAGTAGCTGAGGAATTTCTCATTTCAAAGCTCTGGCTATCCCGTTAAGGGATTTATAGCCGTGAGTATATGTATGTACGTATGTATTAGATTGGGCGGAGATTTTTTGTTGCTCCTTCTTTCTACAAACACCTCCCAAGACAACGGCAAAGCCATTTAATTTAGATTTTAAACGTTCCAAAAAAACTTAGTAATTAACTTTATAGTTCATTTAGTAGCGCTTGAAATACATTTATACACATACTCACGGCTATATATCCCAAAAATAGTAGCCATAGTTTCAGAATTAGAATCTCTTCAGCCACTTTTGGAAGGTAAGTAAGGATAAAGTTGTAGAATAAAGGTTGGTGATAGGTCTTCAACTGTATTCCTAAAACACTTCTTGCGACGCCTGCAGGAAGAAATGGCTTAACACTATTCTAATTATTGCGCTGCCGATTTTTTTTATATTTCGTACTATTTGCTTCGAAACTTTGGTTAAGAATTATTTAATGTAACTGACCAGAACCAGTTCGTCAATCGCAAAAAACAAAGTAAGCTTCTCAATTGTATTGGATATTCAATATAATTTTATTAAACACAAATAATACAATAACGACTTGACTATGAATTTACCTGCTCTATCGTGTACGTTGTAAATTCTCGAAGAGGTGGAGAGGTACTTATTAGACAAGGGGCATTTTTGTCTCCTAGTTAATAGTAACCAAATACTGCCTCTACCGTTGACTGTGCGATTATGACACTTGGTACGAATATACTTTCATTATGATTAAGTGCAACTCAGCCATCTGGGTTTCCTTGACATGTTTACCATATCACAACACACAAAAATACACACACTCACACACACAAAGACAGGATGCAAAAAAAGGCTCACGCTAATAGGACTCGCCTGAAAAGGGACATACTCGTAGATCAAGTTAGCCGGTAAAACTTGCTATTTTGAATTTATTCTCGATTTGATCCATATGTGACCTTGGTGGTCATCCTCTGAATGTATCATGCACATCGACTCTAATATTATCTCTTTCATTAATTTACTCAAACACTCTTCCTAGTTTTCTATAATTTTATAATATCATCGTTCACACCGCACCTTTTACGAATCACACTATTTTTTTTTGTGTATAGTATCGTGTATATGTAGTGCCGGCTCAGAATAGCACTACCCCATTTCTTCATAGGCTTTTTATTAAGTGACTATTGGGTTATGTGGTTGGAGCCCATCACTAAAAACGTTTATTTTGTAATCTTTTCCCTTCTCAACTTCCAAAAGTGGCTGAGAAATTTCTTCTTTTGAAGCTCTGGCTACCCCTTTTAGGGATTTTTAGCCGTGAGTATATGTATGTATTTATTTAGTCAAACTCTTCCCTTTTCTATACTTTTTTTGTAACTCACACCACACCTTTAAAAGAATAAAAAGAGTAAAATCAGTTACCGAGTATAAAAATAACATTAACTAGCAAATGTGTTCATTGTGGTACGTTGTAACTTATTATGTTCCAATTCGTCACCCATCGTGATGTGTTAGAATAGAGCTGATAACACGGAAATAGAAACTATATAATATTCCATTTTGTAATTGTTTTCTTACAGTCAATATGATATGCACAAGCACGTTTTGTCTTTTATTTGCAAATTTCAAGTATCCTATTCAAACACCTCTGTATCGCCTTAACCGGTAACACCGAGAGTGAATAAAAAGTTTTGGACTTTGTGTTTTGAACTTTTTATTTGTGATTCAATACGTATTATGGCGTAACAGCATCGGTTTAGCCTCACTTAAACATGTTAATGTTTGTTGAGCACTTTAAGGTGCTTGTAATTGACTTATTTTATTATTACTAAGTAAAATACATGTTTTAAACAAAGTAATGAACATAACACTTACTGAACATTCGTAAACAATATGAATAGGTGGTTTAAATTATATTATCAACTCATCTTTCCGCCATATTACTCAAAGGGTTTGGCAGAATTATTAATACTCCTTCACATCGAATAACAAAGTGGACACCTGATATCCATAATACACTCTTTTTCCGGAACAGACTATGATCACGTTATGGTGAGGAGGCCTGTCAATGCTAATACGAATACACTGTCCCATGAAAAAGTATTACTCAACTGAGTGGATTTCTTTACAATGTTTTCACTCACTATCAACAACCTTGAAATTGAAGTTTCAATGACTAAACGCATAAGATACAAGTAAGATTCAGCGTTTGCATCTCATCATCATCATCATCAGCCAATAGACGTCCACTGCTGGACAGAAGCCTCCCCCAAAGATCTCCACAACCACCGGTCCTGTGTTGCCCTCATCCATCGGCTTCCCGCTACCTTTAACAAGTCGTCGGTCCACCTTGTGGGTGGCCTACCCACACTGCGTCAGCCAGGTACGTGGCCGTGACTCCAGAACCTTCGAACCCCAACGGCTGTCAGTTCTGCGTGCATTTTGCCCTGCCCATTGCCACTTAAGTTTAGCAACTCTTCAGGCTATGTCAGTCACCCCGGTTCTTCAACGGATTTCCTCGTTGCGGATTCGATCGCGTAGTGAAACTGATAATATAGCCGAGCCATGGAGAATAATGGAGAGCCATTACCCTTTGGGTGACTCGGAGCCTACTGATGAGGCCCATTGTTAAGAGCCACGTCTTTGTGCCGTATGTCATGACTGGTAACACACATTCGTCAAAGACCTTTCTCTCTGGACTGCGGAATTTTCACTTACCAAAGTATACATTTCAGTAGGACTATATTATCATGTTTATTGCAAATGTTAGAATGATTAATTGTATTTGTATTGAAATTAATTTGAACTCTAATTAAATGGTGTTCTAGTGTGGGCAATGTTTACTTTATTGACAGAGTGTACTTATTGGGCACAATAAAAAAGCATTATGCATGCTCTCTTGGTATAAAGTATAGTTGCGAAATTTCATATTCCTCCATCCGTGCAATCATCGTTGAGCTTTATTTTAGAGCATCCAATACAACAACACAATTTGTGATTTAATCATTTTAATTTACCGTGTAATGTGAGAACATGGCTGACGCCGAACCGAAATTGGTATTTTTTAAAACAATTATAGTCACATAGAGTCATTTAATTTGAAAGATTTTGTTATACTAATTTTACAACAAGATATAGCATGTAATACAGTTATTATCATTTAGTGAACTTTTAACATTACATTACATTACATATATATTTGCTGTGAAGTGTCGCCTTAAAATAGAACCGTTTCTTCCCGTGGCTGTTTGTTAGCGGCGACTAAGGGTATTGGGGATTTTTAAGTGATAGGTATTTGTGCGATGCGATTGAAGACCCATTACCAAAACCTTCATTATACAATCGTTCTTACTCAACTTCCGAAATTGGCTGATGAAGTATTTACTCTGAAGCTCAGGTTACCCCTTCTAGGTCTTTATAGCCGTGAGTATATGTATGTATGAATTACATATAATCAATATTAGAATTAATATTAACATTATTTGATTAAATTATTTCTAACGCGGCTAAACTAAACATCATTAACCACACATTTATTTCCCACTTAACCTCGGTTTTGTTCTTTTCCAATAGTGATTTAAAATCAGTCAATCAATTAATAAAAAAACTAGTACCAGACGCTTTATAGTTTTTTCTTTATTTATTTCAAACGAAAAATTAACTGAAGTATCAAAAGTCCAGACCTAATATGTATAGTGTGGAAGTAAACGAAGGATATGAGAAGTTTACATAGCAATGCCAAAATCGAAAGTTATATTATAACAGCTGTTTGACACGACGAATAGTTCGCACGGGGTACTGACCGAGACGTCCGTGGCCGAGTGGATAGGGTCACGGTCCGGAGGCTGCGAGTTCGATCGAGAGCTACATTTATGTGATATGTGATGGGTATAAATGATTGCTTCTTAGTCTTGGTTGTTATTTGTATGTCTATTATATAATATTAAATATATCGTTCAGTTAGTATAGTCATATAAGTCATGCTTAGTTTGGGGCTAACTTGATCTGTGTATAATATACCGTTTGATAACGTCTTATGTATCGATGAAATCTGTTTTTCGTCATGCGATAGAAAGGCATGATACGACGATTGATCCGTCTTCTAGTAAGAGGAATACTGAAAGTGACGACAGGCTATCAGCCAACCTGAAATTCTATCCCTGTCACAAGGTATTGCATAGCACCCAGGGGCAACGACCCATCTACTAACCTTCTCGACGTTTCTTGAAAAAACAAAGTAACCAAAAATAGACGAGCACACTCTGAGGAACTTGACAAGCCCCTTACCTCACCTAACCTAACCAAAATACTAATAACCTCATATGTTAAACACGGGAAGAAATGAGTTAGTGATATATGATAGATGGCCGACACTTATATTTATTACATATCTCATATTTTTATCATGCATACCATTTCACTGTGTATAAGTATACCATAGTATTTGTGCCTATAACAAAGAAGTTAAGCTCCATAAATAAAACTGGAGGACCCTGAATAAATAAATCCACAAATCGTTGAAATTATGAATGCGAAACTTCTACACTTTAATATATAGCATAAATCAAGAACTCAGAACTCATTTATTTAAAAATCTGCTTTGAATAATAGCCTGATTACTAAATTCAAATAAATGTTGCCTTTACAAAAGTATTTTCAACTTCCATTGTTTTATAATAACTCCCACGAGTAGAAGTGTCAACGAACGGCCACTGATTTCAAAGTCTTTGAAACAACCTAAACTACCTATATAATGACTGGTTGTTAAAATAACTCCTTTTTTCATTCATAAAATAAAACCATTTCAGACAAAGCCTAATTTATTTTAAATATATGTAAAAGTACATTGCCTACAAATTTCGGAGATTTGATGTTTAATCCATACTTCCATACTAATATTATAAATGGGAAAGTGAGTTTGTTTGTTTGTTTGTGGCGCTTTCACGCCGCAACTACTTAACCGATTGCTTTGAAATTTTGCAGACATATAGTTAGAAGTCTAAATTAAATTATAGAGCACTTTTATCCCGGAAAAATGATATTCCCGAGGGATAACAAAAATATTGTTTGCTTGCGCTGTGTGTCGTAACAAGGTTCGGTGTCACAACAAGGTGTCGTTAGTTCTCGAGGAATGCACGAGATGGCGCTGGGTATTTTTTAAAACGTGGTAACAATGTATTTTTAAGATACATAAGAAGTGGGTTGATATCTTACGCTTTAACCAGCGGCCGGAAACTTTCCGACATCCTCACTTTGTGGATTTTAGCAGCGCAATCTTCAACCTTTCAGCTGAAGCCTTATAAAAACGCGCGGCGTTGTTTGCATATTAACCAATAGATGGCGCTGTCTGAACTTTCTACATCGCGGTATGATTTCTTCTTTATTAGAGTATATAAACCCAGAATCTGATACAACAACTAGGGATGATCGATGTTGCGAAAACATCGATGTTGACATCGATGTTAACATCGAATCAAAAGTATCGATGTTCGATAAATATCGATCGTGAGCTATCGATATTTTTAAAACATCGATGTTTTTGGAAACAAACAAATTTGTCTAATATATTTATGTTTATATATTATTATACATATATAAAAGTTTATTATTATTTAAAAGTAACAAATTAAAAAAAAAACACTCCCAGTATTTTTTAAGGACACTTTGTAAAAAAGAAAACTTATATGTTTTTTTCCTTTCAGTCTGTTCTGTTGCTGGTACAGAAGTTCACCAGCTTTGGAAAATAGCCTTTCTGAGGCTGTGTATGTTGCAGTGCATCACAAATATTTGAGGGCGTTTTTTTTTAAATTAGGGCAGGTGGATTCTAGTACCTTCCATAAATTTAAAGGGTCTTATTTAAGGTCAGCCAAAGGAATTTTTAAATAAATTTGCAACTCCAAAGGCATGCTTGTGTTAATCTCTTTGGAATTTAAAACAAACTTATCCGTACGGCTGTGAGCTTGCTCCGATTATTTTGATCAGTGATTATGCAATATTTATACTTGAAGCTAGTGCAGTTACTGCACGATAGACCGCGCCGAAAAGAATAATTGACGTTTCGATATTTTATTCAGTTAACATCGATGTTTCGATGATATCGAAGTCAACCCATCGATGTTAAAACATCGATGTTTTATAGTTAAACATCGATGTTTATTCAACATCGATAAATATCGATCATCCCTAACAACAACTATTAAAATGTTACTAAATAAATAATAATATCTTTGATACATATGACTGAAAAGTATGAAGATTTGACTTATTATGATATATGTCAATGTAATAGATCATCGTTACTTGCACTTTTCGAGTCACTTACTTTACTTAATGTACTTAGTTACTGGTATTGTGTGTGTTTTTTAGGTATCTACCATTGTATAATGTTTAGATTGTAATATGCATTTTATAGATTTGAGGTTAAGTTAATCGCAGTAGACTGAATAATAGTTAGGTAGGTTAGTTTAGTGCAGTTTGTTCGTCGTATAGATTTTTATAGTTTAGTTTGGTATATTTTTTGGTTCCTAATATTTTAGATTGAACTGTGTTTGTTATAGATTTTAGGTTTTAGGCAGTAGTTATATAACAGTTAGTTTAGTGCTTTTTTCTAGGTGCTGTGCGAACGCGCAATATTAGCACCAAAAAATGAAACGGTCACTAAAATAAATGAAAATATTTTGAATGATGAAGTTATGGGAGAAAATACTGAATATTTATCTGTAGACACAGTGATAGAAACGGAACATAGTACGTCATGTCCTGTGGAGTTCTTAAATTCTTTAGATCTATCTGGGGTGCCTTCTAATAAAATAAAACTAAAAGTAGGTGTTCCGGTGATGCTCATGCGCAATCTCGATGCCCCTAGACTGTGTAATGGTACCAGGCTGCGTGTCACTCAGCTTGGGCGGAACATTATTACAGCCACTATTTTAACTGGCGCAGCCAAGGGTGAAAGTGTACTCATACCTCGGATTTCGATTAT
Organism: Bedellia somnulentella; assembly: GCA_963576735.1. Lineage (NCBI taxonomy): Eukaryota > Metazoa > Arthropoda > Insecta > Lepidoptera > Bedelliidae > Bedellia > Bedellia somnulentella. Next base: position 9,264,142 of record OY755175.1, on the reverse strand, counting down.
TCCAAAAGACCTCCCATTTCAATTTAAAAAACTTAAATTTCCTATAAGGGTTTCATTTGCAATGACCATTAATAGAGCACAAGGCCAAACTCTAAGGGTTGCTGGAGTGGAGAGTTTTTCAGTGTCCATAATCTGCATGTTTTAGCTCCACAAGGGAAAACATTTAATATAGTGCACCATTCAGTTTTGGTTTAACAATTGAGCATATTCAGCGATACATCGCTCTTCTTAGAATTTTCATCGCTCTTCTTAGAATTTTCTGTGGAAATGAGAAGTTTTATACTTTATACCGCAATATAACTGAATTCCACGCGGGCGAAGGTATGGGCGGAAAGTAAATTTGCCACCGCCGCATATTTAACTAGAACTATTATAAATCAATCGTTCCGGATTCGTATCTCAGATGATTCAAGCATTTTGTAATTTTTTTTTTGTTTTGTTAGCTTGGAAAAGCAATCTATATATTATAATAGCAAGCACTATCCCTTCACTTCCGCAATTATTTTGTATGGAGATCCACCACTAACCATCCCCATCTTCCCGAGCAATCACTGCAAGCTCTCCCGCTATCACCAGCGGTCAGTGGCGGCAGCACCGGATTGCCAAACTACTATTCGAATTTGTATTTGTACTCACTGAGATATTCTCATTTTGAACATAGAAACTTGGTACAAAATGGTTTGGTTCATGATTCTTATGAAAAATTAAAAAGGGTTTTTTTGGAACTCAACCCCTAAGAGGTTGATAGAGCAAATGAAAGTTAATATAGAGATTTTTGACATTTTTGTATCAGAAACATAAAACTTGGTGCGATTGAATTTATGAAATTCATCTATCAATTTATTCATGAGTATGTATTAACGTCCATAAATTCCATAAAAGGGTAGCCACTGCTTCAGAGAAAGTAATTCTTCATCCAGTTTTGGAAATAGACTAGGGAAAAGGTAGTTAAATAAAGGTAATTAGTGATGGGTCACCAACTGCATCGCCCAACAATCACTTGAAAAGCCTCAATGTCCTTTATATCCTTTACAACGCCCGCGGGAATTTAAATATAAAAAACAGAAGTTGAGATAGTGTTTCGGTATTTTGAATGTAAACCGGATACAAAAAAAGAAGTCCACGCGGACGAAGTCGCGGGCAAAAAGCTAGTTATTATATAACTGAATAAATTAAATAGAGGATAGGTAGTTTTTCAAAATACATACGTATTCTGATGTTTGTATGATTCGATGTTTGTACTCAGAAAGGATTTATCATCCCGGAATAAAATTGAAAACAAAAGAAATGCAAAAATAATGAGACTATTAAAAAGTTATAATATACTGACGCCTGAATCAAACATAGTGGCAATAACCATTTAACGTAACAATATTTCTACGTATTTGACCAAAAAACGCTTGCAAGCCAAGACGAATATAAATAATGAAGTTTTTAAATCAAACTATTTGCAAATGTATGATTATTGAATAGTTGTCTCTAAGTGGTTTATGACCCAGCTTTAACTCTTCTAATATGTAACACGAACGTTATTTTCGACATGAAAAACACTATAACAATCTTAATGTATGCAGGCATTTTATATCACTATTTTGATGGGAAATTCTGGCGGCCATCTCATTATGCCATGCCATGCCATCATGTGGTAATAATACCATCTTGATCAACCTTTTAGTAACTTCATGTTCTTCTAAAATTCTTACATAGGACCTATACATTCTGAAAGGTTTGGGATGGCAAACTAGAAAAAACTGGTGACTGTCTGTCTACCTTTCCATCAATAAGTCACAATTCAATCCCATTTTTTTAAAGATTAGTACACAATAAAAACTTGATGTTTTGAGTTAATCCGTATCATTTATTTTTTTAATTGAAATACGTTTATGAAGCACCTGAACGACAAACATTTGTTATCGTAAAATTTTGATATTATTAACAAATCAAACCTGCTCGTAATGACAATCCAATGCAGATCCTCATGATAAGTCTGGGAGCCTCCAGGACAATTTGCTACGCATCTGCGTCTGCAGCGCCTCGGAAAATTGACATGACCCCTATAAGTCTACGTATTCTCCTCGACAGGTTGAGTACATGCATTTTCTAACTAAGCCGCTCGTCGAGTATCAGACCCAGGTACTTGGCGTGGGGAGACCTTTTTATAACATTGCAGTTGCACAAACGGGGGGCTTCAGGAATCGCACCATACTTGTGAATTTTTAATATGTCAATAGACAGGGGTCTTGAGGAGTTGGTCTTATAAAAGCACAGAAATAAGCTTTTTTTCTGTGTTTATAGTGCGTAGGTTGTCATTCAGCCACTGCTGAACACAGGGTAAACTTGTTTCTGCCGCTGCTTTCACCGTGTCCCACGTAGATCCTTGATTTACTAGACCCGACTAACCCTCCATGTAAATATTTTTATTCTGTGTAGTGTCGGCTTAGAATAAACCTACCCTTTTTCTTCCGATGGGTGTACGTAAGAGGCGACTAACGGTATTGGGGCTTTTAAGGGATTTTTGGGCGATGCGGTTGGAAACCCATCACCAACCACCTTTATCTCACCATCTTTTTCCCACTCAATTTTTCAAAAGTGGCTTAGGAATTTCCAATTCCTTAGCTCTGGCTACCCCTTCTAGGGATTTATAGCCGTGAGTATATGTAAGCATCGAATATTTTTTCTTTTCCTTTAAACTTAAACATCTATTTGTGTAATCAAATTCAATTGTGTATATGTCAATTAACAGAGTAAATGTAACAATGACTGTCAACTGGGGCCCAATTCTACACGACCATCTTTTCTGTATGTCGGTCTTAGGTGTATCAAATGTCATTTGTGTCACTGTCACAATAGTGAGACAGCTAAGATCTTATTTCTTTGATTATGAACACTATAGATAGAGCGATGTTACGTCATCCATTTTAAAAAGAGAAGCCCTTATTTAAGTTCTTATATGTTAAAAAGAGACACAAAATCTTTATTGTCATCTCTATCGCGTAACCCGTTTTGTTGATGTCACGCTTTTAAAGCTTGACAAACAAAGCGTCGACTTGTGAGCGATTTTGGTTTTCTTTTGATTTTGAGAAAGATTTTATTCATTTGTATATTGTTATTGTGATAAAAGAGACTCCATTAGTCAAACTTATTATTTAGTGAGGTATGGTTGGGTGTAGCGTGCTTGGCTGCGGAAGCCGCAGCGAAAAACACATCGAAGGATTGACTTTCCACAAGTGAGTGAGTTTTTTAATGTTTTTCTACAGATAAATACATAATAAATACATTGCGCGATCAGAAAAAAAGTGATTCAAATGTTAATTACGTTAAACTAGATTACTAGCGTTTTCTTTAGTTATTTTGAGCAATTTTTTAATAGCATAACCTAAAAATATGCAGTATCTCAGTGTTCCCATAATTTACGTTTTCATCCTACCCTGTCGTTAGGGTAAAATTTTCAAATTAGTAAACTAATGTTAATGAGTGAGTATATTATGTGTAGTGTCGGCATAGAATAGCACTACCCCATTTCTTCCGGTGGGTGTACGTAAGAGGCGACTAACGGTATTGGGGCTTTTAAGGGATTTTTGGGCGATGCGGTTGGAGACTCATCACTAACAACCTTTATTCTACCATCTTTTCCCCACTCAACTTCCAAAAGTGGCTGAGGAATTTGTAATTCCTTAGCTCTGGCTACCCCTTCTAGGGATTTATAGCCGTGAGTATATGTATGTATGTATGTATGTATATTATGTATTTCGTCGCGCTATAGCGACGCTGAATGATTGCCAATTGTTATCTACGGAATTAGTAAGTAATTAATTTGTTATATTTATTTAATTTCTTCGTATTCATTACAGTTTTCCTAAAGACCCGAATTTAAAAGAAAAATGGATTGCGGCCACTGGAAAATGCAATTGGAAACCAACTAAATACACCAAAATGTGTTCCAAGCATTTTGATGACAATTCAATTGTAATGAAAAATAAAATAAAGAGACTAGATCGTGGTTCTGTACCTGTAATAAATGTGCATGTAAATATTTTTGTACTATTTTATGTATTTAACACAAATTAAATTCAAATTAATAATTTTTAATTCAGTAGGCCGGTTAATGAATAATACATATATGACGATGAACGACATGATAGCCCAGTGGGTAGAACACCCGCCCGAAAACAGAAGAGCGTGAGTTCCAATCCTGAGTCGGGCCTACACCAATTTGTCTTTTCTAAAGTCATATGTGTGGTTAATTTATCATGGTTGTTAACGGTGAGGGAAAACATCGTGAGGAAACCCACATGACTGAGTTGTACTCAGTCATGTGACAGTGTATTCGTACAAAACGGCGATAGGCCTGCCCCCTATCACGTGAGTACACTGTCTAAGCAAAACGTGGGTACCTTCTCTGGACACTAGATGGCGCTGCCATGTGAGTTCAGAAGTATTGGTACCTCTGCCAACCCCTTCGGGGATAAACGGCGTGAACGTTTATGTTATGTTATGTTACATATATTATTTTACAGACACTTTCTTCGGAGGTCGAACTTTCTATCGCACCTTCGACTTCTTCACAAGAGCCACCTGCAAGTCTAAAAAGAAAATCTGAAGATCAGAAATTATCTATTGCGCCTAAAAGAAGTCACATGGTAAAATTAATTTACATTTTTGTGCAAAGATAGACTAGGAAATTTTTCTACAGCAATTGTCAGCGCTTCATGTAAATTTTTATTAGATAACAATTAGACTTGCAACGAATATTCGGTTACTATTCGGTATTCGGCCTATTCGGCTACTTTTATTATATTCGACCGAATACCGAATATCTACATATTATTCGGCCTGTCGCCAAACCATGATGCATACGTGGCGAAAAGAAAAAAAATCATTAGTCGTAGTACTCCAGGCGGTCACCCATCCGAGTACTAGACACAACTGACGTTGCTTAACTTCGGTGATCGCACGAGAAACGATGTATTTAATGTGCCAAGAACGTCAGGCACGACACGCTGTTGCGTGTCTAGGTATAGGTACATTCACTGTGTTATGTATAGACGATACTAATAGTTGTATTCAACAGAGAATACTATAGAACTGAACGTTAAATAAGTAGGCAGTACGTATCTAAGAACGAGTTGGAAATTTGTGAGATTCAATCACGCACTGATTAGCTAAACAAACAACGTCATTAACTGAGTCCACGCGGATGTAGTCGCGAGCAAAAAGCTAGTAATGCAATAAAACTCATGTATAAAATAGTGCTGTCTTTTATTTTTCAAAATACAAACATAGATCCCACTATACCCATGACCCGCCCGTATGATATTTACATAACTTGCACTTGGTATGTACTTGCTGCTCAAGATTAAACTAAATGCTAATTTTAAATTCTACCGAGTAAAATGAGACGGTCTGCATAGTTTAAATTGAATTCATGTTTTTTTTAAATCATGAAAACTCCAAACTTATTTGAACTGAATCATTCAATCATCCCATAATTACGAACAACTTTTTGTACGGGACTAATTTTGCTACTCGAAAATAAAAATATCTACTGTTATGGAACAGCTGATTTTTTTTCGTCCAGTATCAAAGTTACTCCCGTACAAAAAGTTGTTCATAATCATGGGAAGATTCATCCCTGAAAGTTAGTATATGCTTTGGATTTCACGGTGTATTAAACATCAGTATAAATGGCAAAATTAAACAAAAAAGATTGTATAATACTAGGAGCAAGTATGTATAATTATATGATTGAAGGAAATAATATAGTAAACAGTAAACCTTCAATTAAACAATAAATTGACGTAATCATTTTTAAATTAAAAAGTAGCTTTTAGAATGGTTATTACAGTATTTTGAGGTAATTGTTTTCTAGTGATCGCAACATTACAGGGAAAAATATTGCTATCTAAAAGAGGTACTCTCCCGTTGCAATAAGACTCTGTCTATAGTGTTCATAGTCAAAGTCTTATTTGCTATTCTACAAGGCCATTTTACGTCACTTTTTGACACATTGACGTATTTGGTATTCTGCAAATTAACGATTTTTTTCAGCGTTATGATGATTGAACGAATGATTCACCAAATCGGTATTCTAAGCGTTTTTAAGAGTTCTTTTGACAGCTGTCTGAAGCTACAATCCACCATAATGCTACAGTTTTTCTCCTAAAAAACAACAGTAGCTTTTTGTGTATTGTTTCATACATTCGAAAAATATATTTTTTTGTGGAAAATGATTATGAATATTTATTTGAATGTATTTACACATATTTTATTGGATTTTATTTACATTTTACTGAAAATTTAAAGATATCAATAAAATATGCGTTTTTTATGACAATATTTTTTCTGGTAAAAATATCTTATTCAAAGTTCGAAAATATTTCAAATGTATCGAAGTAGATTTCGTTTCAATGTGGCTCAATGAAAATCGATATGATAAATGCAGTTACACTTATTCAAGAAAACGTTAACTCATTATGAGGTCCCAGTCAAAGTAGATATAAGATAAATATGTGTGGTTAATTTATCATGGTTGTTAACGGTGAGGGAAAACATCGTGAGAAAACCCACATGGCTGAGTTGTACTTAGTCATGTGACAGTGTATTCGTACAAAACGGCGATAGGCCTGCCCCCTATCACGTGAGTACACTGTCTAAGCAAAACGTGGGTACCTTCTCTGGAAACTAGATGGCGCTTGCCATGTGAGTTTAGAAGTATTGGTACCTCTGCCAACCCCTTCGGGGATAAACGGCGTGAACGTTTATGTTATGTTTATGTTTATGTTTTTATAGCAAAACAGCAGAATAACACTACCCTATTCCTACCGGTGGGTGGTCATAATAATAGGAGTGTATGGGTTACCCTTATTGATTTCGCGTGGCTTTCTAGTGGTTTTTGGTCGATATGGTTAGAGAGCCCGGCACCAACAATTATTTATTAATACCATCTTTTCACCACTCAACTTCCAAAAGTGACTCAGGAATTTCTCATTCCAAAGCCTTTAAGGCATTTACAGTAGTACAGACCTAAGCAGAGGTTCCCAAAATAGGCTAGGTCTGTATTATGGGAAACCAGTTTATATGTATGCATGTCAGTTTCATCACCAACACCCCTATGATATTTCGTGTGATGATATATAGCCTACGTTACTTTCGAATAATTCCAACGTTTAATTTAAAGACATATTTTTTATATCGGTTGAGCTATTGGGGAATTAGGAACCTATACATACAAACAAATATCCTTTTGGAAATTTGATATTATAGACAAGAGATTTTGAGATGATTGGCTGATTAGTGTACAGTCGGATATATATACATACATACATACATATACTCACGGCTATAAATCCCTAGAAGGGGTAGCCAGAGCTAAGGAATTGGAAATTCCTAAGCCACTTTTGGAAAGTTGAGTGGGGAAAAGATGGTGAGATAAAGGTTGTTGGTGATGGGTTTCCGAATCCATCGCCCAAAAATCTCTTAAAAAGCCCCAATACAGTTAGTCGCCTCTTACGTACACCCATCGGAAGAAATGGGGAAGTGCTATTCTAAGCCGACACTACACAGCAAATATACACTACACTATATTTATACTACAGTGTATATATACTTTGTACATACATACATACATACATACATATTCTCACGCCGTTAGTTCCCATTGGGGTAGGCAGAGACTATCGATCGCCACTTTGTACGATCCTGGCAAACCTCTCTGGCTTCGTTTACATCCATCAATCTTTTCATACATGCTCTTTTATTCTTCATACTGCGGACACCTGCCTTTTTGAGCACATGTTCTATTTGATCCAAATGTGTCCTCCGCGGTCGTCCTCTACTAACATTACCTTCCACATTGGCTCTATATATCTCTTTCACCAATTTACTGTCATCCAACCTCTCTATGTGCCCAAACCATCTCAACATTCCTTTTTCTATCTTTCTTACAATATCATCTTTTACACCACACCTTTCACGAATCACATCATTCCTCACACGATCACATAACCTTACATTACACACTTTTCTGAGGGATCTCATTTCTACTGCATTCACTCTACTTTCATGCTTCTTCTGCCACACCCAACATTCACTGCCATACATAAGCGTAGGAACGAGGACAGCATCATGCACAGCCATTCGGGCCTTTGCAGACACCGACTGACTAGACATTAGACTATCCAGTGCTCCATTTACCGCATTACCCTTTTTCACTCTTCTCTCGATATCTTCATCACACTTTCCATCCCTAGTAAACAAACTTCCCAAATATACAAACTCTTTCACTTGTTCCACTTTCTTACCATTAATCTCAATCACGCATTCGGTCATATTCACCTCTCTCTCAAAAAACCATAGTTTTTGTTTTATCCACATTCACCCTCTTTGTATATATATTATATATGTATATATTAATAGGCTTAGGGTAAAATAAAAGTCAGGATCATGTGCGGCCACACTACGAAAACCGAAAACATTATAGGTTGCCTATATACTAAACGTATGCATTGTAAATTATGCTAGGTAACGACTATATAAAGTCTAAGCGAAAACAGTTAAGCTTTTCGTTTTATAGTTATTAACGTTGCCGTTAGCCCTCTAAAAAAGTTATTCCTAATTAAATTATCACAGTTTTCATGCCAGTAAATATTGGCCCTAAGAAACACAGGCGTATATTCAAAGTATAACAATACTCGTGCAAATCCGAAATGGTCTACTGGTAAATTAATAAAGAAACAAGTATCAAGAACATATTATTTATTATATATTTGTAACTAAAGTATAATCACTAAGACGAGCAAAGAACTTTTAATACAAGTTTTGGTATGATAAATATACGCTTTATTATTTGTTAGCTTCTCCTACATGATTTGAAATATAAATGTATATTCTTGGGTAATTTTCAGTTGGTTGATATCTTCCGCAAGGAATTCTTATAAAATAGAGACACCATATGAATGTTCCAGTTTGAAAACTTTAATTAAGCTTCATCGTCACGAATAATTGGTACCAAAATCACTGATAGCATATTCATCGTTAAGTTCGTATCGTACGAATAGTTCCGCAAACAAATAATGTTTGATATTAACCAGTCCGTTAAATTAATTATTATTCGGTATAAGAAATTTATTCATTAGTTTTCAAAATATGCAATAATGAAAATGAAAATTGACTTATTATAATTTTTTTGTTTGTTTATTGTTTTTTTTATTTTTTTTGTTATTGGCGGTATCTGCCGAATATTTTTTCAGCAATTTCGCCACAAACAGCATGATTTAGTCTCGCATGTGAATTTTAGTTGTAAGGATTTTTATCATTAAAGCGAAAAAAAAAAATATGTATAAAGAATGAAATTATTAAACAATTAGATCTTGAAGGTATTTAATCAATGGTTAAGTAAAGACTAAGTTAAGAGTTATTTATATTTTGGGAAGAACATAAAATTAAAGAAAAAATAATAATGAAATCCCATTATCGCGAATCCCAACTAATTATGTCATGCTTATTGTTATTTTCCAAAAATTATCTTTCTTCTATTTTTTTTCTTTTTAGCTTTAGGTATATTTACAAGCAGCCTGTTTGGCTCAATTTAAATATAATTTATTTAATTACCTGACAATTCATACTTGGTAAACATTGGAAACATATTTTAAATCATTTACAATTAAATTTTGAAGAAATAATTGAGATCTAGTTACAAAATCGGGGATGATTCTAGATTAAGAGCATAGGGTACATAATAAATAAAGTGGTAGGTATTTGCAATATCAATATTAGAATAAAAATGGCAATACTGTGTAAGCGATGGCGGCGCGCTTTAGCGTTAGTTTTAGTTTTTTAAATTTGAATTTTATGAACGTATAATGTATCTGTCATTTTTATAAATTTTGTGGGTGTTATGTATTTTTAATGTTAAATGTCAGGTAGTTTTGCTATGTCAGTCTGCATCTAACGGTTGTACGGCGAAGTCTTTTGTGTGTTTCCAAAATCGAATAAACGTTTTGTGATATATTTTGGACTTTGATTTGGGTGATCCCGGAACTAGCTTCAGTAGCTTACATTGGTCATTCGAGCCGGATCATGCCAAATCTTTTTGATACTCCGCCACAGAAGAAAATGAGTGCCCGAGAGGAGCGTGCTGCGAGGCGTACGGAAAAGCAGGAGGAAGACCTTGCTGCAGGTTATCTACGTCATAAACTGTCCTGTGGTAGCAGTAGAGCTTCGACAAAGAGGTCATCGGCTTCCGTGGAATTACGGAAGAAGCAGGTGCTGTTGGAGGCAGCGACCAAGAAGGCGGCCATCGAGATGGACCTGATTGATAAGGAGGCTCAAGTTCAAATGGCAATGGCAGATGCAGAACTCGAGGAAAAAAGTTATTACAGTCCACAAAAAGAAGGCGACTTGGATAATTGGTTGGAGAATCAGGCTAGTTACACTAGGTCACGTCAGAAGGTCTCCGAGCATGAAGAAAACCCGGACGACAATTTGTCAAAAAGTATGGCGGTAGAACGACCGCGCGTCTCCCATGGTTTACCCGGGCCCCCGGCACAAGACGCGGCGGCGACATTTGATGTCAACTACACCATACAGCAATTGACTAGCGCGCTGAAGGATATTACCAAGTCGGTTGCAGCGAATAATGTACCTAACGGTCATTTACTTGGTCGATTGAGTACATCAAGAGATTTACCCGACTTTTCGGGCGATTCGATGGAGTGGCTTTATTTTAAAAAAACCTATGAAGATTCTACCCACTTATGCAGATATACGGAGGCTGAAAACTTGGGGCGATTGAAGAGATGTCTTCGAGGTGCGGCAAAAGATGCGGTCAGTGGCTTATTTATCTGTGCTACATCGCCAGAAATAGTTATGGATACTTTGGAGCTTCGTTTCGGTAATCCTGACTGTATAATAAAAAGAATAATGTATGACATAAAAAAATTAACACCACTGCCTAACGAATATCATAAAGAAGTAATTAGTTTCTCAGTGAAAATAAAGAATTTTGTGGAAGCAGTGAAAGCGGTTCAGAGGGACGAATATTTACGAGGTAACTCTATTACTTCTATTATTTTGTCAAAACTACCCGCTGTGTTAATTTCAAAATGGTCGGATTACAGTTATGATCGTATCATGCAAAGCAATGAGTCACGCTTGGTCATTTTGTCAGAGTTTTTAACGCGAGAAGCAGTGAAAATATCAGCTACGGCCAGTACAATAAACATCGAAAAACCTCTGCAAAATAAAACATTCTTGATGCATACGGACACTTCCAGTTTATGTTTATTCTGTCGAAAAGCTAAACATAAAATATCAGAATGTAAACAGTTTAAAAAGGCCATGCGAAAGACTAAATGGCAGTTTGTGAAACGTAATGGCTTGTGTTATAAATGTATAGCTGCTCGACACAGCCGCGATACATGTTCAGCTCCCGTGTGCGACAAGGATGGGTGCGGTCGAGAACATCACCAGTTATTACATTTCGCCGAAGATAAAAACCGGGCGACCTTGACATTGCAAGACAGCGGACAACAGCAGGCAGTGTCGACGGCGGCGGCGGCAGCGCGCACTCCATCTTGTACGAGCGCGAACGCCAGTAGCTCCGAAATACAAACTGTTTCCCATGTAAACACGAACGCGCCAGTGAAAGTGTTGTTAAAAGTGCTGCCTATTCGTATATATGGCAAAAATGGCTATGTGGATACTACGGCTTTGCTCGACGACGGGTCCACGGTGACATTAATTAGTAGTGAACTAGCAAATCGTCTGAATTTATGTGGTAAACAAAAAACATTACGAGTGAGCGGTGCATGGTGTGATAACGAACTAAAATGTAGTACAACTGTTTTGAATTTTAAGCTTTCTGGCAAGGATAATAGAGTTCATAATATTGTAGCTCAGAGTATTGATCAGTTGAATTTACCTTACCAGGATATTTCGTGTGTAGATATAAATAAGTATACTCATTTAAAAGGTTTGCGTTCAGAGTTTATAAGTTCAAACATAAAACCTGAAATACTAATAGGGCAGGACAACTATCATTTAATGTCGCCAATGAAAATACAATTAGGTAGATCTAACGAGCCGTCCGCTACGCTTACTCCCCTAGGGTGGTGTTTACATGGTGTGGTACGTGTTCCGCGGTGCGCAGCAGGTGAGTGGTCATTTTTTACATATGACAATTCTGCCACTTTTGTCACTCAAAACGACAGCCATCCAAACCTCGAGGAGCAATTATTACGTGAGATGTACAATGAGGTAAAACAATCCTTCGCTTTGGACTCAATGGGTATATCATGTAAATCTCGCGAGAACGCAAATGATGCTCGCGCCGTGGCTATCTTGGACAAGACTTCTGTGCTCGTTAATGGTGAGTGGTATGTTGGTTTGCCGTGGAAAAATGAAAATTGTGAGCTAACTGATTCTTACCCTGTTGCGTTGAATAGGTTAAGGAATATTCACAATAAAATGAATAAGGATCCGAAGTTTGCTACAAGATATAATGAGAGAATCAGTCACTTATTAGAAAATAATTATGCGTCAATAGTAGGAAACAATGAAACAGTTGCGGGGTCTAAGATTTGGTATTTGCCGCATTTTGGGGTTGATAACCCAAATAAGGAGAAGCTACGTTTGGTATTTGACGCCGCAGCTAAAAGTAAAGGATATAGTTTGAATGATTATCTTCTGACAGGACCAGACCTTTTATCATCACTATTTGGTATTATGCTTCGTTTCAGGGAAGACAGGGTCGCTGTAACAGGGGATATAAAGGATATGTTTCTCAGGGTGAAGATACGAAAGGAGGACCAGCATGCCCTGAGATTTCTTTGGAGTAGCAACAGCTGTGATACACCTAAAACGTATGTTATGAATTCATTAATTTTTGGAGCTAACTGTTCTCCCTTTATTGCACAGTATATTAAAAATAAAAATGGCTCACGCTATTCATCATCCATGCCGCATGTGGTTGATGCAATATGTAATTATCATTACATGGATGATTATATTCAGAGTTTACCGAACGAGTTAACTGCAATAGAGATGGTAAAAAATATATCATTAATTCATAAAGAGGGCAATTTTGAGATAAGAAATTGGATAAGTAATAGCGCTGCCGTATTAAACAGCGTGCCTAAAAAGACTTGGGGTAATTCAATATGCAAATTTAATATAGAAGGTAGTATTTCTGAAAGAATATTGGGTATGATTTGGTATCCAAAGGATGATCTATTAGGTTTTGATTTATCTTTAAAACGCATCCCACAGAGTATCATCTCTGGAAAACAACGACCGAATAAACGCGTTATGTTACGTGTAATTATGTCAGTATTCGACGTACTTGGTTTTTTGACCCCATTTACTGTCCAAGGTCGTATAATGTTACAGGATACATGGAGACTCAAGGTCGGTTGGGACGAAGACATACCAGATGAAATATATGGAAAATGGTGTCAGTGGCTCGACCTACTTAAAGAAATGGGAAATGTTCGAATTCCAAGATATCATATGAATATGATGATGGGCGATGTTACGAGAGAGAGCGAGATAGCTACTATTGGCAGAGCTACCGCGACGTTCGAGCCTACGATGCACGATGCTACGCAGGAGGCTACGAGCGCCTACGACGATGGCGTAGCAGCGGCTAGGAATACGCAGTATAACAGGTTACAATTACATATTTTTAGTGATGCGTCTAGTAAAGCGATGGCTGCTGTAGCCTATTGGCGTTGGGTAGACAGTAACGGAAAGATATATGTTTCGTTTATTGCAAGTAAAAGTAGAGTAATGCCTGTTAAACCCCTAACAATGCCGCGAGCGGAACTTCAGGCTGCTTTACTGGCAGCACGATTAGGAAAAACATTAATAGAGGAACATAGACTAAAACCGCAACAAAAATTCCTATGGTGTGACTCGACCACGGTACTTCACTGGATCCGTAACAATGAACGAACATATAATACGTTTGAAGCCAACCGATTAGGGGAAATCGACGAGTGTACCTCTATTAAGGAATGGCGTTATGTTCCCACCAAATGTAATATAGCTGATTTGGCTACAAGAGAGTCGTTTGAGATGAATATATTTAAAACAAGATGGTTTAGCGGTCCCGAGTTTTTGCATTTAGAGGAAAGTTTATGGCCAAGAGACGTAATCGAAACAAAAGGTAAATATTGTGATAATATTTTAGTGACACAGTCATCCCCGTTACCGGCTAATAATTTTCCTATACCAGATGTGTGTCGATTTTCATCGTGGTTGCGCTTAGTCAGAAGTACTGCTATGGTTTTATTATTTATTGCTAAATGTAAAAAACAAAGTGTAAAATTGGATTCTGCTATTCTCGAGCAAGCTGAACATTTGCTACTAAGATATGCGCAACAACAATCATTTGAAAATGATTTGAATGTTATAAAGGACAAGCGTTGTTTGCCTCGTTCGAGCAAGTTGCGAATTTTATCACCTTTTTTGGATGGAAATGAGATAATGCGTGTAGATGGTCGAATAAAAAACGCAGAAGTTGATATTCAAGTAAAAAATCCCATCATTTTGGATGGACGTCATTGTTTAACTAAACTTATTGTGTCCCACTACCATAGAAAAGCTGCGCATTGTAACCAAGAAACTGTTGTTAATCAGCTTAGACAAAAATATTGGATTATTAAACTAAGGCCGACTGTTAAAAATGTTATATCAAAATGTATGTTATGTAGAATACGTAAGTGTACTCCTCAGGTACCCAGAATGGGTGACTTACCTGCTGCGAGAGTAGCTCATCATCAGCGCCCCTTCACTCACTGCGGTATTGATTTGTTTGGCCCCATGGAGGTCACTATTGGTAGAAGGAAAGAGAAACGCTATGGTGTTCTATTTACTTGTATGACGGTACGTGCGATTCATTTGGAAACAGTTTCATCTCTTACTACAGATGACTTAATTATGGCGTTACGACGTATGGCGGCGCGTAGAGGGTGGCCTCGTTTCTTTTATTCTGATAATGGAACTAATTTGAGAGGGGCTGAAAAGGAACTAAGAAAGTCTTTTCTAGATTTAGATAATACTTCTTTGAGGGATGAAGGTCTAAACAATGGATCTGATTGGGTCTTTTCACCCCCAGGAAGCCCACACTGGGGTGGGGTATACGAGAGGATGATACGAGGGGTAAAAACATCGCTACGTGTAATTTTAAAGGAACGTTCTCCGCACCCTGATACACTTGCAACATTGTTGGCTGAAGTGGAGTCTATTATCAACAGCAGACCATTGACTTACGTAAATACAGATGATCCTAGCTGCCCAGAGTCGATTACACCAAACCATTTTTTGATTGGAACCTCCGTCAGTGGACCCACAATTGGAAAATATGATGACGGTGATCTTTCTTTACGAAAAAGGTGGCGATCAGCTCAAAGATTAGCTGATATGTTTTGGTCCAGATGGGTCAAAGAGTATTTACCCACATTACTTCCCCGTCAAAAATGGAACAGCGAGGAGAAACCACTTGAGGTAGGTAACCTGGTTTTAGTTGTCGATCCTAACAGTCCCAGGTGCTCTTGGCCCAAGGGGCTCATAGCGCGAGTATTCCCAGGTAAGGATGGTCGGGTGAGAGTGGTGGAAGTGCGCACGGCGAGTGGTCTCCTGCTGCGCGCCGCGACACGCATCGCACCTATTTCTGTTGGTGATTCGTGCTGATAGCACTGGGGTGGGGAATGTAAGCGATGGCGGCGCGCTTTAGCGTTAGTTTTAGTTTTTTAAATTTGAATTTTATGAACGTATAATGTATCTGTCATTTTTATAAATTTTGTGGGTGTTATGTATTTTTAATGTTAAATGTCAGGTAGTTTTGCTATGTCAGTCTGCATCTAACGGTTGTACGGCGAAGTCTTTTGTGTGTTTCCAAAATCGAATAAACGTTTTTGTGATATATTTTGGACTTTGATTTGGGTGATCCCGGAACTAGCTTCAGTAGCTTACAACTGGATTAAAAATCATTCAACTCAATGACCGAATGAGCAAGAAACTGGGCTAAAACGTCAAATTTGGATCACCCTACCAGAGACATACACCTAAGATACATCTTAAAAAGATTGTGAATACCCATTAAAAAGTTCTATTAAGTTTGCATTGTGACGTTTAGTGACATGTGACAGAATTTTGACGGTTTTATGTCAAATTATGACAGTTGGAAAAAGTTTTTTTTCTTAAAGCGAGTTCGTGTTTGGCCAAGAATTTCCGTAATGAATTTGTAAGAAAAAGTTTGACTTTACTTTGAACAGACCGCAAAAATCTTATCTTATAATCACGACTTATTATAAACAAACATAAGGCAAACTTAAAAAAGTCTAATATTTCAGAAAAAAAAGGTCTTGAAACAAAACACAAAAAACTCTTAAACGTGCCACATTTTATCTAACAAATATTTATTTCATCATTAATTAAAGATAAATAATTCAATAAAAATAATAATTTCAAGATTTTCTCTATCAAAATAAAAAAAAAAATTAAAAGAAAATGATACAAACCTATTTGCGTAAACTCACGAGATTAGTTCCTATCGGAGCAGGCAGAAACTATTAATTTTGTTGGATTTGTACGACCCTGGCTAACTTATCTAGCTTCTTCTAGTTTAATGAATCTTTTATACATGCTTTATTATTATTATTATTATATTATATTTATTATTTATTTATTTTTTACACTTCGGACGTCTGACAGGTTGTGTGAAAAATTTAAATGTATTTATTTTGTTTATTTGACCAATTTGTCACTGGCACAATTATAACAATTCACTACTAACTTATCTGTAGAATATAAAACAGAGCAAAAGAGGGGTGTCATTTTCAAAACGCAGGGTACCTATAGAGACTTTGAGGAAAAGAAAAAACATTTTTTTTACTAACATTGAAAACAGCCTTTAAATTCGCGATTGTACATCAATAAAAAATTTGGAATAGGTTTGTTTCAATGAAAACTAGTATTTTTCCATATACTAATACTAAGGCAATAATATTTTTAAGACGGTTTGGGCATGATAAGGATGAATAGGTAAATTGGATGTGTGAAAACCCAATGTGGAAGGCACTGGAAAGTGGTGTTAGTAGAGGACGACTACGGAGGACACAATCGGACCTAATAGAGAGTTTTCTCAAAAAGGCAGGCGGCTTCTGTAATAATGTCATGCCTAGAAGACATTCCATTAAAATAAATGATAGTTACGGAGTAGGTACATACATACATAAATACATATACTCACGCCATTAGTTCCCATTGGGGTAGGCAGAGACTATCGATCGCCATGGAGTAGGTACCCGCATAAATTTAACCATTTACGTACCCATACAATTTTAAATTTTTATAACGATGAAATCAAAACTCAGCTCCTTTTTTTGAGACTTCACTTCATCGGTTTGAGTTTAAATTCTTGTTGGGTCTTGACCAATGTATTTTTTATTTATTGAGGACGTTAACCGTGAGGGAAAATATCGTGAGGAAACTACTATAGCTGAGTTATACTTAGTCCTGTCATGTGACAATGTATTTGTAGGTACATTGTTACAGGTTTTTAATTTTGCTATACATATACTCACGGCCATAAATCCCTAAAAAGGGGTAGCCACAGCTTTAGAGCGAAAAACTCCTCAGCCACATTTGGAAGTTGATATGGGAGATGATGGTAGAAATAAAGTATCGTTGGTGATGGGTCTCATCATCGTCTCGCATCGCCTAAAAGTCACTTTAAAAAGCCCCATACCCTTAGTCGCCTCTTACGACACCCATGTAAAGAATTAACCTATAATAAAATATTTCGGTCGAATCTTCTAGCAGAAAGTACTCATAAACTGTACATAAAATTTAAATGATATTTCTTTAGGCTTGGGCGATGGTACAGAAATAGGTACAGTTATTGCGGTAGATTTTAAGATCACTGAAATGACAACACTTATTTGACTTATTAAAGAATGAATAAATGACTGATTTGGAATGTCAAAATTGACAAAACCATGCTCCGGCAGCTAAGATAATAGAACCGATTACGTTGTAACGACTAAAAATAGAGATACAGTATTGTACTTATTTGACCTACAGACTGTATCAAAACGGTGACGTTTCTTAAAATTGTAGAATTGGGCCCCTGGTTTCCCAAAATACAGGCTTAGATTAGTTTGGGAACCCCGTTTAAGTTTGTACTGTAAATATGCCTTATTAAATAATTTTTTATTTTTCTTATTTTAAGTAAATATTTTTCATATTTAATAAATTTAGTTTTTAAATAAGTCACATTTTCCAATTTTAGGTATTTAATTGGCTTGAAATAAAAGGCATTGTTGCATCACAATAAAAAAACACAAGGGAATGCACTTATGGGTCCTGTTTAGCGATGAAAATTCCGAAAGAAACAAATTGTTTTTTCTGTCGAAAGAAACGATTTATCGTTTTTTACCGTTTTATTCGTTTGTTACACTGAAATTTATAATAAAAAACTCTTGGGAAAAAAACAGTTTTATTGAAAGTTTTGCCGTTTTTTTCGAATGTGAAAAAAACAATTGAAAAAAACAAAAAAAAACACTATTGAAAAAAACGTATGAAAAATTATCATTCTGCCAAATTAAAATCAGTAAAGAGTTCGGATTATTATTACTTTAAATTGGCCTTACTTTAGCTCACTAATCAGATACATACTCTCTTTCGCTTTCAGAAGAATCAGTATTACAAATCTCTAACTCATATGATATAGATTGCATTAAATGTAAATTTGATCGAACGTATACAAGCTTATCAATTCTTTCTGGAAGTAGTCGATTTCTATCTCTCGTATGCGTTCGACCAAATATAGACCAGTTTCTTTCAGAGGCCGCAGACGGACGGAACGATTGCACGAACTGAGTGTGGTCTGTCTGACTGACCGGAATGAGCGCATTACAACAATAAAAAATAGTTTTATCTACCCTCCAACTAATAATAAAAACATTCTACTAAAAAAACAACAATATGTTTCCGTTTTTTTCATATTTTTCGGTTTTTTTCCGTTTTATAGATAAAAAACAAGAAAAAAATAATTTTTATTTTTCTTGAAACTTTCGAATAAAACTTGCATAAAAACGAAGGAATTTGAAAAAAACGGAAAAATTTCTCGCTTTTTTCAACGCTAGTCCTGTTCCAATAGGATGAAACTAAAATTACTATTAACCCTACTTGTGTAGTGCGCTAATAAAATATACCTTCTAAATAAATTTGATCTCAAAGTTTAATTAATTTAATTTCAATTTTAATGAGGATCATATAAAATATTAACAATGATAACCACTTAGTATAACTTTCTGAAATACCTACACACTTTTCTATGTTAATGATTATTTTATTAGAGAATTAACTACGTTGGAAACTTACAGTTCGCATACATGAAATTTCAATCATAAACTTTCTTACAGCTGAACTCCGTCTTTTAAGCAGTATTAATTCCTTAAAGCTTGATAAACTTTTAAGACTTGAATATTTAATTAAAAACTTTATCATAATAGAATGTATAAGTGAATCATCGGCGAAGAAGAAAGAAATATTAAAAATTTCACATCAAATGAAAAGTTTCTGACATAGTTAAAAGATTTGCGAAATTTTACAGTCAACCATTGTATGACACCAGCCCAGGATTGGTCATTGTCTTTTCCCAAAGATCTTTGTTTTTTCCTAAAGATCTTTATCTTTGGGTGAAAGTCTATGCCACGTTTTTGGCTTAGAAATGGCTTAGAACAGATCCTTGATAGATACTGCAAACACGCAACATGTGCGCACTGTGGACCGATGAGAAGCTCTTTGTACTGTAAAATGTGATAGATAAATTGTGACGGGATAGAAAGTCCGAAAAGAGGGAAAGGACAAGGTAGAAAAACGACAGCAGAAAAAACATCGGTAACAAGTCCATTGAGAATAATGTGATAAAGATCGATAAGGGTAGCGTTCTATAACTTAGATTTATAAAACGTTATTTGACTACATGATAGTCCAGTGGGTAGAACACCCGCCCGAAAACAGAAGGGCGTGAGTTCCAATCCTGGGTCGGGCCTACTCCAATTTGTCTTTTCTAAAGTCATATGTGTGGTTAATTTATCATGGTTGTTAACGGTGAGGGAAAACATCGTGAGGAAACCCACATGGATGAGTTGTACTTAGTCATGTGACAGTGTATTCGTACAAAACGGCGATAGGCCTGCCCCCTATCACGTGAGTACACTGTCTAAGCAAAACGTGGGTACCTTCTCTGGACACTAGATGGCGCTGCCATGTGAGTTCAGAAGTATTGGTACCTCTGCCAACCCATTCGGGGATAAACGACGTGAACGTTTATGTTATATATGTTTATGTTTATGTTATTTGGCAAACCGTCGTGAGGTGGAATAAAGTTAAGTCCGAAAGAAATTACCGACCGGTAAGTAACCGGATCGAGATAGAATTAGGGCTGAGCTATTGAGAAAGGTAAATAAAAATTAAATCTCTAGGGCACTTAAAAAACTAAAGAAACCGACTGACATACATACCCAACGGCTATAAATCCCTGGAAGGTATAGCCAGAGCTTCAGAATAAAATGTTCTTCAGCAATTTTGGAAGTCGAGAGGGGAAAGATTGTCGATAAAGGTTGTTGGTCATGGGTTTCCAACCACACTGCCCAAAAAGCACTTAATACGTTTATCGCGGTAGCCAATTTGTGCATCTAGTTAAAATGACGCAACGAGTTCTGAAATTTTTCGTTATGATCCACAAAGAATGACGCAACGAGATCCAATAGATCGTGTACGACTTGGTCTCTTGAAACCTCTTAAATTCTATAAAATTCGAATAAATATATATAAATGTACAGGTAGGAGACGACCACACCTATATGCTAGTTTTCTCCACCTCAAGTTATCTATCAAAATAAACTGTTTTTTTTTCAAAATAAAATTACGAAAACTTTTGCTTCCCGTTCTGCACTAGACAGCAAAAAAATGTGAGTATTCTGATATTATGAAAAAATAGTGTCGGGAAACAATAAGAAAAACGCGATCGCAGCTTGCCCCTACAGAGTTGGAAAAAATACAGTTTTTTTTTAAATTTTGTAAAACAAACAGTTCAAATTGTTATAAACAACTGTTTTTTTGTTCTTTTCCGTTTTTTTGGCTTTATGAACAGTACTAGTGGTCCGCCCTGTCTCCGCACGGATGGTGTAAATATTTTTCACTACTTAGCCCCTACGACATTTATCATGATGATATATAGCCTATGTTGTTTTTGAGAGTATTGATAGTTTTAGCTTTCTATTGGTGAAAGAATTATTGAAATCGGTTAAGTTGTTGCGGAGCCCTTTCATTACTGACATACAAACATACAAAAAATCTTCCCTCTTTTTAATATCATAAAAAGTGTCCTATGTCCTTTTCCTGGTTCTAAGCTACCTCTCTACCAATTTCTAACCAAATCAGGTCATCCGTTCTTGAGTTATAAATAGTGTAACTAACACAACTTTCTTTTATATATATAGAGATTAATCGAAAAGGGGTTATCAATATATTCAAACGCTAGCCTAAAAAACCTAAGTAACATTAAATTAGGGGCATAACATCGATAACGAGGAATAAGTTTTGCGTCTGCCGAGCTGGGAATGTGACGACGACGCGACAGACGGTGCGGTTCTTTCCCGCCGAACGTCACTAAACTTCACAGCGAATTTACTACATACAAAATT
The DNA here is from genome assembly GCA_963576735.1 of Bedellia somnulentella. Lineage (NCBI taxonomy): Eukaryota > Metazoa > Arthropoda > Insecta > Lepidoptera > Bedelliidae > Bedellia > Bedellia somnulentella. The sequence goes on along the minus strand of OY755175.1, from coordinate 9,242,426 downwards.
TAAAGGCCTAAATCTCTCCAAATCTATAAATTGTGTTTTAAAATACTAAATAAGAAACACAGTTTAATTTCTTTCTGTTAAGCAGTGTTTGAAACACACGTTTTTAAACAGTTTGTTTTACTCATGCCAACCCTGGCCCCATATGATATTTTAGTGAGTAACATGAGATGATATATATGTTGCTTTTGAAGGTTTTAGCGTTTCATTGGTGAAATAAGTTTTGCAATTGGTTGCATATTTTCGACACCTATTCATTAAAAAATACGATCTTGAAGATTCGTATACAAATGTTTTAATAAAGGATATACTTCAGAGATAATGTTTCAAAGTCCTTTGAAATGCTTTCCATTTTCCACAAAGAAAACAAGAATATTTTTTTGATGCTTCTTTATGATTAAATTTTTAAAACGATTTTTAACATCTTGTTAATTAAAAACATCGTGAGGAAACCCACATGGCTGAGTTGTACTTAGTCATGTGACAGTGTATTCGTACAAAACGGCGATAGGCCTGCCCCCTATCACGTGAGTACACTGTCCATGCAAAACGTGGGTACTCTGAACACCAGGTGACAAAGTCACGTGATGTTCAGAAGTATTAGTACCTCTGCCAACCCCTTCGGGGATATTCGGCGTGAACGTTTATGTTATGTTATGTTATGTTATGTTAATTAAAAATCACATGGCGCTGCAATCAGTAACAATAATTCGCTATTAAATATATTTTGTAAAATACTGGTTGTGATATTTTTCTACGTTCAGGTTTAGGTATCCTGAAATAATTAATAAACCCAGGGCGGACTTGAATAATATAGCTTCCATTCATTATATTCTAGTCAAATTAATATTAGATATTTATTTTACTCAGATTACACAACGTTGAAGTACAAGCTTATGTTATTAATAGCATGAAACATGTATGACACTGTTTCCAAATATTTGTGAAACTCTTATTGTAAATGATCCATTAATCATCTTTTCATTATTTAACTTAGATTTTGAAACATTTCTCTTATAAATGTATAAATTACTATAAGATTTAGTAAGTAGGCTTACTTGTTAGTATTAAATTACCATATATGATTTTAATTCGTGTTTCATATTAAATTTTCGTACTAATTGCTTGTGTAAAAACACAAATAAATCATTTTTAAATTTGAGTATTGAATGCAGTGTCGGGTTAATAAATCTATCAATCTCAAACACAGAGTTCGCACCCTATATCTCTGAAGATATGGCAGAAGTACTAATACTTCCATATATCAGGTAACTTGTTGGTCACCTGGTGTTCAGAGGACCCAGCTTTTGCTTGGACAGTGCATTCATGTGATAAGTGTTCTAACACCACTTTGTACAAATAAGTTGCACCTGATTCATGTGGGTTTCCTTGTTTTTGCTCTCCGTTAACAACCTTGACAAATTAACCAAACATATGTGATATGACTTTTGAAAAGACACAAAGGTGTAGGCCGTCTCCTGCATGTTCTTCTCTAGAGATTGCGGAATTTTGACAATAAAAATAAAATATTGAACTACCACGACGATAGATATTATCTGCACCGCATGTTCTAACGCGTATTTTCAGCGATTAAACAAAGTATTATCTGGAATAAATAAAAATACGGTATTTTCTAAGAGTTTTACGATTGCACATTATAATTAAAACAACTATTGTCTGAAAAAGCCATGTAATAACACGCGATTAAATATCCTAAAGTCAATAGTTGTTTTAATTAAAAATACGGTGTTTGTACTTCAGAAGCTCTGGCTACCCCTATTAGGGATTTATAGCCTTAAGTTTATGTAAAACTGATATTTTTTAAAAAATTAAAATATCTCACTTTATTAAAGATAGGTAGGTATAAGAAAACATTGCATAACCCGTTAACCCGAATAGTAGGTAATGTCATTGTAACATCTGTGGAGTGACGCCATAGAATAGTATTAAACCATTACTTACCACAGACGCAAGGCGCCTCAGAGACCCATTACCGACCATCCCTAATTTTACAAACTTTTACTTCCCTACAGCCCATACATGTCCGCACCAAGGGGCTCGAGCCTACCCTATGTAATATAGGGTGATTTGGCCTTAGTCCACCACGCTGGCCAATTGCGGGTTGGCAGACTAACGACTACTAACGCCATAGTAGCCGGGACCGACGGCTTAACGTGCCCTACAAAGCACTGAATCATTTTAAATAAAAAAAAAATAAAAAAAATAAAAATAAAAATATTTTATTTTCAGACAATTTTAGTCCATATTTAGTGTTAGTATTTTAATTATTGACTATGTTAGTAAAAAAATAATAATAATAAAAACAAACAAGAAAAAATTTCACTGTATATACGTAAGGTCCAGTCACCCCCCTACAGCATGAAGGGTGAAGAACCTAGTATGAAGGGAGGAGTCACATCTCTCTACAATCATTTTTAGGATACAGTTTGAACTTCCACGAGCTCTTCGCAGTAGAGATGCAACTTTTTTACGCATGATTGTAAAAAAGTCATCAACCCCAGCATCAGCAAACATGCCCGAGGCGCTGCAGTACCGCGGAAGTCCAAACTGTGCCCTAAATACATTATTATAAAGGACACACAAAGCATTGTAGGTGTATTTCCTGTAGTTGAACCACAAGCTGCTGGCGTAGAACGACTGGCAAAAAGCTTTAAAAAGCGTTACTTTTACATCCCCAGTACACCGAGCAAACCTATGTGCCAACATATTACCCCGGACTGACAATGCTCTGCGCTCCCTTTCAATGTCTAAGTTATCACACATATTATCAGTTACAATGTGACCTAAATATTTAAACTGAGACACCCGTTTGAGCGGCACACCGTTGAGAGTAAGTCTGAATACCGGATCCCGCGTCAAATTATTAGATTTAAAAATCATGTATTCAGACTTCTTCCCATTATAAAGTAGTCCATGCCGCTCGGCATATGCCTCACACACACATAACAGTTTTTTCAAGCCTCCAGGTGAAGGGCTCAGCAACACCATGTCATCAGCATATGAGAGATTATTCAGGCAAACGTCGTCGATGTGACATCCGACATGAGTGTTGCTGAGCTCCTCTAATAGCTCATTAATATAAATATTAAAGAGCCGGGGCGAACTAAGTCCACCCTGTCTTACACCACAATCCAGTACATACTCGTCCGATACAGAATTACCCCATTTTACATAGTTAATTTGGTTTTGGTACCAGAAACATAAAACAGATACTATCTCAGGGGGCACTCCCGCATTCTCCAGCTTTGCCCAAAGCTTGTCATATGAGACCAAATCGAAAGCCTTGGACAAGTCAAGAAAACAGGCATAGACAGGAGTTTTTCTCTTCACATAGTATTCCACTGTACATTTGAGCGAAAGTATTGCACTCTCTGTGGAAAGGCCTGGTCTAAAGCCGAACCGAGAGTCGTGCACCTGAACAATTTCAAGCTACTTATCAATTATCGCGTCAAAAACCTTAGCTATGACTGTGGCGAGAGATGTTGGTCTATAGTTGGATCTATCTGATGTGTCAGCTGAAGAGTTTTTAAGTATCGGCACAACAATAGTTTTCATCATATCTTTAGGTAGGTAAGAATGACGCACACAGAAAGTGAATAACATAGCAAGCAATCTAGTTAAGTGAGCACCCGCGTGTTGCAGGTGCTCGACGCTCAGTCCATCATGCCCTGGAGATTTGGCCTTTTTCATATTCATCAAAATTTTACATACATCTTTACCAGAAAATCCAAGAGGCTTGGCTATTGACAACGTCTGGCGAGGACACTAAATTTAAATTTAGTAAATTTCGGATAATCAGGTGATTCATGCCTGCAATATTATTCCAAACTGGGTTAAATCTTACACATGAAATTTGTGAGTTTAGCCCCCGGGGATCGAACCCGAGACCATACTTGAAGCCAAGCGCTTAACCGCGGGCTTTTTGAGACTTATAGCCGTGAGTGAGTATGTATCTTTTTATACGTAATTTTACTTTTCGTTAAAATTGTTAGTAGTTATAATTAAACGAACTAAGTTTGAAATAAGAACGGATTCCATCTGTAAATATAATGACGACAACTTTTCATTATTACAAAAAATATTAGTGTAGTATAAACATTCTCTTCAGTCCCACTGGAATTGTAATAAATCACATTGAATAAGAAATGAGAGGAAATCAACGAGAATGGAAGGATTTACGAAATGTAGGCTTAAATTTTAAGCGTTTTTCTTATTAGTGAAATTAGGAAAATAATATTTCTATCATCTTTAATTATACAACACGGAAATAACTAAGAACTAAATTGCTTTGCCAAAATAATTAATAAAGCAATGAACACTTGTAACAAAATTACCAAGTTTTAAGTATCAATGTCAGGGTTTTGTTAATATTAAGCGACACCAATGTTTGTTTTTTCTAGAAACAAGAATATTAAGCTGTAGTTTTTAAAAAACAACTTTATTATTTTACACATGATAAATCGTGACATACATGCTATAGTATTCTTTGCGTGTAATGAATATAGTTTTATAAAATAATATAGAATAACTTGATTCGTTTTCAACACAAATACAATACTTTTGTACCTGCGAGTTCCTCGTGGACTAATTCATCATAACAACTAATTTTCACAAAAGATTTGGTTTTCCAAGTTATTTACATATTTATAAACTTGGGGTGAAAGTTATATTCATACTTTAATTTTCTTAATTGCTATTTTAGTACCCTACATCATGTTACTCACTAAACCTCATTAAATTAATAATATCCAGATGAAAGACTTTTAATATTTTGTCTACTTTAAAAAAGGCGTAGGCGTCTCTATACACCACAATAAAACATAACATAACATAAACGTTCACGCCGAATATCCCCGAAGGGGTTGGCAGAGGTACTAATACTTCTGAACATCACGTGACTTTGTCACCTGGTGTTCAGAGTACCCACGTAGTTTAATTATAACTGTTAAAACATAACCATATATTAAGCATATTTACATATAATAATAAAGTATCAAGATAAACTTTAAAAATATTAATATATATTTGTCAATGAATCATTTCTGTAGAGTGCTAGAGGTGAGAATTAAAATTAAATAAAATTATTATAAAAATCGCTAAGTGAAGTGAAATAATAATATATGGTCTGTGACACACCTTCAAAACCAGCGGAAAGAAATGATTAATGCTATCCTAAGCTACTACAATACTAATACTACACAGTGCTTAAAGTCAAACATCTTTAAATTTACTAATATAAACATATAATATAAAAATAATAATAAACTTTTACAAATTAATCATACATATTTGTTACAATACAATACTGTAATCAATCATTCAATCAAATTCATTTATTTCAGATATAAGTTAATTCATACTAGCTTTTTGCCCGCGACTACGTCCGCGTGGACTAAATATTTTGCATTAATTGCTCGCGGGCGAATCAATTCAATCTCGTGACTGACACATTTGCGCGCGCTTTTACTCCAATTTAATCTTATCGCTTACAATTTAACTAATCCAGTTATGGAAAATGTATGAGTTTTCGGTAAAACTTCAGATGGAGATCTTCAATTTGATACCTGAACCAATTTTCTAGCTCTTAGCATCGCGACACAGGCTGGTTCACAAAATCCACCCTCTCTCGTTTAATATATAAGGATAGTTAAGTACATCAAAACATATAAACATAAAAAGTAAATTAAATCAAATTAGTAAAATATTATATATTAATGTATATATTATGTGTATTTTATAAAAGCATCCACTCAACTCTACTCCAAAAGTGGCTGAGGAATTTGTTAATCCGACTAGGGATTTATTGTACTCGTATGTATGCATGTATTATAACATGTATGCGTTCTTACTTCATGCCATAAGATCTGTTTGGCTAGGCAGTGGCTATCGTTCGCCCGTGTTGCTATTTATTAATCTTTACATTCATAAGTATGCTCTTATTTTGCTCTCTTCGAACGTTCAATGAAATAGTAAGCATAATTTTCTATTTTCGTCAAAACTGTACATTGAAGGAAAAAATAAAAACCGGTGAAATATGTTATATTTTCGATAATGAAGCCAAATTTGCGCATTTAAAAAATAAACTGTCTGTCTGTATGTCCGGTAATCACGTTGATTCTACCAGACGAACCTTGATCAAATTTGGTGTGAATGTAGCTTATACACCTGGCCAACATATAGGATATCATTTATCCCGGATTTCGCAAGGGTTCCCACAGGAGAATCAAAGAACCATAACCTTCCAAACCAAATCGTTACTAATGTATATATTGTATACTAGATGGCGAGAGTAGTCACTTTCTACATCGCGGTATGATTTCTTTTTTTACAACAATTAAAAAGGGTTTTTGAAACTCACCCCCTAAGGGGTTGAAATATCAAGTACATATATATTTTAGTATTGAGATTTTTGACATTTCAGTATCCTCTCAGCCCGTATATGTCCCCACCAAGGGGCTAAAGCCTATCCTATATAGGGCGATTTGGCCATAGTCCACCACGCTGGCCAATTGCGGGTTGGCAGACTAACGACTACTACCGTAATAGTAGCCGGGACCGACGGTTTGACGTGCCCTCCAAAGCACGGAATCATCTTAATTTTCGGATAATCAGGTGATTCAAGAAGCCTTCAATATCCTTCCAAACTAGGTTAGACATTACAAATTAAATTTGTAAGGTTACCACCCACCGGGGATCAACCCAAGACCTCCGTACTTGAAACCAAGCGCTTAACCGCGAGACCACGGAGGCAGTTTCAGTATCTAGAAATTTGAAACTTGACGCGATTGACTGTTATAACCACTACAAAAAGGAATATATGAAATTCATCTATCAATCATTCATTAGTAAATACTAATGGCTATAAATCCCAAAAAAAAGGTAGCCATAGCTTCAGAGATACGAGTAGTAATTTTGTATTAACTTTTGGAAGTAGAATGGGTAAAAGATAGTCAAATGGGTCTCCAATTGCATCGCCCAACAATCACTGAAAAAGCCTCAATGTTCTTTATATCCTTCACAACGACCGCGGGAATATAATATAAAAAGGGGACAAGTGCGAGTTGAACTCGCGTGAAGCGGGTTCCGTATGATGTTAAAGTTGGTACGCACAATATTGAGTGATTTACCATGTTATTTTAATATCATGGACTTCTTATAGGTTTTCCTATAATCTATAAGGAGAAAACTATTTTCTGTATTTTTTTCAAAATTTTAGATTTAGTAGTTTTGGAGATAAGGGGGGGGGGAAATGGTCAATTTTCGTCTACTTTCTTGAATAACTTGGAAACTATTTATTTTAAAATTACAAAAAAATACATTTAAGATCTTCTCAACAAGACTTTTATTTGATATGCCACACGATGCAGTTTTCAGATTTTTTTTTTAATTTTTCCCTTCCCCTCCAAAAATGACCCCCCATATACAGATTTCATCTGCTCACGTCAAACCTCTGTGTTTGGGTCACAGGAATTGATATGTGTACCAAATTTCAACTTAATCGGTTTAATAGATTCGGAGATAATTGACTGTAAGCTACGGACGGACAGACACACGAGTGATCCTATAAGGGTTCCGTTTTTGTATTCAGACGTACGGAACCCTAAAACAGACATTTTCCTACAAACAGGTGGACCGAACTGGATGACAAAAGCTAGAGAAAGAAGCTTGTGGAGATCATTGGGGGAGGCCTACGCCGTGGAGACGACTACTACACAAGAATGTTTTTAAATAAAATTAAACATAATTATAATTATAATAAATTAAAAATTAATTTATTTATATGAAATCAATCCACTAATTAGTAATGTTCTTATTTAGAATTTTATTTATATTATGAATTATGCATGCAAACTTTTACGTGAATTAATTATAATGTACATTATTTTAAATATTTCATGTGATATGTGAAAATGTTTTACTTAATTAATTTTAAGTACATTATAATATTCTATGCATGTACACCTTTAAAGTTATAAGTAGTAGATATAAAGGCTTTTTTATTTATTTATTTTAATTATTAATACTTGGTTTGTAGAGTTAGGGGGCGTGTAGTGTTAGAAGCTTGGCTCTACATGAGATCTGATAACTTTTTGACAGTGCGAGTCATATGGGCTCGTCTTAGAAACATTTTACATGAAAATGTTTTTGGTGGGATTCTATTTACACTATTCTGTTAGTACTAGTTATATCTAAATTGGCTGCGGAATTTATAACTCCTTATTAGCTCTGGCTACCCCTTTTTATATATGTCTGAAAGATCTTAGAGGTTCTTATGATACTTATTGAAGTAAACGTATATCTCTATCTACTCACAATCAAAAATTAATAAATGATTCATTATAAATTAAGTTACTAAAAGAATAGACACTTGGTTGTGCATTTTATTAAATTCAACTTTTACAAACTGTAGATATAAGATGAGAAATCATAGTGACAAAGACAGGTTTAAACAAAGTGGTAGCTAAGGTAAGGTGACTAAGGAAAAAACTACTAAAGTCCCATTTACTTCAAATACAAAAGTTAAATATACCGAAATGCTTTGCACAATCAGTTGTCAACTTTCAGTGGAAGAGGGTATGAATTAGTGAACTTTTTTTTCAAATTTGTTTATATTTATTAATTATATTGTATGTTTTAATAATAATCTGTTTTTTTTTCAAATGTCTCTAATATACTGTATGTTTTAATTGTAACCGGATTTTTAATTGTCTTTTTGTTCTGTTTAGGATTATTTTAACCGTAAGTTTTATATTTGTAAATATTTTTCACGTCAATGGCAGATGCTCAATTACTATTTTTTGTTAAAAAATTGTGTTTTAGGCTATACCTGAAAATCAGTGTTTTTGCTATACAGCATTTACAAACGCTGAGTTATGGCCTAGTTTGTGTTACCATAGCACACATACCTTGCACATATCTACTTTGTTTGTTACTTTTTAATTGTTTTTTTTTAGAAAATGTTTACCCTGTTTTTATATTTCTTGTAATTTATGTACCTATGTGACTGTTATGATAACATGAATAAAGATTTTATCTATCTATCTAAGGGAGATGGGTAAATTAAGGTGTTTTGATTTTAATTCGTGTCTTAAATAGTATTGACCCATTAATTTACTGGTAAAGACACAAAGCTTGGCCTTTATCAAAGGCTAGTAAGAAAATAACTTCAAAAGTGTGATCATAGGTGGCGCCGACTGTACTTTGTACATCGCGGTATGAATTCTTTTATGCGCTAGTATAAATACTTAATGGATCCTTTTAGGACATAGCGCCTATCCGACTTAGCTTAGGTACACTCCTTTTCGCCGCCAGGGCGGCCTTCAGCCGCCCGGCACACAAGTTATGGTGACGCCGCACAGGCCGCAGGGCCAGCAGCACCGAACCGGTGGGGTTTTAGTCGGTAAAAGTCCGACATACCAGATCCATATACATAGGATCCCCCGTCGCTCGAGAGAGCGACGGGGGATCCTATGAGGATTTCCCCACCGGTAAACAAAAAAAAAAAAAAATTAGGACATAGTGGACATATTTTACTTAAACGAATTTTTTGGTCACGAATAGCTCACGCTATTCGTTCTTATCTTCTAATGTGATTCGATTTAACCCAAGGATACTCTACACTATGGATGGTTCCTAAACACTCTCAGTCTCAGGGCGTACCAGGAGGCGTGGCCTACTGGCAACTACCTACAAGGCTGACCTAGGGTTGTATCATGCAATAAATAATCAGAATAGAAAAATATCGATAAATTTGCCAACATGTTTATGTAGAAATAATTTATTTCAACTGTAGGCAAATACTTTTAATTTAGATCTACATATTTTAGCGCCAGTTTTGAATCTTCGTTTCGCCACCATGGATCACACATCGCCATGGATTTAACTCATGAACATTTTGTAGCGATAATTTATTATGATTTTCGGCGTGGGGTAAGTTAAAAGCAGTGCATCGATCAGTGGTTCAGTGAGATTAATCATGGGTGTCATATGCTCAAGGACGACTTTAAATCGGTTGTCGTACACGTATCAAAAAATATTGATGCTGTGCTTGACTTATATTGCAAGATCGTACATATAAATACTAAAAAAACTATTCATTTTTAAATAACGTCAATTTGTTATAACACGTTCTGAATGAAACCTTTTCATTCGTGATTTTTTTATGATAAACCATACCATTTTTTTAAATGCAATGCCAATTTTTATGACGATGGTTGATATTTTCAAAGCCAATACCATCAAGCCACTTTCTTCTCCGTGCTTCACTTCTAGAAAACCTGAAATTATTTAATTTTAGTAATCAATATCCACCTTATAAGTAACAAATGTGAAGAAAAGTGTAAACTATAAAATTAATACTAATAAATAAAGGAAAGAAAAATTTCGACACAGGCGAGAAATTTTTCTTTCCTTTATTTATTCTTTATTTATTAGTAATATTTATCATGGTTGCTAACGGTGAGGGAAAACATCGTGAGGAAACCCACATGTCTGAGTTGTACTTAGTCATGTGACAGTGTATTCGTACAAAACGGCGATAGGCCTGCCCCCTATCACGTGAGTACACTGTCTAAAGCAAAACGTGGGTACCTTCTCTGGTAACTAGATGGCGCTTGCCATGTGAGTTCAGGAGTATTGGTGCCTCTGCCCACCCCTTCGGGGATAAAACGGCGTGAACGTTTATGTTATGTTATGTTTATTAGTAATAATCCCCACATGAGGTTTTCATAAACAAAAAGATTTAAATTATAAAATTAATGTTACCAACATTTTGGAAGGCATTTAGATTTTTAATAGTTTAACCAACCAACCAACTTAAACCGAATCTGATAGTACTTAAACATCGAAAATACTAAATGATCTAGTGTTTCACATCACTAGGTAAACAATGAGAGGAAATAATTTTGTAAGTAATCATGAAAACTAAGCCTTTTATATATATATATATATATATACTTCAATAAGTATCAAAAGAACCTCTAAGATCTTTCAGACATATATACAGGGTGTTAGTTTGACGGCGCGATTGTTACTTCAATATTAATTCGTATATTAAAGTTTAATGCTTAATATTACAAAAAAAAAACTTTTGACCGAAGTGAAAACAAAGAAAATAATTACTGACTTGTGCAAAGTTAATTGAGGCTGATTTTCGCTATTACGGGCGCCACAATCTTTAACAGAGCAACAGGACATTGTGCATTTATATTACCCATGTAATTTTATGGTCCAAAACTTGATTAATCAATGTCCAAAACACAATAAACACAATCAACACTTTTGTTCACAAAGCAACTTGACAGATCAAATGGCGACTAAGATGGCCAATCTATGTACGCGCTATCATAATCGTAACTTCTTGACGAAATTTGGCCATAAACAACAAGAAGTAAACATGTATTGTTCTCTTTTTCAAAAGATTAAACTCGGAAGGTTAGAAAGAGAAAACGGCATATGGAATATTTTTGTTGCGATATGATTATTATTTGCATAACGTTATTTAGATATTACTACAGGGCCCATCCATAGTGTAGAGTATCCTTGATTTAACCAGAACGGAAAATGGTAGTGCTATTCTGAGCAATTACTATTACTTGTATTACTACTACACTACACAGTGCTTGCTTCTTTCGCGGTTTTTAAGGATCTCGTAAACATCTTTCAATGCACTAATATATTATTAAACTGTTGCAAGCATGGAAATGTTAAACAGAAATGCGCACTGGCTTCCTAAAGTGTCCTGAACAAGGATGGCTAACGAGATAGCTGTGTCTTAATCAGTACATTGTAAAAGAAGGGGTAGCCAGTGCTTGAGAATTAAATATTCCTCAGCCACTTTTTGAAGTTGAGCAGAGAAAGAATTGTAAGTAAAGGATGGTGGTATGAAAATGATGATAAAATATCTGGTAAATAACTTTAAAAGCCCCAAACCACAAGCCTAAGTTGCTTTTTACGATGCGCGGGTAGTAAAATATTTGTGCTATGCCGACACAACACGGCATCTTATTTCACTTATATTATTTATTTTAAATATAAAAGTCACAATAATTTTTACCATATTTTGCTCTGCCAATTATTTCCTTAGTTAAATGATAAAAACTCCGAAACACACGATAAGATGATTAATTTTGGACACCTTATTTATAAGGTTTTCATGGAGATACCCGATATAAATATGATTTTACCAATTACCAAACTTAATAAATTATTTATGTCTTAGTTGATAGACGATGAAAATATTTAAAACAATTTATTAAAAAGGAATAGTTAGTAACCTGTTTTTTTATAAAAATCAACCCATAAAGAAGTTTGAATTGATTTTTCTTTGAACTTAATCTCGACTGGCAATCGCGCGAGTGGCACACACTCCTTTAGTTCGGGCTCTCGTTCTAGGACGTTTCTCTGCTTGACAGTGTTAAATTGCATTATTATTCACCATATTTTTGTGAGTGCGCTCTCCTGTTAAGTTAGTACCTTCATGGTTGCAAGATAATCATATCTATTTGATACAACACTCACTCGCTCACAGACCATACATGTCCCCACCAAGGGGCTCGAACCTACCCTATATAGGGTGATATGGCCATAGTCCACCACGGTGGCTATGTGCGGGTAGACAGACTAACGACTACTATCGTGATAGTACACGGAGGTAGTACTCGAAGCACGGAATCATCTTAATTTTCGGATTATCAGGTGGTCAAAGCCTACAATATCTTTCCAAACTGGCTTAAATCCTACAAATTAAATTTGTGAGTTAACCCCCCGGGTATCGAACTTGAGACCTTTACAATTGAAGCCAAGCGCTTAACCACGAGACCACGGAGGCAGTCTAATGTATATATGTGTATTTTATAAACTGCATCCACTCAACGAAACTCCAAAAGTGGCTGAGAAATTTGTTGTTCAGAAGCTCTGGCTACCCCTTCTAGGGATTTATAGCCGTCAATGTATGTATGTAGAATATCATGTTTGCCTCTACGCCTTAGTTCATGCCATTAGATCCCATTGGCTAGGCAGTGGCTATTGTTTTCCAGTTGCTATTTATTATTCTCTACATACATAGGTAAGTATCTTCTTATTCTGCGCTCTTCGGATATTTAATGCAATATAGTAACCATAAAAACGTTTGTGCTGGATCGTGCAGGGCTAAATCACATTATATGGTAGGCTTGAGCCGGTTGAGAGGTGGTTCATCTATGGGTTGTAAGGAACATACTTGATTTATGCGTTTTAATTGATTTCTAACTTAAAGACAACTTCGCCTAACTGGAATTAATATTAATAAATCATTTATTTCAAGTCAGTAGCCAATATTTAGCACAATACATACAACATACAACGTAGCTATAAGATACAAATAAACGCAAATCATAAAATAATATCAATTAAAAACAATGTCACAAAAAGTAATGTTCAAAAAAGTTTGAAAATTTAAAATTATGTCATTAATTAAATAAAATAAAATAACTTCAAAAATCATATGATGCATTTAAATTTATAAATAATTAAATTTTAAATTTAATTTATTTAATTAATCATAAATTTTGTGTTTTAATGACATTTATAGGTAAGAGTAGTAATAAATATTTAGTTTTGCTTATTTGTCAATTCAGGGCGGCCTGGTAATGACGTTTAATCACAATGAGAATGGAAATAGGAATCGTGTTGTTAATTAGCTCATCTAGTTTTGCTTCGTAGTGAAATGGCTCTGTAAATTGATTTAGTAATTGCCACTTTCAGTACGTTCAGTGCCACGCTGAATTATCATTTAATTCTCTAACTACAATGATTAAGGTACACAAATTTACTGTTTGTTTCCTAACATGATTAGTGGCAGGTGATATCGGCTTATGAAGGGTGTTTTACCTCTCACTTCAGTTTATTTCTATTATTTGCTAGAAATGCTAGATTGATATTTTAAATGTAATTTGTTTTAATCGCGATAGAAATCTGAAATAGATTCTCAGTCTTGAAAATTCGTTACGAAAGTGTATTACAATAATCTGACTTTATATCACTGTCATATTTTTCCAATTGTTAACTAGCAAGTTCTGACAATTATAGGATAAAACCGTACATATTTAATACACAAAACTGGCGAACATTGGAACTCGATGGTTTTGGTGTGGCAGCCACGTGCTAAACCTCAAACTAACTATATGCTTCTGCTGACAAGGTGCACCGTTGATTTGGTGATGGTCACGGAATAAGAGCAACCCAGGACCAGGTTGTTGTAGCGATTTTTGAGAGGTGCCTATGTCTAGCCGTGAACGTCTATTTGCTGCAGATAATATGTGTATTATATGGAAGTATCAATTGGGTGCAATTAAGAATATTGAAATAATTAATCCTCTTAAAAAGAACTTCCTTAACTCATACCGTTGATTTCGCACGAAAGAATAAATGGATGTGTGACTTAAGGGCGTTCCCGGAAAAATAGGTTGGTTTTGGTTGTTTTTCAAAAGGGTGTCCCAGAACTCAACGTCATGCCGAAACGGGGTGACAGAATTGATCATATACGCACAATATACATAACTCAGAACACCATTTATCTATATCCATAATATTATATCGTATACGATACTAGACATACTTCGTTACTGGCGGTTTTCTAACCCTAAGATTAATTTAAAGCTGTTATGTAAAATGATTTCTAACACTTAAAGCTCAAAACGTTAGTTAAGATCAGTTTAGTCGGACGGTTTAGTTAGAGTAACCAACTTTGTGATCTCCTTCGAAACTTGTTAAAGATTTCATATTGTGTAAGATGAATACAATTTAATTAAAGCGCCTTCCTGTTTAAGGGCTTTTCAAAGACTGCTGATACGGAACAGATATTATTCGACCTTTCATTAAAAATCATCAAACAGGCTAAATAAATGTAATCCAAGGTGTTTATATTACTTGCAGAAACGCTTTATGCTATAGCAGCTGGTCCCCTATGACATTTAGTGAGGTGATGATGTACAACCTTGTTGCTTTTGAAGGTTTTAGCGTGTCATTGGTGAAAAAAGTTTTGGGATTGGTGAATTTATATTTTCGTTTTTATTTTGATATTTTTGAAACCTATTCATTACAAATTACAATATTGAAGACTCGAATATAAACGTTTTAATAAAGGATAAATATATCAGAGATAATATTTCAAAGTCCTTTGGAATACTTTATGATTTCCACAAAGGAAAACAAGAATTTATTCTAGATCTTTCAAAAACCTATTTTTGATGCTCGTTTATAATTAAATTTCAAAACGTTTAAAACACAATTGCTGATTAAAAGTCACATGTCGCTGCAGTCAGTTAGCATAATTCGCTATTCGAATAATAGAATTTGCCAATTTCAGTTCAATATTTCGTTTCACGCTGAATTTACATTTAATTTTCAAACTGAAATGTTAAGTTACACAAATTTACTATTTGTTTCATAACATGATTAGTGGTAGGTGATATCGGCTTATGAAGGGTGTTTTACCTCTCACTTCAGTTTATTTCTATTATTTGCTAGAAATGCTATAAATGAAATGATATTTTAAATGTAATTTGTTTTAATCGCGAAAGAAATCTGTAATAAATTCTCAGTATTGAACATTTGTTACGGAAGTGTATTACAGTAATCTCACTTTATATCACTGTCATATTTTTTCAGTTGTTAACTAGCAAGTTCTGAAAATTATAGAATAAAACCGTTAATATGTAATATGTGTATTGCTGCTGATGTCCTCAGCGTATAACTGGCAGACATTGTAACTAGAGGATTTTGGGGTGACAGCCGAGTGTCAAAGCCTCACACTGTCTATAGGCTTTCGACAAGGTGCACCATTGATTTGGTGATGATCACGGAATAAAAGCAACTCAGGACCCGTTCTTGTAGCGATTTTTTAGAGGTACCCTACCTATGTTTGGCCGTAAACGTCTGTTGGCTGCTGATAATGTGCATATGATATTGAAGTATTAATATGAGTGCAATTTTGAATATTAATCTTCCTCTTAAAAAACATTTCCTTACTTCATCCCGTTGATTTCATACTGTAAAAATAATGGATATGTGACATATAATAAGGTTTTTAAGTATACGTTGATAGGCGCTTCGTTTACCATATTTCCAGCAGCTAACGAAAATATTTTAAATCACTTTAGTGATATGTTTGCCCTAAGTTTCGGCACACCTACTGGTGCCGTAGTCACGGTCCGTTGGGAAACGTGAAACGCCGGGAAAACATATCACGTAAGTATTAAAATAAACCACGAGAGTTTAAAAGGTGCATGCATAAAGATTTATTATGATGACAAAATAAATAATATTTAAACTAATGATCTTCAATATTTCAATACTACATAGCAACATTCCACAGCAATGTATTTGATGAATTAAAAACTCTCGATATACATACATTTTTTAAAGTTATAATTGTTTGTTTTCTTCCAATTTATTAAAAATAATTTAGACGTCACTATCGGGATGGAGATCTAATTACCTACGACACCAGTATTGATAATTGCCATTTACTTTAAACGCAGTACCAGCTATTACTACAGGGGCTGTAACAGAAACAAGTTATAGCTAAAATCATTTCTTTTCACAGGTTATCGTCTCCTGAATAGTTTTGATGAATATAATCACGCAACCCCAAATCGTCTCTAAATTGGGTGCAGAGGGTTGCAGAGTCGTAGAAAATAACAACAATTTGCTTGTTCAATTCGACTTCGTTTTATTGTGTTATTGACACCATTATAGTAAACTAAATGTGAATATTAATAAATCTTCTCGTCTTCTCTGTGTCTTATTGGTTCAGTTTGAGATGAAAAAAAGGGGTTTTACAATATGTTATCCTAATTCAATTCAATTCTTTCATTTGTGGCAACATATTAAGCTATTTAGTGCCGATAATGGTTGCCAGTGTCAGGTTAGGCAATAGAAGCGCATGTAGATAAAGTAAAATTATAATAATAGTAGGTAAAACAAAACGTCACGTTACAGTATTGTAAGGTAGTGAGTACATATAATAATATATTCATATCAAAGAATACTACGAGTATAAATATAGAATAAATGATAGAGCACAGAACCAATGACTATATCAAAATTATTTATATATATAAATAAATATATATATATATATATACGTTATGTCTTTTATAACTTTATTTGATTAGAATGAATGAAATTAACGAGTGAGGAAATAATGTTATGATTTTCAAGTGATGAGAGTAACGATCTAATATTCGAAGGAAGAGGGATGTTAGCTTTAATTAGGTTTGGATAAATGGAATCTAAACCGAATATAGGACAATTAAAAAATATGTGGTCTAAGTCGCCGTCCTCCATGCCGCACTCGCAAAGAGCAGAATCACGAATTCTAAGTTTATTAAGGAATACGGGGGTACAACAATGACCAATACGCATTCTTATTAGTATTGATGTTATCGTTTTACTAATCTTTTTAAATTTAAAGAACCATGGTTTTCTAGGTATTTCAGGTTGAATGGATGCGTACCATCGATCTTTAGAAAGACTAGAATTTTGCCAATGTTTAGACCAACAATCAATAAGATCAGTCTTTGGAGAGGAAAGAAGATCATAGCAGTGATATACAAGATGTTTTGAGGAGCTCGAATCATCCCCAATGGCAGATTTTGCTAAAATGTCCGCTCGTTCATTTCCAACAATGCCAACATGACTGGGAATCCAAACTAATTGTACTTCCTTGCCATTTTCGTAACACTTCAGTAATGTATATTTAATATCAAATATAATACGACTTTGCGTTTTATTGTTAAAAGGGGACTGATACAGACTTGAAAGGCAGCTCTGAGAGTCAGTGAAGACAACGGCTCGGTTAATATTATCATGATTTTGAATAAAGATACATGCCTCTAATACGGCAATGCATTCCGCAGTAAAAACTGAGGAACCGGGAGGACATTTAAATTTGATTTCAATTTTGTTATTTTGATAATAGACTGCTGCGCCAACAAAAGAAGAATCTGTCATTTTAGACGCATCTGTATAAAAATGATGCCAGTCGGGCCACGAGGAATGAAGCTTTATATTAAAAATATTATTGGCCACGGTGCAACTTTTGTCAATTCCAATGTTGAAAAGAATTTTCGGTTTAAATGTAATAGTTGAATAAGGATAATCATAAAGGGGAAGTTTCTTACTACGAATAACCGGGAAGCTACTTTCATATTCTTCTAATTTACGAAATGAGTTGATAATAGGGGGAATCATTTTGCGGCGCCAAAATGTATTGTTTCGACATTGAATATTTAATGATTTTAGTTTTTCAAATAACGGATGTTCGGCACGGGAAAAAGCTTTATATATAAATCTATCGGCTAGATATTGGCGCCGCAAAATAAGCGGGGGGTCACCACATTCAACTTGAAGAGCATTAATTGGAGAGCTTTTCATGCATCCAGAAATAATGCGTAAAGATACAGACTGAATTTTCTCTAAACTTCTTAAAGCAATCTTGCTGCAAGGTTCTAATAGAAAGGCTCCATAATCTAAAACACTACGAATAAGGGCATTATATATTAGTTTCATCGAATAAGGGTGGGCACCCCACCACACTCCAGAAAGAGCCTTAAGGATATTGATGTTTTTAGCGCATTTTTTCACGACGTATTCTATATGTAACCTACCATTAAGTTTTGAATCTAGAATTACCCCAAGAAATTTAACACTGTTATTTAATGGTATACTATCAGTCCCTATTTTTAGATCAACATGGGGTATCTCACGTTTTCTTGAAAAAACAACAACAGAGCTTTTAGGTCCCGAGATGCTCAAACCCCGTTCCAAAAGCCATTCGTTTAATGAAGAAAGAGAGATTTGTAATGAAGGAATAGCATTTTCTATCGAAGCTGAATCTATATACAAAGCTATATCATCGGCGTATTGCAAGATCCGACAGTCATAATTAAGAGAAGTGTGAAGAGCAGAGGTATACAAACTGTACAGAATTGGACTCAAGACTGAGCCCTGAGGGAGACCTCTCCACGTTTTCCTAGGATCAAACAAATCACCAGGTGTTCGAAGGCAAAGAGATCTTTCCATAAGAAGTGACATGATACAAAATACAATTTTTTGAGGAATTTTTAATTCTAATAATCTTTGTTTCAGAATGGGTAAAAGCACATTATCATAAGCTGCTGAAACATCAAGAAAAGCAGCAACAACCGAGGAGTTTTTACTAAAAGCTAGACGGATATCTGTGACAAATATGCTTAGACTATCCATAGTACTGAATCCCTTACGGAATCCATATTGCGAAGATGAGAGTATATTTTCATTTTCAACAAACCATTCAAGTCTGTTTTTAATAAGGTGCTCCAAAATTTTAGCTATTACCGATGAAAGAGCAATTGGACGGAAGTGATTAGGATGGTTAGGAGACTTGCCAGGTTTAGGAATAGGTATAACTATTTGAGTCTTCCATGAGAGAGGAATATTCCCAGATCGAAAACTATAATTTAAAATATTTAACAGATAAATTTGACTTTGTAGACCAGCTTTTGTTATAAAAGAATATGGGAATCCATCCACCCCCGGGGCAGAGTCTTTGACATGAGCAAGCACTGCTTCTAGTTCAAAAAAAGATGAAAAAAAGGGGTTTTACAATACTGATGTTATCCTAGTATTTATATAATTTTATTTGACATCTGTTTTTCTCTACTGTGAAAAAAGTGACGCGCCTCTGGCTTCTCCCATGTTTTCAGCCAGTGTCAGCGCGTCAATTTAAATAAGTGGCTTCACTTCACTTTTACAAGGAGCGTAAGCCATTTATTTAAATTTTAGTATTTAACATTTCCCCATTTAACACAAAACATTAACTCCAGGAACTTATTATTTACAAACATTTTACAATTTTTTACATTTAATTTATACATTTGTTGACTTATTTCATCATGACAGACAGTCAGTCAACTCTCAAACCAATTACTTCACAACATAGCAGAGGTTCTAGCCCTGCTAAAGTGATTAGTGAGGAATATACTGCACTCAGTTATAAACGCAGTTCCATCAAAGGGCAAATAACCCACTTTAAGAAATACTTATTTAATTTACTAGAATCGTGTGAATCCCATCCATTGTCATCAAGGGATGAACAGATGTTATCATTAAAGCTAGATAAGTTCTTGGAGTTAAACTCTCAATTTGAACACCTGCAATCACAAATGGAAGCTCTTAATTTTAGTAACCTAGATTATGAATTAGATGAAAGAGAACTCATATCAAATGAATTCTGTTCTTGTATTGTGAAGGCACGAAATCTGCTCGGTGTCAACAAACCTGCAGACCAATTCCAAGATGCCACTGAAGGGTCAAAGGCCTCCCATCCATGCCACTGTAATGGTCAAGGCACAATGGGGTTTAGGCTACCTGAAATCACTATACCTAAGTTTGATGGTTCATACTTCAAATGGCTTGAATTCAGAGATGCATTTGAATCATTAATTCACAATAATAATCATATTAAACCCATTCATAAATTTCATTACCTCTGCTCATACCTACAAGGTGAAGCAGCCAGGGTTATAGCAAATCTTGAGGTATCTGATTTCAATTATGTAGAAGCATGGAATATATTATGTGAAAGGTATAACAATACAAAACAATTAGTTAATAATCACCTCAGTGCCCTCTTTAACTTTAAGGTTATGCAGAGTGAATCAGATAAGTCTCTTAGGTTCTTAAGTGACCACATCACTAAGAATGTTAGGGCCCTACAAACTTTAGGTCAACCAGTTCAACACTGGGATTCTATTTTAATTTATTTAGCTTCCTCAAAGTTTGATCAAAATACCAATGTCAAACGGGAAGAATACAAAGGCAATCTTCATTCAGAGTTGCCAACCTTCAATGATTTAAAGGAATTTTCAAAGATAAGAGCTGACATATTAGAGACATTACCTCAAAGTAAGGTAAGGGTTATCTTATCACATCACAGGGTTCAATTAACAGTCATTATAACAATAATCATGAATTTAAGCACTATCATAGTAACACCAATCATATTAAACAAACAATAAATCCACCTCAAGCTTTTATTGTTTCCACTTCAGGTAAGGTAGCGGTGAGGCTAGCAATCCTCAATTGCCCTCACATTTACCCAATGCCACTCTAGCATCAACAGTTACAACCAATACTAATTTCAAGTGCCCCCTTTGCAAGGGTAAACATTTACTGTTCCGATGTTTACGTTTCAGAAAGCTCACATTGGCTGACAGACGGAGTAGGGTCACTAGGCTTAAGGTTTGCACAAATTGCCTTCGGTATGACCATATGGTTCCCAAGTGTCCCTATGGAGACTGTCGTAAGTGTGGTGGACGCCATCACACTCTGATGCACAGCTCTCCCCTTCTTCAAAATGATGTTGCTCCATCATCACATCCTGTCACTTCAATGCCTCAGTCGCTTTCTCTCAGTCCTCCAGTTTCCCCTTCAGGGATCATTCGCTCCACTGCCATGATTGACATCATCAATCCCCAAAATGGTAAGGTGGAGACAGTCAGATGCTTGCTAGATAGCGGCTCTGACTACTCTTTTCTCTCCGCTGACTTAAGGAATCGCCTTAAGTTAGCTTCCACACCCTCAATACACAACAGTGTTGCAGGCGTTGGGAACACCTCTCTTAACCTGAGACCACATCAGTGCTCAGCATTAATTCGTGCTCGCACTGGCACAAACTCACATCTTCACACCTTTTTGGTGTTGCCTTCCATAGCAAAAAGGCATTCAAATCAACCCATTGATGTTTCAAATATCACTCTTCCCTCAGCTATCACATTAGCTGATCCTCAATTCAATCAACCACTAAAGGTTGATATTATGATTGGAGGCGATCTATTCTGGGATCTACTTGGCTCCGAAAGGCTCACCTTAGGTCTAGGCCTACCCATGCTGCATCATTCACAGCTAGGCTGGATTATAGCTGGCAAGATTTCCCATTCATTACCACAAAATTCACAAACTTGTAATTTTGTTAGTAGCAGTTCTTTTACCAAGTTAACTAGAACTCATAGACTAAAAACTAGACGTTTCTGTCCTCTCAGCCCACTCAAGGCACCAGATTACCGTCTTGGTGATACTTACACCTTACCAAAACGAATTGGTTATTAATAACCTAAGTTGAATGAATTCATACACAACAAACATTCAACAATTGTTTATAGGTTATTCAATGTTTTTGACATGAATTCCTCATGTGGGGATTATTACTTATAAATAAAAGATGTTATTAAAGGAAAGAAAAATTTCGATGTTTTCCCTCACCTTTAACATCTGACATGGCTGAGTTGTACTTAGTCATGTGACAGTGTATTCGTACAAAACGGCGATAGGCCTGCCCCCTATCACGTGAGTACACTGTCCATGCAAAACGTGGGTACTCTGAACACCAGGTGACAAAGTCAAGTGATGTTCAGAAGTATTAGTACCTCTGCCAACCCCTTCGGGGATATTCGGCGTGAACGTTTATATTTATGTTTATGTTATGTAAAAATTTCGACACTGGCGGGGTTCGAACCCGCGACCTTCGGGTATACGCCCCCGTCGCTCTGCCAACTGAGCTACAGTGTCAGTTGGCATCCAGCGCGAAATTCCTCTATCGTTTTTTTTTTTTTTTTTACACGTTCAAGTAGTGTTTGCGTTTCCTACCTCCGAATTTTTAACGAATTGTTTATAGGTTAACTTTTAATTTAAATTTATTTACAAATATTTTATTTTATACAATACATATACACTTATACACTTTACAAACATGATTCCTACACATGGATCAATCACACTATTTGTTATTTTGTTATGTCTTTCCTTCTAGATACAGTAAACAGCTGACTACCTAAAGGTCATTGACATCGAGGTAGTTGACCTTACAAGTTCATCGACTTTGAACTTTGGTATTATTATTTTTTAGATTCTTTTATCAGATGTATTTGAATCAGCGCTATGATCAATCACCATGGTCATCATCATCATCTTCTTTATACTTTATTTTCTCAAGGGGAAAGCCCAAGAAAATATTTCATGACAACGAACACATTTCGTTGCCATTGTTAAATTTAACTATTTAAATTCAATCATTTCATTTGTGTAGTTGCTAGTCTTCATGATTTTTAATAATCTTTCTCTGGCTTACGCATCCTTCCTTCAATAACAATTGAAGCACAGAGGCTGGCATTCAGCTAGCTCAATTTAATTTAGCACATGGGTAACACCCACCTCACATCTGAGGAACTATCTTCCCTATTTGCTCGGGTTGAGGTCATCCTCAAACTTGCTACCGCTCCCCTCTCTTCCTCCTCCCAAATGATTTGGCATTTCTCACACCAAGGCACTTTCTCCTCGGCAGGTCACTCACCAAGCAAGAGCCACCAGACCTACCGCGACAACTGCAATGATGTGGAAGTTCGATTGAAGACTAGTCTTCAATGGCCCCCCAGTATGTTGAAGCGTTTCAACAGAAGCGCGCTGACACTGGCTGAAAACATGGGAGAAGCCAGAGGCGCGTCACTTTTTTCACAGTAGAGAAAAACAGATGTCAAATAAAATTATATAAATACTAGGATAACATCAGTATTGTAAAACCCCTTTTTTTCATCTCAAACTGAACCAATAAGACACAGAGAAGACGAGAAGATTTATTAATATTCACATTTAGTTTACTATAATGGTGTCAATAACACAATAAAACGAAGTCGAATTGAACAAGCAAATTGTTGTTATTTTCTACGACTCTGCAACCCTCTGCACCCAATTTCGAGAGGCACTACAAGGCGGATCAACTTTGTGGACGTGGAGCAGACGCACAAGGGCTGCTCCCTTTCAAAGTCTTGTATTCACGAGAAAATTTCCTCACAAGATATAAAGAATGTTAAAATCCTCTTCTGTGATAAACTTTATATTGGAATTTAAAGTAATAATCTCCATCTTCTCACAAAGCTATTAAAATAATAGTCATAATCAAAGCAAATATAAAGCCATTCATCTGTTTATAAAAGCACGAACTCTTCATAAAGAATTTCTTTGAATTCATAAAGTATTAGATATCCCAATTTAAAATAATAGCCCAAGAAATAAAAAAGTAGAGAACGGTGATTTGGTACATCTATATCTATACTTATAATAAATCTGTAGAGAGGTCAATTCCGTACATGAAATATATTTTTAAAATAACTATCAGGGGGTGATTAGTGATCGATACTGATGCCAAAAATGCAATCAGAAATATTTTTGTCTGTCTATCTGTCTGTCTGTCGGTTTGTATGTTCCTTATGGAAACAAAAACTACTCGACGGATTTTATCGAAACTTGGCACAATTATTTTTCATACTCCTGGGCAGGTTATAGTATACTTTTTAACAGAGTAGTGAAGGGGAATTTTGGGAAATTTCGGGAAACGGGAGAAGTTGCTCCATTTTTTAAGCTTCCGTCGCGTGTGCAGCCTTAATGGTTAAGCTTACATAAAAATCATGTATGACAGAAATATTCTTCATAAATTGTCCAAAAAATTTCCCTCAACTGTTTATGTTTATCTTTTATGGTTGACTCACAATAACACGTGTAACTCCTGATAGCTTAGCAGTTCGAAGCATTCTGATTATATTTGTTTTCTCTTACGTTTATAATACTCTCATTCATCCTTAATTTTAAAAAGGTAACATTAATACCCATTCAATGAAAATCATAGAAATCGGTAGAGAAACACCGAAATTATACATGAAATTGGCCATCGCGCCCGTGACCTAAACCAAATCGTTAATAATTTACATATTACATACTAGATGGCGCCAGTAATTGCATCCTACATCACGTTATAATTTCTTTTTTAGATTGTTATAAATACTTCATAGCTTTTTATCCCAAAATTTTCTTATAAACGGAAATACTGAACCATTCATAAAAGCGCATTCAAAATCACCAAACTACACTGCTCAGGGAGTGCAATATAAATTTAATAAATTGAAAACATTACGCTAAATTTCACAATGCTTGAGCAGTGACTGAAGAAAGAAACCACAGGTATTTAAAAAAACATCGCTACCCGTGCAAAGCTGGGCTAATCACCAAATAATGATCAAATTTTCTTTCCAAATGATATCCCAATTAACTAGGTTTCATTCATCAGATGAAATTGGTCACAATTTCATCTGTATTTGATTTTGAGTTAAATAAAGAAAAACATAGTGATTTATAGTTTCAGTTAGTGAATTTGTTAGCTCAATGGAAATGGGACAGAGCTGCTGATATTGGTTTTATATTTATTTTTCTCTATCTACAAAGTCTAGCCGAGTTTGCAACAATCAGGGTCCGATTAACTCGAAATGTCATATAAATCAATAAAAAAAACATTTTCAAAATACAAATGCAAATTTGGAAGTTGATGGGGACAAGATGGTAGAAATAAAGAGATAAAAGTACGATCAAATGCGACCCTCGTCAAATATTGCTTGTCTTCATCAAACATTACAATATCGTCTCCAATATTTTTTTACCTTCTAATTGATTTTCAAAATTGAATAAATTAAAATTTTATTTGCGAAAGATATCTTGAAATAAAATTACGACGTACGATCTTTTATTTTTGGAATATTAGAATATATTTTTTTATTTTTTTGAGTGAACTTATAACCAACCTCTTCATACATTATTAGTGAATTTTTCAAATCTTTATGGTTTCTTTAATCACTGCTTAACCCTTATGATAAGCGTGATGATTTATAGCATATATTCTTACGGTTGCAAGTTTCTATTAATAAAAGAACTTTTTAGATCCGTAGATTTATTTGGGAGTCTATTCATTTCCGACGAATAAACACACTTACAAAGCTTCCCTCTTGATAATACGTATAGATTCACATAAGACGAAAAATGGCGCTAGCATTTAATTTACCAAGCAACTTACTTTGAACTTACCTTCTAAATATTATGCGCAAATATTAAACGGCATTATTAGACGCAAAGAAGCTTAATAAGCAAAGACTAAGCTATTAACTTTATCATCTTGCTTCGTTGGTTACCTATCTTTTTGGCGTGCCTGTCATTTGCGTAATTAATTTAAAGCAACAATTGAGACTCAGAATTTTGATGATCCTGAAAATGTGCGGTACGTGCTTAATTCTCATTTACAAATACATATTAATGATCTATACGTGCAGATAAATTAAAGTGGGGTGTATGTTTGTGTTATTAAAATAACATATATGTGTACCAGGCACAAATTGTCATTGATTTAAAATATTTTATATGTATGTCTATTTGTTCCTGCTAATCGCTTAACCGCTGAATTGGTTTCGCCGAACATGCACTGGAAATAGCTGATTTAGCCAAGACGAATTTGTGCTATATTTATAGGGTTCCGTTATAAAAGAGTTTTTTTTTATCCATATACGGAAATTTCGCAGTTTGTTCATTCGTTTGTCACCAATTTCATGATTATACTTCGAACGCTGAAATGTTCAAAGAATATTAATTGAAATTTTAGCGTTGAAAATTAATAATGAAATAAAGATAAAAAATATTGTTTAAGTGAGGCTCCCATACAACGGACATGTTTTTTTTCCATTTTAATAAATAATGGTGCGTGCATGAGAATGTACTTCCAAAGACAGGTGTCCGAATTGCGAAGAATAAAAAGGCATGAATAAAAAGATTGATGAATGTAGACAATGCTCGAGTGGTTTGTCAAGATCGTACAAAGTGGCGATCAATAGTCTCTGCCTACTCTAATGGGAACTTACGGCGTGAGTATAATCAGTATACAGTGTGAAAAGTGTGTGTATAAGTTGCTCTTGGTGGTTTTAAAATAATTTATTCATATTAAATACAGCAAAACGTTTCTTCCAGAAAGGAACCGGGGCAGATCATAAGATATATAGTATTCATGCTTTGCTATGTACTGTAAATATAATGTAGTAGCATTTTGTATTAAAATTGTAGTAGGTTTTTTTGGTTTGCCTGATAATTTCACAACATACATCAAATAGTTTTTGCAAAACCAATTGACTTAAGGGCTTTTCCACACGCGTCTTTTAAATGCGCTGTCTATGGAAGTCGCGTTTAATATATACAAGAGTGTATTGTATAAGCTGCGTCAAAGTATTAATAAGAAGTTACTATAAAACAATAAACCCGTCTCTATTTTTGTGATTATTGAATATATATGTAAGATAAAAACAGCCCAAGAAACATAAGAAGCAAAATGCAGTTTAAAAAAAAACAAAAGCAACAATAATTAATTTATTAGGCGAAATGTTGCCACTAGTGATGAAAGGAAGTAATGTAAAACGAATGCAAAATTTTATGAAGGAACACTTAGAAGATCAGGTGGAATATGTATAAATCTTACTTATTCACTTGAATATTCATCACTTGGTGGATTAAATCCGGGTTGTAACGCTTTACAATATAACTAGCCTATAAAATAATAAAATTGAATAAAATTGAATTGAATTGAGCCTATATCTCCCTGCTGCATTTGTTTTGTATAAGGCTAGTTAGTTTACGGAAGAACTATTCTTGAACTAACACAATAATATCATAAGCATCAATAAGAAGCCCGAGAAATATGCCAGTATCGTAAAAAGTACCTAGCTATTCGTAGTATTTGCCTACCTCGATTGGAACTGATGGCGTGAGTCTAAATTCGTTTGTATTAACATAAGTATGAATTTTTTCTCTCAAGTATTAACTGAAAGTCGATCAAATTTCTTCCGAATTTTTCTATTCCACATTACTTTTCCTAACACGAGCAATATATTTTATATTTATCATTACAATATCGATTAAAATAACACCCTGCGAAATTTCAAACGTATTTACTCTTTACTAGAATCACGCCCAATAATATCTTTATATAACTTAAGCTTGATGAATAGTTATAAAAACTTACTAAATATAAAACAGTATCGTAACTGACTGACAACCACAGCTGAAACTACTAGAGGTAAGAAATTGAAATTTGGATGTGGATTCCTTAACGAGTATGAGTGAGCACTAAGAAGTGTATTGCGGTATTCCCACGGGAACTTCAATAAAGGTAATCTCACATCACCGTCGAGATGAATAACAGTAAGAAGCTTATATTTGCTTTGTGTGATTTTGATATTTCCGATTTAAACGAAAATATGCTAAATTTCAAGATACAGCCCTAACAAAGCTACTGGATGTTAAAGAAGAAATTCTGTATGTTAAGTATTTTGTGAAGGAAAGGGAATAAATGTTGCTGTATAAACCTATTTTTTTTTACTGCCATAAGATGCTGAAACTTGGATGTTGATTGCATGGGCACTGGGCAGTGTAAGAGTGCAGCAATGAATGCTAATATATTTTAACGGCAAAGGGAATAAGGAAGAATATACATTCGAATTGAATGCCTCCTTTTCTGAAGTCGGTTAAAAATAATATGCAATTAAGTTGATCATATAACATATATCTCATAGAACCTATATATAAAACACTTTCGTAACGACTGAGTGGCTAACTAACATACATTCCAGAGCTTTAACTATTCAAACGTTGATGCCGTATATCCCCGAAGGGGTTTTCAGAGGTAATACTTCTCAACATCACGTGACATTCTCACCTGGTGATCAGAGTACATATTTTGCTTGGACAGTGTACTCAGGTAATAGGGTGCAGGTCTATCGCCGTTATTTACGACCACACTGCAACATGACTAAGTACAACTCAGCCATGAGGGTTTCCTCGCGAGGTTTTCACTCACCCTTGACAACCATTATAAATTAACCACACATATTACTTTAGAAAAGACAAATTGGTGTAGGTCTGCACGAAAAGCGGTGTTAAAATGGATAATGATAAGGTGTGTGTGAATGGATGGGAATGATTTTAAAGATGTGTTAAGTGATTTAATATTTTTGTATCTTGAATGTAAAAAGGTCGGTCTAGACGGAGGTATGCGCGGTCTGCGCGGTTAGTAAAGTTGTTAACATTCCTTTTGTTTTAGCAAAATTTACGGCATATAAAATTGTTTCCTAAAACATCTAAGGATATTATTTATGGTCATATTAATATTTGATAGCAAAAGCGTCTTCAAATTCAATCTTTGGTTTTATAGTTGATAGGTTTAAAATTGATATAAGTGGTAAATATATGAACACGTTTAATATACAATAAATATCATAATGGTTTGTAATTCAAAAGATTTTAGGTGTAGGCGTACAATTGCGGCATCCCAACTTTTCTTTGGAGTCGTAGATGCTGTAGTAAGTCCCCTTAGCATTTCTCATACATACGAATACTCTCGCTACACCTTTTGTTTCATTTATATTAGATTATTTTAGTTATTTGCCGGGTAGTGTCGGCTTAGAATAGCGCTACCCCGTTTCTACCGATGGGTGTACGTAAGAGGCGACTAACGGTATTCGGGCTTTTAAGGGATTTATGGGCGAGCCGGTTGGAGACCCATCACCAACAACCTTTACTTTACCATCCTTACCCCACTCAATTTTCCAAAGGTGGCTGAGGAATTTCTTATTCCTTAGCTCTGGCCTCCCCTTCTAGGGATTTATAGCCGTGAGTATATGTATGTATGTTCTCCTCTATCAACTTCCAAATGTCGCTGAGGAGTTTCTAGCTCTGAAGCTCTGGCTACCCATTTTTGGCATTCATTGTCGTGCGTTTACGTACATAAGAAAATCTTAAGTGTGTACTAGTTTCCCTCTTTATTGAGAAATGTTTTTTTTTAAATATTTTTATGTATTAAACGTGGATTTTCATCAAATTTCTCTGTCACAATATGCACAATATGATGATATGAAATCAAATTTCTCTGTCACAATATGAACTATAAAAACTAGGAACACCTAGTTTTTATAGTTTCGATAAAATTATCCCCAGGGTACAATCATAAAGACTAAATAAAATTTTAAATATGCAAACATTCATATAATTTCCTAAACTAAACAAACTTATGGTGGTGTAATTTAAGCTTAGAAAATTACTTTCACAAACACGGAAGTGGTGTAAGGCTCAAAAAACTCTGTCTCCGTTATTCTTTTAAGCAAAATTTCTTAATATGCATTAGAATCATTCCTAAAAGAACTTTGTAAAAGCATTGCGCCGGCAGCGAGCGCCAAGTTACCACCAAACTTTTAATGGTCTCTCACTAAGCGTCATCGTTCGTCATTTGTCACGTTGTAGAACCATCACTCCATATTGCCGCACTTGTTTTCATAACGAATTTAATCCGATTAAGTGCTATGGTAGGGTACTAAAAGCTGGTACAGCTTTTACAGCAAATAATGTTATTTGAACTAAGAACGATCATTGTATTGAGAAACGTAAGAAAAAGAAAAGTATTGTTTCATGTAACTCAATTAATAACTGTGTGAAATGTGAGTGTATGTTTGTGTGTATTTTTGTCACATCGTGGCAGGGCGATATTCTACCGGACTACTCAAGAACAGAAATACATTTTAAATTAATATAATATGACCGTTGGTTTTAAAAATAGTAGTGATCTTTCAAAATATAAACAATACAAACACAAAGTTTATAATAGCTACATATATTTATTCTCGTAACAAAATCCCAAGTAACAGAGAAGAACATTACTCTTTCATCCAGAAGTAAGTTTTGATAACATTATTAATTGGAAAATGGTCGCTTTACATACATAATGCCAACGTTATTCTAGGGCAGTCTTTGTTAAATTATTATTCCCGACGGAGCATCTGTGAGCAAGGTTTCTTGCTAAGTACTTCTAAGAAAGCATTAGTAATTTTATAGATTTTTTAGACCTTCGGTTCAGATATTTATTTTATTTTCTATCATCACAGCGTCTCAACGCAAGAATAACGAGTTAGTTACGAATACTAAACATAAACGAACAAAAATAATGGAAAATCTGATAGTTTGAGTAACTGAATTTCATATTATACTTTCTTCATTTTCATGAAATTTATTCTTCAAACGTTTCTTTTCAGACACTTACAAGTTCAATTTTGTAACAAAAATCTATTGTATAATATAGACGCGGCATCAACTTGAAAGCACTTTCCTTACCGCTAAAAAGCCCATTGTTCAAGTTATAATCTGTTAAGTGGACTTGTTTGCTGAAACTGTAAACTGTCGATGGTCAGAAAAGATTATCAACAAGGCTTTATGATTTGCTTACTTTCATTAATAATTCACATTTAATGGATCCGGTGACTGCCTCCGTGGTGTCGCGGTTAAGCGCTTGGTTTCAAGTACGGAGGTCTTGGGTTAGATCCCCAGGGGGTGGTAACCTCACAAATTTAATTTGTAAGACTTGACCCAGACTGGAAGGATATTGCAGGCTTGAATCACCTGATTATCCGAAAATTAAGATGATTCCATGTTTCGGAGGGCACGTTAAGCCGTCGGTCCCGGCTACTACTACGGTAGTAGTTGTTAGTCTGCCAACCCGCAATTGTCCAGCGTGGTGGATTTTGGCCAAATCGCCCTATATAGGGTAGGCTCGAGCCCCATGGTAGGGACATACATGGGCTGTGAGAGAATGGATCCGGTACGATATTTTATTAGAACTTAGTATGGTATTTATTACTTTGTAATTATCCTCGCCACAGATAATTTAATACAGATATGTATACATTCACTGATTACAAACAAAAAGTGTAGATATAGCTTTAGGATTACAAATCTCTCAGTTATTTTTAGAATTAAGTGTGAAAATAAACAATTCATGGTTAGATTTGAAAAAAGGGTAGCGAGGAGAAATCAGTGATAATTATTTGTACCTCTGCCAACACCTTCGGGGATATACAGTGTGAACGTTTGCACACTTATGTCGCGGGTTCATCACACAAATGTTTAAACCCATAATATCCAGATCCAGAAGTACACAGTAGTCGCAATCCACTAGGCCAAGGACGACGACTAACCCTTGTTATAGATAAAGAAGAACAATGCGAACATTTTTTCAAATTCTAATTAAATCGTAAACATAACAGGCAACGATACCCTTTACTTGTATTTTTTTAAAACTCGATTTAAACAAACATTCAATTCAAAATATTCATAAGCTCTGGTTACCCCTTCTTGGGTATTCAAGCTATGAGTTGAGTATAATATAATTTAAATATAGGCGGGTGTTTAGTAAACACTCCATATGTGACGAGTTTAGTCAAAACATCGGCGAACTATAAATACGTTTTAATTAACTATCAAAGAACTCAACTTAATCTTTAGTCCAAAGAGCACGTTGAAGAGAATTGAAGGAAGAACTGCGGCGATTGTCCTATGCACTTGTTCGACTCTTTGCGCTGAACTGATGGTACTTATGGGGCTCAAGAGCAGCAGCTCGGTCTGACAATGCGCCCACATAGAATGTTTACAAATACTTGCACAATGCCTCTCGCTAACTTTCCTCATTTGTGATGAAAAAAGTTACGTAGCTCATTTTGTAGAGCTCATAACAGACCAAAGCGCTCGACTTATAACAGAGCAAACATACGAGAAATATGTAATTTTAATTCGGATTTTACTGAGCTTCTTTTTAAATCAATTTTCTCTTACAAATGCATGTGACATGGTTATGTAATATTTTCGTTACCAGGAGGATAATTAACTTAGCTTTTTCGTTAAAACTCTTTTAAATCAAAGCTTTTGCAGTTTGTCGGCAAAAGTATGTTAGGCGTTCTTTTTTCTAATAATCACGTGACAGATTTTTACATGACGTGTGTCGTAGTTTTCTTTATGTTTTTCTCCAAGATTTATAAATGGACCACACATCCGAACACGAACGTACCTTACAATTTCACATATAAACTTCATCCGATTTCTTCATTTGTATGTCTCAAGTTAATAAGTTGTTATTAAAAATTGAAATCATTTGATAGATTGTAATGCAATAATAAAACTAGAATTTTGGTTTGCTCTCAAAAATCTTTAACACGAGTATTATAATACAATCTAATTGTAACATATTTCTTCAGTACCTCGGCTCGGCTTAAAATTACACTCACTCATTTCGGCTTTGAGGTTTATTCATTTTTGGTCGGGCGATATGGCTAGAGGCAAAATGATGAACGCTCCTTTATTTTATCTTTTCCCCATTGAACTTCCAAAAGAGGGGCTAATTCTGAAGATCATTTTCACTCAGTTGAAAAATTCTTTCTTTTCAATAAAAATATCGAAATAGTTTTACTGAATTTACATAATATCAACTAAGTAGGAGCAACTTATAAATATGTTACAAGCAAAATGTACAAATAAATAAATTCTTGTTAATGTAGCCATCAAATACTTTAAGCAAGATAAAAATGATTTAAAATGTCGCTATATTTACTCTTGAACTAATAGGGGTTTTTAGTTCATTTAGCTCGTTCAGTTTATTTAACGAAAAAGCATCGAAACTTGAATTTATTAAGAACTTTCACTTTTACGAACCTTTTTCACTTTGGCTTAAGTAATTCAGAGAATTTTGTGAAAACATTCAGGCCCCTATTTCACCACTCTGAGAATTCAGACATTTGTCAAGAAAAAGTATAACTGCACCGATTTCATTTATTAAATATTCGACACTTGTTTTGCTTATCCGAAATTTTTCCCTAAACGCAAATTCAGTTATGTTGAAGGAGAAATTTATTCGTTCTTTATACATTGTCCTATATGCAAATTCATCTAAATCACTATCACTGCTACTATGAGCGCCATTTTGTAACTAAAAAATACGACAATTGTAACGCTAGCCTGACACAGCCTCGATCTCATGTCAACAATTTCCGACAAATCTACAAATATGTCGAGTTGGAAAACTTATCCTTGTTTCACAACATAATTGTCATTAGCTTAAGTTATCGACAATTGTAAGATTATGCCTGTCATGTTAAGAAGTATTTCTATAGAAAATATTTTTCAAACTTATTAGTTCTTACCTGTCACTGACATTTTTCAACCGACATATGTCACTGATAATTGTCATGTTGGTGAAATAGAGGCCAGGTTTTATGTGAATTTTCTATAAGCAGAAAAAAACGTTTTTTTGTTTGAAAAAGCATTTATCACAGTAAAGCAAGCTGTAGTAATGCTACCCACACAGCCAGTAATACAACCAGCAATACGGGAAAAAAGTACGGAGTACTCTGAACATATCCGATTCAGAGGACTCGACCTCTGCCACCTCTCATCTTTGAAATTATTAATTTGTTTGTATGCAGTCAAAACGTTTTTACAACTAAATCTTTTTCTGAATATATTTTATTTATTTTATTATGAAAATTATGAAAATAGGATAAAGATTACAAAAACTGAAATTTGAGCCACATAAATGAATACAATTTGGCAACCTCTAGACCCTCTTTGTGTGATAGCTAAGTAAGCAGAATAAAACTCAATAGAAATAATTTCGCCGACAGTAAAGTAATTTAGAAACTGTGTCTGAAATATGTTATACCATATTTAAAATATTTGCATCATAGAATAAAGTTAGCAAAGCTTTCATAAACATTTGTTAATGACATGAATTTGTAGTGTTTCAGACACTCAGAATTGTTGCGAACTTGCTAAATTATTATAAAGGCGCACCTTTTTGCATGTTAATAGTTTGTTTTTTGTTAATTTTAATTATTAATTCGAGGTTTCATATTAAATGAAGTGATGTGAAGGACAATTTTGTTCTTATTACTCTTAATCAACAACACATTTATTTTGATAAGGATTAATATTAGGTTGACAAAAACATGCAAATAATTGGCAATAATGCATTAATTTCGACTAAATTTGATTACCATAAAAATTGTTATAGTGAGTCAATCTTAAAAGCTAGACATATGCTGTCGCAGACATTTTTTAATCCTTCAATACATACTTTTTGGGTAACTTCAACCGTTTACGCAGTGCACACAACGGAAGCCTGCAAATATGAATAATTTTCCCCGTTTTTGCAACATCTTTCGTTGATTCGCAGCGTGATGATATATAGCCTAAAACCTTCCTCAATAAATGGACTACTCAATACAAAAATAATTTTTCAATTTGATTGGGTAGTTCCTGAGATCCTAGCGTTCAAACAAACAAACTCTTCAGCTTTATAAAATTAGTATAGATTGGCGAAAAGGTTTTACCCAGTTTACTCAAACGAAGAATTTGGGTACGAAAATAATTCAGAAGGGTTGTATTCCGTTCCTGTTGTCTTATTGCTAGAAGAGAATATCACTTCTGAAATAGAGGTCTCTTGTGGTTTACTTTCAGTTGAGGAGGCAAAGAAATAATATTTGATGCACGGAGTGGTTCCTCGAAAGCTGTGTTGAAAATCGTTCGGAGATGATAGAATTATTTGAATATTTTCCGAATTCAAGTAGTACTCGTATAACTACAAAAAGGTAAAAAAAACAGGCTTTGCAGTTTGAAATTCCTCAGCCAATTTTGGAACTATTGAGGAAAACATAACTATGCTGGTTTAAAAACCTGTACACACTAATCTTCGCATTTCTGGCTAAGCAAATATTTATTGTGCCTACTCATAATTGGATATAGTTTGGTTAGGAATGTGATGTAAAGGAATGTTTATTTTTGTGACATTGGTGATCAGTGAACGAGATGTAATCAATAATAAATAATCGAGGGATATTGTGATGATACCAAGAAGCACTTTAATATAGGGATGATGATGTGAACATCAAGGAGGGATAAACTAATAGAACCGCCTTACAGATTACAGGTTCATAATACAAGTCAAAGTCCTCTGTGCTGTAAAATATGAGTATACATTTTCAATACACATTCTGAATTAAATAAGGAATTGAAAATTCTGACTACAAATTTCATAAATAACTAGCAGTTTTAATATAATATTTCAATTTGATTTTTCGGATCATATTGTCTAGGTATTAATTTAATAGTATAAATTTAATTAAAGGAGGTAGAATTTTATGAAGACTATTATTATTTTTGCGTTTAATTTAATTACTCCTTTCTGAATTGAGTTTATCTTAATTGTTATAAATTTACCATCATATAAGTGCTAATTTTGATTCGATTTTAGTGCATATCAATTATTTGTATTGGTAATTTATGTTAGTAGATTTAGTAATAAGTTTTTGCTACGCCTTTGCAGGGTACGAACACATGTATCCATTTATTTTCTTTATGTTATATAAATGTAAGCGAATATATGTGAATGCAATAAAAAGATGAAATGTATTTGATTATACCTTTAAAAGTTTCAAGTTATTTTGAAGGACATAGATTTTATCGATTTAGTGAAAATGTGTTTTTCATTCAGATGATATAAAATTGACTAAAGTATCCGCTAACCACAATAGTAGTTAATAGTGCAAGTATTAGTATGAAAGTAAACTGAAAGATCACGGTAAACTCTACAATTGAGAATAGATAAAAAAACATAGCAAAGCAAAGATATCATACTTGTTTGGTTTCCCATCTTGGGTTAGGCGAAGCGTGAGGTTTAATATATTTCTTGTCAAACAGGGATTACGAATATATATAGGGTATGAAATCTATACTTATAATAAATCTGTAGAGAATTCTGTACATGAAATATATTTTCAAAATAACTATCAGGGGGTGATTAGGGATCGATACTGATGCCAAAAATGCAATCACTACAATTTTTGTCTGTATACTGTCTCTCTGTCTGTCTGTCGGTTTGTATGTTCCTTATGCAAACAAAAACTACTCGACGGATTTGAATAAAACTTGGTACAATTATTCTTCATACTCCTACGCAGGTTATAGTATACTTTTCAGCGGAGTAGTAAAGGGGAATTTCGGGAAATTTTGTGGAAACGGGTGAAGTTACTTCATTTTTTAAGCTTTCGTCGCGTGTGCATTCTTAATGGTTAAAGTTACATAGAAATCACGTATGACGGAAATATTTTACATAAATTTGTCTAAAAAATATTCCAGAATAGCATATGTCTATCTTTTATGGTTGACTCACAATAACCCGTGTAACTCCTGATAGATTAGCAGTTCGGAGTATTTTGATTATATTTGTTTACTCTTACGTTTATAATACACTCACTAATCCCTTATTACAAAAGTTAACATTACTACCTATTCAATAAAAAAAAATTATAGAAATCGGTTTAGAAACAATAAAATTATACATGAAAAATAATAGTCGCACGCGACCAAAACTAAATCCTTACTAATTTACATATTACATACTAGATGGCGACAGTAGTTGCATCCTACATTTTTTTTTGTAGAATGTTATAAATACTTCTTACGCCCGATTTCTGAATTGAGTATTCCAGCTGAGAACAACTTTAGTATCGTTTTGTATCATTCAGTTGTTAAGATTTCAATGGGACAGAACGATACTTAAGTTGTTCTCAGCTGGAATACTCAATTCAGAAATCGGTTGTTAGAATTTCACTCTACTTCAACTCTACCAACTCAACCTATGTTTAATTTCGGAGATACTGAACCGTTCATGAAAGCGTTTTCAAAATCACAAAGTTACACTATTTAGGAGTGCTAGAAGTTGTAATCAAGGCGCTAAAAATCATAAAACTTGAGCAGTAATTGAAGAAACCTCAGATATTTTAATACTACGCTACCCGTGCGAAGCTGGGCCGATCCACTAGTCTAGACTATTTATGTAAGTGATTATCAAGGCTAGGCTACCACCTCAATAATTTATTCACAAAGCACTTGGATATAGACCTTACCCTAATCAATCGCAACGTATGTAAATTGGAAGCATTCGATAAAACAAGTAGAAATCATCATGTAGAATACTCACTACTTCTCGTACCTCTTATCATTAATTAATATCCAAGTATATATTACGGGTCCATATTGGCTCACATAAAATTCTAAATCATATTTGTTGTCTTTCTAACGATTTGTGGTCATAATAATCACTCTTCATAATTTTATTTATCATACTTTCTTTATTCAAACATTTTTAATACTAACAACGGAGGTCATAACAGTTAGTGATCATAATTTTATAATGAATACTGTTACAACCAAGAATCTTTTTAAAACTATAATTTTTTTCAAGATCTTTTTTCTTCATAACATTCAATGGTCATATTGTTTTCATTAATTATATTGTTACTACAATAAACAAGCAAGCATGCATGCAAATAGCATGAATCATGCATTTAAGGTGCTCGCTCCACTGCGCTTCGCTCGCTCTTTTTATACATAATCTAACCTAACCTAACTAAATATGACCTAACTTTTCTTTGCCTGTGACCAACTCAAGCAGGGAGCGCAACCCCCCTGCACCTCCATTACATGCAATCAAGCTAAAAGCATGCGAACAAGCAAGCAACTATAGATAAAAACACATATAATTAATAATATTTTTTTAAATTTTAGACTAAAAAACATTTATGAATATTATAGTTATTTATTGAAATGATTATATTGTCGGTCATTAGTATAAACAAATATATTAAAACAAATATTATTAAATAAAAAATGTATAATTAGTGATTTATGAATTTCGATGATTATATTTTTTAATATTTATAACTTGATTTTTTTTATGAAGACTGATCATTATGATTTTAAATGGTATGTGAAATATTTTTGGGCCTCCGATGGTGGGAGTTAAAAAGTTATGTAAGAGAAAGCGCACCCATATTTTACAGTCGGATAACGGCTGTTTATATTAGATGTTTTCTAAGTAAGATAAATAAGTCTCATGAACTCTTGAAATCGTAAGCCAGTAATATATTCACTGAAATAACATTTGTATGGCAGTTTTTAGGGTTTCGTAGCGATGTGCAAAAAATTTAAACCTTATACATGCGGTGAATTTTGTTATACATTTGAAAAATTACACGATACCTTCATAGTTGTTGTTGGTTGTGTATAATTATTAAGTATACTTTACTAAAAAGACACGTAATTACGTTGTTAATTAATGTCCTTTGGAACTTCGAGGCGACGAGACCGACACGAATATATTTCACAAGAACTTAGAAGAGTGATGGACAAGTTATCGCTTCGTCATAAACAGTTAACCATGGCTAGCAAGAGCGACCTTTCAACTAGACTAGTGGGTAACCCTGGCGCGACTACGTCGCGTCCAATAAAATGAGTTTATTTTGAAATTTTCCGACCAATCACAGCGCAGCTCTTTTGAATTTCTAGTGAGTTTTTCTGATTTGCCGGTTTGAAAAAATTCCGACCAATCACAGCGCATCTCTGATCGACTAAAGTTTGCGCGCGCTTATGGCACTCAAGCAAAGTCTATGGGCCAAAATCGAAACTTTGAAATTCTGTAACAATTAACTTAATCCAGTTACATCAGATGTCTGAATTTTGTGCACACCACGGCCGCGAACTGTACAAAATGATACCTGAACCTAATTTCTAGCTTAACTCATCGCGTCACAGGCTTCCGGGCAAGAAAGAGGCTTACAGAAATAATATATAAAGATAACACTTCGTATAAAACAGCCATCTCTTTCGCACTTACAAAGTATCGTTTTTGCTTTTATCTCATTCTTACCGACAGAATAATGATAAAATAACGCTCTTGTTAGGCCTCCAAATCGATTAAAGAAATTGAGAAGTGATCAGTAAAAACAGTCTAAACTTAATAAAAAAAATAACAAAACCAAACAAAATTATAACGAAATAAATGCACTTCCCTACCAAAAGGTAAAACGGGACCTTATCATTAATACTCCGCTATCTGTCTGTTTCCAGGCTAAATCTCATAAATCGTGATAGCTATAAAGCTGAAATTAATTATTACTTACTTAACTGAATTACTAATGCCGCTGTAACATCAAACACTAAAAAGTAAAAAAAAAAATTAGGGAGGTCTTCTCTTCAAAAAAATATATTAAAAATTGTAATAAATAGACGCTTAAAATTTTCATAGAATATTAACTTGTATATCAACTTTCCAAAAAAATATTAAATAACAGTAAAGTTCATATCAAAAGGGGACTCCCATACAAAAACGCAAATTGCCATTATAGATGATAGTATGAAACCCTTCGTGCGTGAGCCGACTCGCACATGGCCAGTTTTTTTCCCAATTTCTAAGCCTCAAGGTTATCCCACCCTTACATCGAAATATAAGGAAAAAGTTAACTTATTTATTTCAATACTATGGTTCATTATTTTGTTTAAATTATCAACCCTCATCCCTGACTTATTGGGTTAAAATAAAACTAACCCAATTATTCCCACGGGAATGGTAAGAGATAATTAGAGGTCTCTGAGATTTTTGGCGATGTGACTGGAGACTATAGGTGCTAAGAAGACTATCGAAAATAATACTTCATTAATATTTTATTAATGAAGTATTTGTTGCGATAGTCTCCTTAGCACTATTTGAGGAATATACTCCATCTACGGAACCTTCCATAAGCCATGAAGAGCCATACTTGGCCACCTTTACAATTTTAATCTGTAGCATTGAAAATTCAATCTAATATTTCTGATATTAGATGACATTTGGATATTGGATCGAAGTAAGAAATATTGCAGATATATTTGTTCAAATTCGTTTTCAGGAGATGCATAGAAATGTATTTATAGTGTAATTGAAACAAATTGGTTTAAATCTAAAAACATAAAGGTTGTATTTTAATCTATGTATTTAAACATTACTTATATTTTCTTAGCTGTCTTGTGAAATATTCTAAGTAACTTTCTTACAAGTACGTAGCAAGTAAATAGCGTTTAAATTAAAGAAGCATAAAGGAGCTATATTTCATGGACATAGTTACAAAGAATTGGATTTCAAATATTTGACAGAGACTCTGTTTTTCAAAGCAAATTAAACATTTCTCATTTCTGGGTATTGCAGTAGCTTAAAATGGTAAACCAATTTCATTTTGTAAAGCTAAGAAAATGATTCCATCAACAAAAGATTGTGGCTATAAGAGAGCTTTAAGGGCTCCCAAACATAAACACGATACGACGTCGCGTCGTACAATGATGCGGCGTCGTTTCACAATACGACATCGTACACCTCTTTCCATGCTGTTGTTTTTGAATTTTTATTCTTGTATTCTTCAGATGTTTTGTCCCATAGTACGGGACGCTGCTCGACTAAGGTAATTAAATGATCGACTTCAATAACATCCGTCATCTTTGAATTTTGAATAACAACTGCGCAGGATTGCATCGTGAGTTTCTAACGTCACGACGTCGTATCGTGAAACGACGCCGCATCGTTGTACGTTGCGTCGTCGTAACGTGTTTATGTGTTTGAGCCCTTAGACTGTGGCTAAAGATTTAGCTCACCCCCGATCTTTTATAAAATATATCTTTCTTCCTTTAAGTAATAAAAAGGAAACAAAGTAATGCTATCTACTTAAGCGTACCCTCTGCGATTTAAATAGCAATAAAAAGGTTACGTTGTTGGCTAAAGATTTGGTGGCAATTGATGAACAAAGGCTTTGTAGTGAATCTGTAATCATGCTAATTATATGAGTTGTTAATAAGTTTGTTTAGATATTCATAAACTACCTAAATACAGGAATGACACATTAACATTATTGGATTGAATCAGGCGTTACTTTGCGGAAATCCATAGCATTAATATTAGTATTACATTAACATTAATTATTTCATAAATCAACAATAAATAAAAAAAATATTAAAAAAATTGTTTATACAGATTTGGTTACATACACAGTAGTAGCTTAATACATAGAACACTCGCCTATCCCGCGACCAGTTAGGCGTGGGCTCTAATCCCGGGTCTAGCCTTATAGTAATGTATATGTGATTCATTTATCAAGGGTAT
Organism: Bedellia somnulentella; assembly: GCA_963576735.1. NCBI lineage: Eukaryota > Metazoa > Arthropoda > Insecta > Lepidoptera > Bedelliidae > Bedellia > Bedellia somnulentella. The sequence goes on along the minus strand of OY755175.1, from coordinate 9,200,692 downwards.
TATCGGTAAGGGACAACGCCGAGGAGATCCCCACATGGTAAAGTTGTAATTAGTTATGTGACAGTATATTGTTAAGAAACGGCGATAGGCCTGGGTGCAGGTGTGCTATCACGTGAATACACTGTCCAAGCAAAATATATAAATATTAGTACCTATACGATGTAAACGTTTCGGAATTAACTTAAATCTAATATTAAATTGATAGTTAATAAATAACATAACATAAACGTTCACGCCGTTTATCCCCGAAGGGGTTGGCAGAGGTACCAATACTCCTGAACTAACATGGCAAGCGCCATCTAGTTTCCAGAGAAGGTACCCACGTTTTGCTTAGACATTGTACTCACGTGATAGGGGGCAGGCCTATCGTCGTTTTGTATGAATACACTGTCACACGACTAAGTACAACTCAGCCATGTGGGTTTCCTCACGATGTTTTCCCTCACCGTTAGCAACCATGATAAATTAACCACACATATGACTTTAGAAAAGACAAATTGGTGTAGGCCCGTCCCAGGATTGGAACTCACGCCCTTCTGTTTTTCGGGCGGGTGTTCTACCCACTGGACTATCATGTCCTAATAAATAAAGGAAAGAAAAATTCGCCCCTAGCGGGGATCAAAACCGCGACCTCCGGATATACACCACCGTCGGTCGTTGCTCTGCCAATTGAGCCATAATGTCAAGCTACTAGTGCTAAATTCTTCATTCCTTTGTTTCTTTTACATTTTTTAAGTAGTGTTAGCGTTACCTAACTCCGATTTTTTTACAAATTCGGAAGGTGACTTGTCTACCTTTACAAATAGAATGCAAAAGTTAGGAACGCTTCACTATTACATAAGTAGAATGTTTTTGTTTATGAAAACCTCGTGTGGGGATTGTTGTTACTAAATAAAGGAAAAAATTTCGTTGTACTATCACAACATCTACACTACCAACAGCAAAATTTAAAATGAATTTATTCTAAGTAATTATAAGGTTATGTTTTCAAAGTATCCTCACGGAGAAACACTTCTGAGAAATTAGAGCAAAATTAGCACACAGATTAAATTTGCCTCAATTTACATACTTGTTACTTTCATTGTAACACTTATTCGGGGAACGATATCACATGAGGGAATTCAAACCACTCTCTTTGCTTTGAACTTTTTCACAATAAATTGTAAGAAGGTGTCTCCATATAAAATACGCTCATTAAACGCGAGCAATCACTTTCTTCTATTCATTCGTCATCGTCTTTATTACAATGAAAATGCGAAAATATGCAGAAGTGGTTTTATTTACTTACACACTTATACTCACGTCCATTATTTCCATTGAGGTAGGCACTTAGTACGATTTTGGCAAACCTCTCTTGCTTCCCTTACATTCATAATTCTTCTCATACATGCTCCTTTATTCTTCTCACTTCGGGCCCCCGCAATTGGGACGTTTTCTATTTGGTCTAGAAACGTTTTACGAGGCCGTCTTCTACTAACAATCCCATCCACATTGGCTCTTTACAAGTTGTTTTATTAACCTGCAATTCCGTAAACTATGGTAAAGTAAAATATTATATAGTGCTAGTAGGACTTGTGTAAGGAGGGGTCTAACACCATTATGTTAATCAGTGCGAATCACGATGCAGAAAATTACTATATATATAGGGTAAAACATTTAGGGCCGGCGCTGACTGCCGGCATGGCACGGCGTGTCATGGCAAAGGATTTCGGTACTGATATACCCATAGTATTACAGATACACCATAGAATTCATGTTACTTTATTTTGAAACAACGATGCCGAGGGAGGCCACGGTAGGACAGAACGTGCCTAAGCATGCCACGGGATGCCGCGGCGTACTGCTGCATCTCGCGAGACGCACGCGCATGACACGGGCCGCCAGTACGCGGCGCAGTCCGTTCGCCGCGCGGGGGGAGGGCAAGGGTAGGAGTGTATAATACGTTTAATACTAAATCTCACTCAATCATTATGAAAACAACTAACTTTGAACATGCGCGGAGTTATTTGCCGTGTCATGCCACGGCATGCCGCGGAAGGCCGTGTTATCCTTCGGAATGCTGCAGCAGAACTTACCGTGCCATCTTGTGCCATGCCGGCAGTCAGCGCCGGCCCTTAGCTTCCTGTCCGGCTAGTAGTAGTAAGCGATGGCTGCTTTATCCCACGCGATAATGATGATTGATGCTTCTTAGATGGTCTCATTACATTTTTATCTTGTTTGGTGTTGCACAGTTAAAAGATATTTCAAAATGCATACGTGGATAACGCTATTGCCAATCATATTTTGTATAAAAATATATATTAATAAATAGTATTAAATAACTTACGGTACGGCTATAAAAAGGAGTAGCAAGAATTAAAAATAATTTAGCCACTTTTAGAGGTTGAGTGGGGAAAGTATTGCAAAATAAAAGTCGTTAGTAATGGGTCTTCAACCGCATTTCCCAACAATAACTAAAAAAGTTCATTGCAGCGTCCTTGAGTCACGTTTTACGACACTCGCGGGAAGAAATAGGTGAGTGCTATTCTAAGCCAACAACACTACATAGCACAGGACCCATAACAAAGGATTTATAAAAATAATGCATAATAATAGATTTATATATAATTTAATAATTTGTCAAATGCTCAATATGCTGTGCTATTCTGACTATAAAACATAACATAATAACATAAACGTTCACGCCGAATATTCCCGAAGGGGTTGGCAGAGGTACTAATACTTCTGAACATCACGTGACTTTGTCACCTGGTGTTCAGAGTACCCACGTTTTGCATGGACAGTGTACTCACGTGATAGGGGGCAGGCCTATCGCCGTTTTGTACAAATACACTGTCACATGACTAAGTACAACTCAGCCATGTGGGTTTCCTCACGATGTTTTCCCTCACCGTTAACAACCATGATAAATTAACCACACATATGTCTTTAGAAAAGACAAATTGGTGTAGGCCCGACCCAGGATTTGAACACTAGTCGTTTGCACGATAACCGAGTGTTCTACCCACTGGGCTATCACGGTTGCACGGACTATAAAAGTTGCTATTATTGAGATAATGAAGTTTTCATTCAAGGAATAACCTATGACTTTTGTGGAAGGATGGAAAGATGCATTAAATTTTAATCACTCAATGTTAAGTGTGTTGATAACGAAATAACTTTCAAATAATGAAAAGATAGTACATTAGAATGACACAGTTCTCTTCAGGATAACTCTGGACTCCAAGCTCCAATGGGGACCCCATATTAGCTCACTAGCTGGCAGGCTAAGTTAGTGCTGCATATGCCGTTAAGTAAATAAGACATTTGACAGATGTACATACCGCTCGATTAGTTTATTACAGCTATTTTTATAGTGTAATGTATTACGGTATTTTACTCTGGGGTAGAGCAGCTGATGTTGGTTCAATATTTATTCCCCAAAAGAGAGCAATAAGAGTTATTTATAATTTAAGATGACGAGATTTCCTGAGGGAATTGTAAAAAAAACATAAATATAGTGGTGCTGCCATGTCAATATATTTATATAAAAAAAGAAAAAAAACATATTTATGTAAATATTATGTATTTAAGAAAAAATCAGGCTTCTTATGTGAACAATAGTGACAGACATATTCGAAATCTAAGAGACAACAACAAAATTTCGATACCAAAATACAGATTGTCTAAATTAATACATCTTTCACGGGGTTATGCGTAAAAATGTACAATAAAATACCTGAGGATATTTTAAATGTATCAGAAACTAAATTCAAAACAGTAGTTAAAAGAAATCTTAGTTCGTAAGCCTATTATAATGTTAATGATAAAATGGCTTGGTGCCATCAGGGCTCTATGCAAGATGTTTCCGGGCTACCACTAAAATTGTAACAGACATAAAAAAAGATGTGGGTTGATGAATTCCTTACGGGTTCTTCTCTCAACGAAACACCTTCCAAATCATGAGACATTTAAAAAACGAGGATTTATCATTTCACTTTGAAATAAATGATTATTTTATTTTATTTATCTCTTATTTAAGGATATTAATATCAATTTGGCTTCTCAAATCTAATGACACTTGTAACTAGGAATCAAAATACACGTGGATTTAGATATTATACCGAATTGTGTAATGTAAAGTATAACTATTAAAATGTTCATTCTTTATGCGGTGATGATGCGGAGGTATATCTATTTATATTTTAATAACCACAATCTAAATATATTAGAAACTTATTAGATTTTTCTTAAACATAAACATAATACATAAACGTACACGCCGAATATCCCCGAAGGGGTTGGCAGAGGTACTAATACTTCTGAAAATCACGTGACTTTGTCACCTGGTGTTCAGAGTACCCACGTTTTGCATGGACAGTGCACTCACGTGATAGGGGGCAGGCCTATCGCCGTTTTGTACGAATACACTGTCACATGACTAAGTACAACTCAGCCATGTGGGTTTCCTCACGATGTTTTCCCTCACCGTTAACAACCATGATAAATTAACCACACGTATGTCTTTAGAAAAGACAAATTGGTGTAGGCCCGACCCAGGATTTGAACACTAGTCGTTTGCACGATAACCGAGTGTTCTACCCGCTGGGCTATCACGGTTATATTTATCACGGTTAGATTTTTCTTATTAGATACATAATTTTCAAACTCTGCCTACCCTTTTTAGGGATTTATAACTGTTAGTTTATGTATGTATTTCAATAGTTCTATTTTCATTTTCTCTAATGGATCTGGTCACACGGTTAATATGTTAAGCTTCAGAGGCAGGTTCGAAAACTGTGGGAGGTACACTCTAACTACGACTTAGCGAGATTAGGTTAGAATTTTTCTCTAACGTGGACACTCTGAATACTCGGTGAAAAGAATTATATATTATGTTCAGAAGAATTATAGCTGCTACCCCTTTGGGGATTTATGGCGTAAACGTTGTGTTTATTTTAGGATGTGAATGTCGGCAAAATATTCCGATATTATACAAATATATACATACATATACTCATGGGTATTAATCCCTTAACGGAGAGCTTTGGAATGAGATAGAACGAACGATGAATAGATAGAACGATGTATAAACGATAGAACGATATATAGAATGATAGACCGATATTTAAACGATAGAACGATATAAAGAACGATAGATAGAACGAAAGAACGATATATAAACTATAGAACGATATTTAAACGATAGAACGATATAAAAAACGATATATAGAACGATATATAGAACTATAGAACGATATATAAACGATAGAACGATATATAGAATTATAGAATGATATATAAACGATAGAACGATATATAAACCGTAGAACGATATAAAGAACGATAGAACGATATATAAACGATAGATAGAACGATAGAACGATATTTAAACGATAAAACGATATAAAGAACGATAGAACGATATATAAACGATAGATAGAACGATAGAACGATATTTAAACGATAGAACGATATAAAGAACGATAGATAGAACGATTGAACGATATATAAACGATAGAACGATATGAAGAACGATAGTACGATATATAATTGATAGAACGATATATAAACGACAGATAGAACGATATAACGATATATAGAACGATAAAACGATATATAAACTATTCAATTTATTTGTAGGGATATATTTCATTATTATTCTTTTTTTAATAATATGATCAAATATATTTACACATTTAACTATATATACAGGTTAAAAATAATAATAATAATATATGAAAAACCTAACCTAGACTAAATTATATACAAAATGCTCTCGAAATCTCTGCCGCCTGGTGGCAGGGTTCCGAGAAAGCTGGCTGCATTTCCCCTTTGAATCGCTAAGCTAATTCTTTGAGCGAAGAATGCGCCAGCCCTTGGATCTCCGCATTTCTCGATCAGGCGCGCGTCTGGGCCCCACGGACCGAGAGTCTCTACAGCAAAAGCTGAGAAGTAATGCTCTTCAGCTAAATTGCTGTATTTGCGCCTCTTCAGACCCTTTAGATGCAGACCCCGACAAATGAGACGGAGCTAGCGTGTCGACGCAGGAAGCGTCTCACACTAGCGTCCTCCCATTCTTCCATGGAATCAATGACATTCCGTCTGGTCTCTTACCATCGCCCCGCAGCAAACCTGAATGCTCCAGGATTGCTGGTATGTCGACAGTGGTAAGGGCCCGTTTGATAATATCATTGATTGCAGCATGGTGAGGTATGCGACCAGCACTACGACGACATGATAATCCATGGTGCCCCAACTGATCGACAAATACTACACAGCGGCAGCGATGTCTTTCATTTATTTTGGTGCCCAATCGCAAACCCATAGCTAGAGAAAAGGAGCCTCTGTCTAGCAATGTGTCGAGGTTGCTCGATGGTAATGCTCTCAACCAATGCCCAGAATCTGGCTCACAGCAAGCCAAGAGACGCACCCGCTCCGCCAAGTCAAGAGCTGAACTAAGAAGATTTGCTTGAACTTGACAGCAGAGGGGCTCGTCCCATTGCCTCTGAGATGCCAGACTAATGGGAACATTGACAGTAGGACCAACTTTATCCATCCAAAACTTCTTAGCATCTGTGAGATCAATGATCTCTGCCGAACTTAAAGCGTTACTAATGATGCTTAAGAAAAGATTTTTATTGGCAAAACCAGATAATAAGAAAGCTGGTAAGGCTATACTTGAAACGCTGCGGATGCCATACCACCGTACCGTATTGGGAGCGTGGCTTGTGTCCAGCAGCGTTCATTTGAGGAAATGTTAAGAATTTTGATCAAAGTGTTTTTAATCACGTTGTCTATGTCCGAAAGGACGTTTTTGTTTTCGCATCCCGCCTCGTTCCCATGTCACTCCGTATTTAAACGACGCTAAATTATTGAAAATGCAGGCACGTAGGCAACTACATCTCGCAACTCTGCTTTTCGGTGTTATTCGACACGAATCTCCTGACTATTTGTATAAAAAATTGCAATGGTCTAAAAGTGGCTATCAATTTAAAGTCAGGGCGATTGTGCCAATGCATCGTTTGGTGGCTTTTCGAGGCAGTTTCAGATTCGCGGCGTCCAAATGCTGGAATGACCTCCCTCCACCAATTCGTAGTCTAACCAGTAAATTCACCTTCAAGCGAAAGCTTAAAAACCTTTTGCTACTTCAACAAAATCCTTTGGCTAATCCCCCACCCATTCTTCCTTATTAAATAGAAGTAGACAATCAATGGATCAAACAATTATATTAGTTTTCCCTTTGTAAATAAAGTATACGGATATATATGACTATTTGAAATGTCTTTGCTATTATCGTTTATTAATTTTTAGTTATGTGTCGTATGATTATGATTGTATGATGTATTTCGTTGTATTTTATTTATTTAATTTTTTCTATTTAACTTTTTGTCAATTTGTTTAAATATATCAATATTGTATATTCATGTTTATGGTTCTGTTGATTTGTTTGATATTTTTATATATTTAAAATATATGCATGCATTATGTATATATATATTAATAGTTCGTGCATCACCTCTACTTGGCGGTGACTGAAAATCAGTGTTGTGAGGTATTAACTCACAACGAAAATGCTGAGTCATCTGCCAATTCATTGCTACGCAGGTAAGGCCCATAGCACACGACGTATTTTATACGCGCCGACGACGCGCGTATTAGGAACGCGCGTTTTCGGCGCCGTTGGCGCTGATTTTTGCGTTTGCATTCATGAAGCGCGTATACGCGCGTATAAAGCGATGCAAACGCGCGTACAAAGGAGCGGAGTAGGGGCAGGGGGGAGGAGATGCGCTCACGCCACCACTGACTGCACCGCCCGCGCCTCAGTTGTATTGATTGTTAAGATATATGACCTGCTTCGTCAAGTTAAATGTTAAGCTCTATGGTTAGGCTTGACATTACCGTTTTTGGTTTGAGTGACAAGTTTATTTTCCACAACATTCTTTATTTTACTCCTCTCGATCCATCTATTAACGTTGATAGTTATTGTAAGCTGCGCGTGTATATGGTTCAAAATGGAACACTTCGACACCGACCGCTTTATTGCAGAAATTAACAATCGTCCAGCTACATGGAATTCTCTACTACCCGAATATTCTAACAAAGTGTTAAAAAGAAATGCTTGGGATGAATTGTGCCAAATTTTTTATAACGATTTCAATGAAAAAACCAATAAGGAAAAAAACCTGGCAGGTAATTTTTATTATATTTATTTGTTTTAGGACTAGGTACACAAGAACATCGCCGCGCCGCCGTAAAGATAGGCCACTCATGTCGCGTGCCCACGTTTCTATAGGAAGTTAATAAGCACTAGCAGTATTTTTTTTACTTATTGGAACTAACTACTTAGTACCCTAAAACGTAGGCACACGACATGGGGTGGCTATCTTCACGGCGCACGTTGGGTCGAATCTGAAAAAAAGGAACTTATGAATTAAAAATTTGTCATGATATTTCGCTAAATATTCGTTTTTAGAAAAAAATTACAATTAATAAATGGTGATTGTATTCACGGTTTCTGTCGATGGACTGAACAAATAATTGACATTTCGAAAAAAAGTTCCTTATTTTTTCAGATCCGCCCGCCGATACATAAAATAGGAAAACAGTAGATCATGTATTGTAATTTAGGGTACCTACCTAGGTACCCTAAATTTTAGAATATTGCCATGGTACTGCACCTTCATCGCTAATAAAATAATCAGTGTACATATTTCGTATCGTGGTTCCGCTTAATTGTACCTGTGACCGTCTTGTACCAATCGAAATCAAACTTGCATTTTCAGGAGGATCTTCTAAACCAACTATACTCAAAGACTTATGAAAATTATAACTGTCACGTTCACGTATGAAATTATGCAGCATACAACAGGCTTTCACAATAGCCACACTGAAGTCCACGCTAACGTTCAGTGGTCGATTGAAGATTTTAAATTTGTTGCTTAATATACCAAATGTACATTCAATGTATCGTCTGGCACGTGTCAAACGATAATTATATATCCTTTTTTCTTGTGGCAAGATTTTTCCAGCGTAAGGTCTCTGCAAATGTTGAGATAATGCAAAGCCTTCATCTCCAACAAACGTAAATGGTATTGGCACTCCATTATTAGATATTGGTCTCGCATTCGGTATATTATAATTTCCTTGCCTTATCTTTTGGGTCCATTCACTACAATCATTTATTGTTGAGTCTGCAGCTTTTCCATAGCATCCAACATCTATATCGATAAATCTGTAATTTGCATCACATATTGCAAGCAATACAATGGAAAAATATTTTTTATAATTAAAATACTCTGATCCACTATGTTGAGGTTTTATAATTCTAATATGTTTTCCATCGATAGCCCCAAGTAGGTTGGGAAAATTTGCATATTTCATAAATCCTTCAGCAGTTTTTAGATGTGATTCTTCGGTTGGTTCTGGCATACAGATGTTTTTTAATTTATCCCATATTATTTTTACGGTTTCACGGACTATAATGCCTGCCGTCGTTTGCCCACACTTAAAGTCATAGTGAATATCTGAGAAATAACAACCCGTAGCTAAATACCTGAAAAAAAAGCATTATTAAAACTTCTATTGTCATTACGATGATGATAATTTTACATATTTAATTAAAATGAACATACACACAACTACTTATTTCAAAGAAATTCAAATTAACCTAATAAATAACTAAATTATTAACATTACATATTATTGTTTTCAGTCATTGAACTTCAAAAAAAATGGAAGAGTATTAAGGACGCTTATAAAAGAGACAAAGCGAAGAACAATAACTGTTCCAGTGGATCTGGAGCTAAGCCTAGAAGACCCTACATATATTCCAATTTGCTAACTTTTTTAGACCCGCTTTATGAAATAAGATCTCCAAGTCAAAACGATGATGCAGCACTGGGGCGTGACCAAGACTATGATTTTCAAAAGCCACATTCACCAAAGAAGTCAAAAAAGACTCCAAAACATGAAGACCCACTAGACAAATTGTATGAAGCACTGACAGCAAATCTCAAACAGTCTAAGGAAGTGAATAATACAATTTTATGTGAAAATCCCGACATTCTGTTCTTAGTTTCGTTAGGTAAAGATTTTTCTGCCATCAAACAGGAATTCAAGTTAGAGGCCAAAGCTGATATGATAAATTTAATTCGTAAATATAAAAATATGGGACAGTTATCGAGAACATTACATGAAAATAGATACCAAGGTGCATTTCAATATGAACATCAGTATGGATATCAGTCTGGATCTGGATATCAGTCTGAATTTCAGCCTCCTTATCCAAGTAATCAATCAGTGCCAAGAAACGAATCTGTCAGTTCACTCCAAAATTTGGATAGCAATGAATCGGTTACAAATGACTCCGATATCCTAACTGACATGTATGATGATATCGAATAAATATTTTTCTCTTATTAATAATCTAAGTGCGAATGATTTAAACTGCATCAGGTCAATAAATAAATAAATACATAATAAATAAATAAATAAAAAACTAGTTGTTTTCTTACCTCAATGTGATGAGCAAACGTTCTTCTGCCGATATACATGATCTCATTACTGTATTTTGACGAGTTAACTCTGGTTTTAGAATCAAAAGAAGTTCTTGGAATGACGAATGTGACATTCGATAACAATTATAAAATTTCTTCCATCTTCTACGTATTATAAATTTTTTAAACGTTGTATGATAATGACCACTCAATCTTTTTTCACTCGTAAATGGGTCTATCCAATAGATTCGCTTTTTTTTACTTTTTTTTCGTTTTAAAAGGAGTACTAAGGCCAACGTACGCAGTGTTGTCTCAACCGACGCCATTGTACAACTGAACAGAACAGTCTCTGATCAAAACGCAAAAGCTACAGCGCGTCTGTATTGCTGTTTCACGATCGCCCCATGTGCTTAGAGTACAAGGTTGCGTTCAAATCTCGTATGAAGCGCGTATACGCGCGTCATCTGCGCGCCATGCGCGCGTATAAAAAACGTCGTGTGCTATGGGCCTTAATAATTTTATTAAGTCATCATATATTTTGGTTCGTTTTTATTTATGTTTGCTTTTTTCTTATTTCATAACTCATGTTTTATTTTGAGTTTTTTTTTTATTATTTATTTTTGTTAATTTATATATTACTAGCTTTTTGCCCCGCGACTTCGTCCGCGTGGACTTCATTTTTTGCATCCAGTTTACATAATACCAAAATACCGAAAACTATCTCAACTTCTGTTTTTTATATTTATAAACCCGCGGGCGTTGTAAATGACATAAAGGACATTGAGGCTTTTTAAGTGATTGTTGGGCGATGCAGTTTGTGAACCATTAAATATTAAACTATTTATTAAACTATCTTTTATCAATCTATTTCCAAAATTGGATGAAGAATTAGTATCTCTGAAGCTATGGCTACCCTTTTATGGAATTTATGGTTGTTAGCAAATACTCATGAATGATTGATAGATGGATTTCATAAATTCAATCGCACCAAGTTTTATTATAAAATGTAAAAAAAACTCTATATTAACTTTCATTTGCTATATCAACCCGTTAGGGGTTGAGTTCCAAAACTTCCTTTTTAATTGTTCATAATAAACATGAAACAAATATACCAAGTTCCTATGTTCAGAAATGAGAATATCTTTAGTAAGTGTACAGATACGGATAGTAGTTAAGTTAGTACTGCGGCGGCGGCCCGGTGCTGCCCCTACACTGACCGTTGGTGATAGTGGGAGAGCTTACAGCAATTGCTCGGCAATATAGGGATGATTAGTGGTGGATCTCCATCTAAAATAATCGCTAAATTGAAGGGATAGTGCTTGCTATTGTTACGACATCTGTTCGCAAGTAGGAGATAGGATTTGCCACTACTAGAGAACAGATGGCGTTACTAGTATTTTAATAAGTAAAAAAAAGGAATTACTAGATGTTTCTCGAATATCGACTTTTCGAGAATGTGGTACTAGAACTTTCTGTAATATTCGCGTATTTGAGATTTGGCATATATAAAGAGCGACGCGTGCTACGGAGTATTCGAGTGCGAAGAACTAAAGCGAGAACAAGCGAAATACTAGAGCGAAGAAATTAAATACGACAGTGCAGTGATATACGGATTACGGAAATAAGCTTAACGGTGTGGACAGTGTTACTATAACGGAGTAAATTAGTGTTGTTAATTAGTGCGAGTATCGATAGTTAATTATCGATAGTGTTTGTTGTGTTGTGTAAAGTGCGTTATTGGTCAATAAATATAATTACACCTTATTGCACGAAAGTGTGACTGGTATTTATCAAATTAAGAACCCGGTCGGTACGTAACAATTGGTGTCAGAAGTGGATTTGAAGATGCCAGTTATGCCGAAGGAAGACGGAAGAGAGGGTGTGAAGACACGCGCTCAGAAAGCCGCAGAGGGTGAACAGCTGTCGGAAATGAGGTCATCGGTCACGAACCCTCGGAGTGACATTCCAGAGGAGACGTCCGCGGTGACTAACGCGCCGTCTACATCAACGGCGCCGGCGGCCGCAACTAATACTGACTTGGCGATGATAGTTGAAATGTTTCAAAGCATGCGTGAAGCACAACAAAGCATACAGGATGTTGTGAAAAACATACATTCGGAGGTACAGGGTGTTGTGAAACAAGAAGTTCGTGAGTTGCGCGAGGAACAGCAAACTAAGTTCTCGCAAGTTCTCACTGCGGTCAATGAAGTCAGTGGTCGGGTGGTTACTGTGGAAAAAGACGTAGAGCAGATGAAGGAGCAGGTAACCACTATTGAGAAAGATATCGATGACATGAAGACCGACTTCCGCGGAATGGAGAAAAGGGTTCTGCAGCTTGAATCACGACCGGTCAAGGTTGTCTCCGGTGAGAATGTAGTAGCTGTCCATGGTACTCGTGTGAAGGTTCCTCCCTACGATGGAACAACATCCTGGTCGGCGTATAGACATCAGTTCCAGACTGTTGCGGCTGCCAATGGTTGGACTGATGAACAGTGTTTGACTGCACTGACGGTGGCGCTCCGAGGTCAAGCACTGTCAGTAATAGAGGCGCTGCCGACTCCGAGTGGTGGTTTCAAGGACCTGCTGGATGCGTTGGAGTCTCGCTATGGAGAGCGACACCTGGAGCACGTGTTCCGCGCTCAGCTGCGTGATAGGGTCCAGCGTTCCGGAGAGGGACTTCAGCAGTGGGCCCTTGAAATCCAGAAGCTCGTCCGCAAGGCCTATCCCAGTGTAGATCCGAAGACGGTGGAAATGAACCTGGTGCAAGCATTCGTCGACGGCATCAGAGATATCGAAGTGAGAACAGCGGTGAGACTTCAACACCACACGTCTCTCAAGGATGCCTTGGCGAACGCTCTAGAAGTTGAAGCTTGCCGCCAGGATACGCGCCAAACTCATCGACTTCGTGAGATTGCGGAAGCAAATGAGGACGTCAAGGTCATTAAAGCACCCGTCGGAAGGAGTACTGGACCGATTTGTTATGGCTGCGGGAAAAGGGGCCATTTGAGATTAAGTTGCCCGCTGAGGAAGGAAGAGCACCTACAATTGGTCGTGCCCAGAGCCAAGGTTAAAGATGTACTGCGGGAAACACATGACGGTGTTTCGGGCGGGCATCTTGGGGTAAATCGTACGTTGCAGAAGGTTCGTGCGAAGTTTTACTGGCTTCATTGTAGGGACGACGTACAGGACTGGTGCCGGAAATGTACAACGTGTGCCGCGGTGAAAGGTCCGCAGACCCGGAGTAGAGGGGGATTACGGTTGTACAATGTGGGAGCTCCCTGGGAGAGGATTGCCGTTGATGTGGCTGGACCGTTTCCACAATCAGAGTCCGGAAATAAATATTTCATGGTGGTGATGGATTACTTCACTAAGTGGCCTGAAGTGTTTGCCATACCCAATCAAGAAGCAATAACTGTGGCTACAAAACTGGTTGAGGAAGTGATCTGTCGATTTGGCGTGCCCCTGGAGATACACTCTGACCAGGGAAGAAATTTTGAGTCACAAGTATTTCAAGAGGTGTGCAAACTACTTGGAATGCATAAAACCAGGACGACGCCATATCATCCTCAGTCAGATGGAATGGTGGAGAGGTTCAACCAAACACTGGAGAGACAGTTGGCGAAGATGGTTGAAAAACATCAGAAGGACTGGGACAAACACATTCCATTATTTTTACTGTCTTACCGGTCAGCTGTTCACGAAAGCACGAAGGAAACACCTGCTTTCGTCAATTTCGGAAGAGAGCTACGATTGCCTGTAGATTTGTTGACAGGAGGGTCACCAGATGAGCCGCAGAGTGTAACTGAATATGTAAGCGATTTGAGGGAAAGAATGCAAGATGTACATTCCCTAGTGCGTGAAAATGGTTTACATGCTAGTGAAAAGATGAAAACCAGATATGACCGTAAAGCTAACACGCCGCGTTTCGAAGAGGGTATGCTCGTCTGGTTACACAATCCAACTCGCCAGAAAGGGAAGTCCCCTAAGTTACAAAATAGGTGGGAAGGACCGTACAAGGTGGTCACTAGAATAAACGATGTAACGTACAGAATTCAACGCCAACCTAGAGGGGCTTCGAAAATAGTTCACATCGATCGACTTGCGAAGTACCATGGAAGCAATAATACTCGGGACGAGTATTAATGTAAGGAGGGGGTAATGTTACGACATCTGTTCGCAAGTAGGAGATAGGATTTGCCACTACTAGAGAACAGATGGCGTTACTAGTATTTTAATAAGTAAAAAAAAGGAATTACTAGATGTTTCTCGAATATCGACTTTTCGAGAATGTGGTACTAGAACTTTCTGTAATATTCGCGTATTTGAGATTTGGCATATATAAAGAGCGACGCGTGCTACGGAGTATTCGAGTGCGAAGAACTAAAGCGAGAACAAGCGAAATACTAGAGCGAAGAAATTAAATACGACAGTGCAGTGATATACGGATTACGGAAATAAGCTTAACGGTGTGGACAGTGTTACTATAACGGAGTAAATTAGTGTTGTTAATTAGTGCGAGTATCGATAGTTAATTATCGATAGTGTTTGTTGTGTTGTGTAAAGTGCGTTATTGGTCAATAAATATAATTACACCTTATTGCACGAAAGTGTGACTGGTATTTATCAAATTAAGAACCCGGTACGTAACACTATTATTATATATAGTGCTATTTTAAGCTAACAAAACATGTTTTTTACAAAAAGCTTGAATTGCCTGAGATACGAACCTGGGACGATTGATTCATAATAGTTCTAATTAAATATTCATAGTAGTTAGTTATACCGCTACGCCGCGGAGACGTTACCGGGGCGGTGTCAAATTTTTATTACGCTTTATTTCATATTAGTCTTACTATTGATAAACAAATTTGTCATTTAAATGTTCATTTATTTTGATGAAAATGGATGAAACCCCTTAATCTTTCCAAAATGAACATTAACAAAGTGTCTGATGTGAATTCCATCGATGATAAATATAATCGCTGCAATATTTTGAGCCTTATATGAGTTAAGGTTTTTTGATGTTCCTATGAGAACTCTTGCGGATTTCTTAGTTTCAAGGAATCATCGTCGTTTCATTTAGCTTCTAAATTTACATGTTTTTATTCGTTTGCAATATAAGTAGATGTAAATAATTGTTTATACGATGAAAAAAATAGTACATCATCCCTCGGGAGTTCCTTATTTTCGGGGATCCATTATCGTAACATTAAGCTTCTAAATTTTGATTTTTATATTAGTTAACAATATATTACGTTGTTTTAAACGATACACAGCGCCATCTCCAATGCATCCAGCAAGCCAACAATATTTTTGATTTCCCGTGGGAACATATTTTTTTTCGGGCAAAAATTACCCTATTATTTAATCTAGACTTCTAACTATACGTCTGCAAAATTTCAAAGCAATCGGTTCAGTATTTACGGTGTGAAAGCGGAACAAACAAACAAACAAACTCACTTTCCCATTTATAATATTAGTATGGATTATTATATTTTTTTTTTCTTTTGTTGTAAAACCAACCTTAATATTATTTTGTTGTTATGTTTCATGTATTGTTTACTCAAGCTTAGCAATGAATAAATGTTTTTCTTTCTTTCTTTCTTTCTTAGATTTGCCTCCATAAACCAGAACATCTCAGTACATAAGTAAATTTTGGAACAAACAAACAATACTTTATTATTGTATATGCTACATGAGGGTTAAGTTGTGCCAATAAAGAAGATGATTCCTGAAATTTAGAATTTTTTTCTGCTATAAATTTTGGAATAGGGGCTAATGAATTGAATTTTGATTGTAATTCTGTAACAGTTTCTTTGTTTAAATCTGGGCCAAAATACAGTTCACATTTATTTTATTGGTTAAGTAATTATCTCGTGATACTAACTATTGTCTGGTAGAATGTACCATGTGTAGAGATATACGTGGAAGGTTTTGTATCCAACTACCACTACTGGCAAACTCTAGCCCGTGACCACGGCACCAGTAGGTGTGCCGAAACGTCGGGTAACATGCCATACGGCCATAAATCCCAAAAAGGGGTAGCCAGAACTTCAGAGCTAGAAACTCTTCAGCCATATTTGGAAGTTGATAGGGGTGACGATGGTAGAAATATAGTATTGTCTCCAATGGCATCGCCAAAAAATATATACTATACCCTTAGTCGCCTCTTACGACACCCGTAGTTAGAAAGGGGTAGTGACATTCAAAGTCATCACAAAACGGCACCGCTAACCAACCTTGATACTTTATCATATCATCATCAAGACGTTTTCATATTCACACATTTACTAAATACTTTTTTTAACTTTTCAGGTGAAGCAATGAACCAGATTTTGAACCGAAAAGCCGCAGAGATCATCGACGAGATGTGGCCGGCAGCCAGTATCGCCATTGCCATCACTTCCATCCCGATGTTGTTAATCCCGATTATTAAACTCTCGCGGTTTGTAGACATTATACCTACCTAATAATCGGGATTAAACTACGAACTATTTTGAAATCACCGACGTGATATTATTTATAATAATAAATGGTCACATATTCGATCTGATTGAGTTCACGGAAACGTCATTATGATTTATTTATTTATTTATTCATTTATTTCAGACGTTACAACATCCATATATTTGTTAGTAGACAGTGAAAATTACTTAAACCTATTGTTAGTATTATTATTGTAATTTATATAAAATCTTATGGTGTCGTCACTTTGCCACACTGTACGCGGTACATTCCCTGTTCCAGTGAATGGTCCGCACCCAGTGAGCCAAAATGGGACAGTCAAAACGTTCAGCAACAGCCCTCACGATGCTGTTGCTACTGGCTCGCACCCGTGCCATCAACGAGGCAGTTCGTTTGCGAATTATCCCATAGAAGTCATCGGTTCGCTCTCTCGCGAACATACCAGATGCACTACAAAAGCGTGACAGCCGCAACAGCAACCTGAAGGTGTTGTTGTACTGCACACGTAGCTTACTAAAAGCTTTTAGTGTATAGTTTGTCCAGAGGCTACTTGAATACATGGTCTGACAAAACGCTTTAAAACGCGTAACCTTGACGTCAACTGAGCAGTTGGAGAAACGGCGAATAAGCATATTTCCTCTAATGCACAAAGATCTTCGCTCTCTTTCAATGTCAATTTCGTCGCTGAGATTCTCACTTAAGATATGGCCCAAGTATTTAAAATAAGATACTTTATTAAGCGGTACGCCATTTAAGCAAATAGGTGGTATTTTTCGCTTCTTCTGTACCCCATTGGAAAACATCATATATTCAGTCTTTTTTATGTTGTATATCAAACCATGAGATTCAGCATACGACTCACAGATATTCAACATCTTCCTCATTGCGGCTATCGACGGACTCAGTAGTGCCATATCATCAGCATAACTTATATTGTTTATGTAAATACCATTGATGCTGCAACCGACCCCAGCCCCACTGAGTTCCTCAATTAGCGCATTAATATACATATTCAACAGTATTGGAGAAGTTAGTCCACCCTGTCTCAATCCACACTCGAGCTGGTATGCATTAGATAACGTGTCACCCCATCTCACGTAATTTGTCTGGTTTGTGTACCAATACCGCAATATAATCAAGAGTTCATCCGGAATCTTTCCCTTAAGTTTGGTCCAAAGTATGTCATAAGATACCAAGTCGAAGGCTTTTGACAAATCCAAGAAACATACATATACCGGCGTATTCCTATCCACATAATACTTCACTGTACTTTTAAGACACAGTATGGCTGACTCTGTAGATAACGAGCGTCTAAAGCCAAACTGGGCCTCATGAAGTTTCAGATGGTTATCGAGATGAGAGTTAATCGTGTGATCAAAGACCTTTGCAATTATAGTGGCCAAAGAAATTGGTCTGTAGTTAGTTTTATCACATATATCTCCTGTCTTACACTTCAGTACTGGCACAACAAACACCTTGATCATATCTGTCGGTAGATATGAGTGAGACACACACAATGAGTAAAACAGAGACCACACACGAATGGCGTTTTCACCCGCGAACTGTAAGTGTTCAATTGTCAACCCGTCGTGACCGGGGGAGCGACCTCTGTGGATGCCTTTGAT
This sequence comes from Bedellia somnulentella, assembly GCA_963576735.1. Classification (NCBI taxonomy): domain Eukaryota; kingdom Metazoa; phylum Arthropoda; class Insecta; order Lepidoptera; family Bedelliidae; genus Bedellia; species Bedellia somnulentella. The sequence continues at coordinate 9,182,124 of OY755175.1, read as the reverse complement.
GGCGTGTTTGACATCGGCCGCTGTAAACGTCATCGATGTTCCCTTCCCCTCAGAGCCTACCTGCAGGTTTGACTTGGATTGACCCAGGGTAGAGCTTACAGAAAAGTGGTTTACAAACATATTAGCAATTTTACTTGGCTCAGACATGCCCTCCACTCTCACGGGGAGGCTTGGTTGGATATTGAGTTCCTTTGTTGATTTCCAAAATGCCTTAAAGTCTTTGTTATACCTATGTGTCGCTATGATATCCATCTTTATGCGTTCCTGGTTATCAATACACCATTTTAACTTTTAACGTTTACCGTATAAACACCATTTAGTATAACATTTTCTAGCCTCCACATGAGCATGTCTAACGTGTCTGTTCCATCCTATCACATGATTGGTTCGCCTTTTTTTGCTATATATGCTATAATATATATGCTTTTACAGTCATTCAAAGAAGAAAATCTGCCAGTATTTTAGGCACGATACCGTTCTGCGAGAGTGATGAATTTCATGAAATTTTCCATCTATAGTAGGTATTTATTTAGTTTGATATTTTAATTTAGGTTCTGAATTGTCTGTGTGTTTTTTTTTATTATTCTTGAATGAATAACTTTAACTTTTTATTAATTTTATTAATTATGTACACGTGCATGCCTATGTATGTAGTATTTAAGTGTAAGTATTTATGACGTATACATTTGTTAATAGTTTCTTATTTTTGAATTTAAATAAACTAAGTTGTTTTATAAAATATATTGTATAGATTTTGTAGATTAAAGCATAGATTTTTGATTTATCATATTGCGAAATATCTACCTCGCATCACTATATTTTTCCATTCAAAAGATTGTCTGGATCGCTCTAAATGATTAGAACACCAATCGCCCCTTCTGTTATTTGGTGGTTATTTGTAAATTGGTATTTGTGGATGTGTTTTCTTTTTTTATGTGCAATATTTTCTCTTCTATTCTATTCTTTAACCTGTAAAAGAGGTTATATATTATGATAAAAAAAAAACTAGGTTCTTCAATATTGTAATGCTACTTAGCGACATATCATAGCCAGTGTATGATGAATTAAGAACTGGCAATATATACATTTGTCCATGTTCTAAGTGTCTGTTTTCTCCCTACTTATTAAAAATAATTTAGGCGTCAGTCAATCAAAGAAACCTAGCGGTATGAAGATCTTATTTCTCATGACAACAGCATTAATAAAAATTGCTCCTTTCTTTAAATGCAGTACTCTAGCTATTTGCCAGGAGCTGCGACATAAACAAGCTATAGCTATTATTATTTCTGTTAACAAGTTCGTTAACTTGTTAAAAGACATTTCCCCTGAATACTTTTGATGTATTTAATTACCAATCGTTACTGAGTTGTCTTTTATTCACGGATATATTTGCTCACAAGATATATGGAAGGCTAAAATCCAATGCTATGATATAATTTTTATTGTAATTTAAAGTAATAATCTTTATCTTCACAAAGCTATTTAAAATATAGTCATTATCGACGCAAAAACAAGCAATTTACAAGTTTATTCAAAAGTATAAGATATCCCAATTTAAAATAATAGCCGAAGACATAAAAAAATGGAGAGCGGTGATTTGGTATATAACCAAATAAAGATCAAATTTTCTTTCCAAATGATATTCAAGTTAACTAGGTCCTATCAATCAAATGAAATTGATCACAATTGTCAAAGGTTTGTATTTACTTTATTTTATCTGTGCTTTATTTGAAGATAACAATACAAATGTCAAAATCACTAACGCTTAATGCGAAAGTACGTCTGCATAAAGCGGCTAACAAGGGTCTTGAATTACATGATTGAGATATACACTAAAACATTTGCAGGGTGGAAACGATGAATGAACTCACTTCATCTTTTCTTATAATAAATCTTTAGGGAGATCAATTCTATACATGAAATTTATTTTCAAAATAACTGTCAGGGGTGCTTAGTGATCGAGACTAATGCAAAAAATGTAATTAGTAAAATTTTTGTCTGTCTGTATGTTCCTTATGGAAACAAAATCACTGGACGGAGTTTAACGAAGCTTGGTGCAATTATTATTTATACTCCTGGGCAGGTTAAATAATACTTTTCAACCACGGTAGTGAATCGAAATTATGGGAAAACGGGAGAAGTTAATCCATTTTTTAAGCTTCCGTCGCGTGTGCAGCCTTAATGGTTAAAGTTACAAATATATATATATATATATATACGGACATAATTACACACAGATTAAGTTAGCCCTAAACTAAGTAAGACTTGTATTTTTACTTTACTATACTAACTTAACGATATATTTAATATTATATAATACAAATATAAATAACACCCAAGACTAAGAAAATATGATTTATGCTCATCACATAAATGTTGCTCTCAGCGGGTATTGCACCCGCAACCTCTGGACCGAGATTGTCACCAATCCACTCGGCCACGGCTGTCGTCAAAAAATACTGTATGACGGAAATATTCTACATAAAATGGTGTAAAAAAATCCTGCAACAGCATATGTCTATATTTTATGGTTGACTCACAATAACACGTGTAACTCCTGATAGCTTTGCAGCTCGGAGCATCTTGATTATAATTGTTTACTCTTACGTTAATAATACTCTCACGCATCCCTGATTTGAAAAAGTTAACTTTATTACCTGGGTCCATATTGGCTCACATAAAGTTCTAAATCATATTTGTCGTCTAACGATTTGTGTTCATAATAATCACTTGTAATCGTCGTGGCGGCGGCGGTATGGTACAAGAGCTTCTGTACTGAGGTCAAAACTGTACATTGAAGAAAAATATATAAACCAGTGGAATATGGTTTATTTAAGTCACTGAAGCCAAATTTGCTAATATTGAAAAAATGACTGTCTGAATGTATGTCCGAGCATTACGTAAAATCTACATAACGGATCTTGACCAAATTTGACATGAAGGTAGCTTATATTATAGTTTATTGACCGGGCCAACATATAAAATACTATTAATCCCGGATTTCACAAGGTTTCCAATAGGAGCTTCAAAAACCATAACCTTCCCAACGAAATCATTCCTAATTTACATATTTCTTTTTTAGACTGTTATAGATACTTCAACTAATTATATGATTGCAGGAAATAATATAGTAAACAATAAACCTTTAATTAAACAATAAATTGACGTAATCAATTTTAAATTAAAAAGTAGCTTTTAGAATGGTGATTATAGTATTTTGGGGTAATTTTTTTCTAGTGATCGCAACATTACAGGGAAAAATATTGCTTTCTAAAAGAGGTACGCTCCCGTTGCATTATGAATCTGTCTATAGTGTTTATAGTCATAGATTGAGACGAATACTTTCCCGAGTGACTGGAGAACCGCTCAAGTAACCCCAATACCTAAAATCCCAAATCCCGTAAACCAATCTGATCTTAGACCCATCAGTATCCTTCCTTGTGCATCAAAGATAATGGAAGGGATAGTACGCGATCAGCTTTCGGAATATCTGGAAAATAACAACATTTTACCCGAATGCCAATCTGGTTTTCGAAAAGGTCGATTTACTACTACTGCCTTACTTGAAGTAGTGGATGATATACTTGCAGCACGAGACGTTGGCTATGCGACCATACTTGTTCTCTTAGACTTTTCCAGGGCTTTCGATTGCTTGAGTATTCCTCTTTTGCTATCTAAGTTGACGTATTACGGATTTGATATTAATACAGTGAAGTGGTTCGCTGGTTATTTGTCTGGTCGGGGCCAAATTGTCGGTTTGCGTTCTGAGGAAAGAGGTACACTGTGGTCTTCTTTTAGTCAACTCTCTTGAGGAGTACCGCAGGGATCTATCCTAGGTCCACTATTGTTTATTCTATATTCTGCAGACATTATAACCTGTTTAAACAAAAAAGGACACCACATGTACGCGGATGACTTACAAATTTACACACCGGTTTTACCATCTCTTCCTAGTACTTCTATCATAAATAATCAGCTGGCACAATGGGCAAATAACAACTGTCTTGTACTTAACCCAAACAAGGCCAAATACATGGTGTTAGGAACGAAGTATCAAATCCGTAATACAGTTAACGCCTTGGCTGACAACAATATATCCATCATGGGTAGACCAATAAAAAGAGTGGAAAAACTAAATTGGTCGGGGAGCTTAGGTTCGAAAACCACGTCCAAAAAGTTGTGAGTAATTGCTTCTATCGACTCAAAATTCTGTACAATTGAGAATTGTACAGAATTAATTAGTAAAATTCTGTACACTTAGTGAGAATTTGCGTATTCAGCTTTGTGAATCATTGGTATTGTCTAGACTTAATTATTGTGATGCTGTTTATGGTGGGTGTATTCTTGGCCAGTCTAAAAGGTTACTCCAACGTGTACAAAACGCATGCGCACGTTTCTGCTTCAAAATTCCCCCTAGATCCCATATCACTCCATATTTGAATGCCACAAACCTCCTAAACACCACAGCTCGAAGGCAATTACACCTTGCAAGCTTGTTGTTTGATGTGATTAAAAAGGAAACACCAGATTACTTATATAAAAATATTAAATGGTCAAACCAACCACGATTCTACAAAATAAGGGCGCATTTTCCTGCTCACAGAAGTACAGCTTTTAGGGGTAGTTTTAGGTTTGCGGCATCAAAATGCTGGAATGATCTTCCTCCCCCAGTTCGAGATGCAGGCAGTAAGTTTGCTTTTGGACGCAAGTTTAGGAGTTATTTACTAAACTTGCAAAAAGACACGACGAGAAATAACAACAAACATTTTTAGCACTTTGACTGTTTTACTGACTGGACTCAAATTCAATTCACTGACACTGCGAGCCACTATTGTATCTAATAATTTTATTTGTGTGTTCTTTTTTATTGTTTTAATTTTACCTTAAGTTTACAAGCACTTTTTACGCAGATTTGTCTCTCTGTTTGTTTAGTTAATTATTTATTCGTGTATTGTGAATAAATATGATAAAGGGGTCGTGGGAATATTGATTCCTGTTTTTTCCTCTGTTTTCATGAATTATATAATGTTAACTTTCGCCGGCCGAATCAAATTGTATGGCACTGGCTGAAAATCAGCGCCACGGTTGGTGACATCATCATCTGTGGCAACATGCTGAGACAGTTACCAATTCACTGCATAGGGCTGCTTTTTTATGTTTTATTTTTTTTACTTATGTTCTTTTGTTGTTATTGTTTACCACTATGATTTTTTTTTATTTTTTATTTGTTGTTTATTTTCCTGTGCACTGAATAAAGTTCTTTCTTCTTTCTTTCTTCCTTTCTTGTTAATTACTTAATTTTTGAAAAAAAAAGGACAAAAGAAAGTCCTTAAAATTTTGTGCTAAATGATTGTGATCTCACGAATAAATGTTCATTTTACCTCAAAAACCACGTAAATATTTTTAAAATCCCGTAGCTTAGAAATATTAAAAAACATTATTTTCAATGAATCAAAAAGGAAAAATGTAGCATGCAAAGACACTGTTTATTTTATTACTTGAATTTTGACGTCTCTCAGTCGTCACGTCGGCGTAAGTGCTACGTTTAGACTAGGTCGGCGGCTAAAGGTTAAAATCAGTTACTTATTCTTACACGAAGAACTATTATCATCACCACGCCCCGCACGCGTCTCTCTACCCGTCTTTGTTCATTATGCACATTAACCCATGCGCGTCCTAGCTATTATAGAATAATATTATAATAATATTATTATATCCGTGGTCCGCCCCGGCTTCGCACGGATGGTGTAAAGTTTTTATACTGCTTACCCCCTACGATATTTAGCATGATGATATATATCCTATGTCCTTTTTCTAGTTCTAAGCTACCTCTCTAACAATTTTCAGCCAGATCGGTTCATCTTTTCTCGAGTTATAAATAGTGTAACTAACACCACTGTCTTTTATATATATATTCTATGCAATACCAGATTATACATATTGCCTATAACATATATAACATACAAAATAAATACATAAACGTTCACGCCGAATATCCCCGAAGGGGTTGTACCCACGTTTTGCATGGAGAGTGTACTCACGTGATAGGGGGCAGGCCTATCGCCGTTTTGTACGAATACACTGTCACATGACGAAGTACAACTCAGCCATGTGGGTTTCCCTATGATGTTTTCTACCTATGATGTTTTCTACCTATTGAGCTATCATGGTTGCTATATGTATAGGCAGGCTTCCAAAGTATGAAGAATAAAAGATCAGATATGAAAAGATCGATGGATGTGAACAAAGCTAGAGAGGTTTGTTAGGATCGTACAAAGATCGATGGATGTGAACAAAGCTAGAGATGTTTGTCAGGATCGTACAAAGTTGCGATTGATAGTCTCTGCATACTCCAATGGTAACTAAGCTTTGTGTATGTGTATGTATATATGTATGCTTATGAGGTGTTTTATTGCTACTATCTGGTCGAGAATACAGTAACAGTAATTTATTTTTCACAACCAAAAGTCTTTAGTAAAATATAACGGATTATTTGTATAAGTTCGTGCAGGATGAAAATGGTGATAATCAATTGAAAAATCTGAATTGCTTCATGGAAGCATTTAAAACTCGAAACTCCGGTGGGTGTACGTAAGAGGCGACTAACGGTGTTGGGGCTTTTAAGGGATATTTGGGCGATGCGGTTGGAGACCCATCACCAACAACCTTATTTTTACCATCTTATCCCCACTCACATTTCCAAAAGTGGCTGAGGAATTTCTGATTCCTTAGCTCTGGCTACCCCTTCTAGGGATTTACAGCCGTGAGTATATGTATGTATGTATGTCAAAACTCGAATGCGTTGATACTTGATACCAAACTTGTAAGTTGTGCAAATAATATACTCCTAGCTCTAAGAAGAAGATCAGAAAGAGTGAAATGAAAAAGACATAAAATTTAAAAGACAGAAATAAAATACGTTTTTAAATAACCATCACCAAAATATTATTATTACGTATATATATGCACTACGAAAATTTTATTTAATTAAATAGAAAGATATTTCTTTTATACCGATAAAAGTACGATCAAATGCGACCCTCGTCAAATATTGTTCGTCTTCATCTGACTGTACAATATCGTCTCCGAAATTTATTTAATAATTGATTTTTAATATTGAATAAAAGAAAATGATGTATTGAATCCCTAAAGTATTTTATTTTCCAAAGTCTCCAAATAAAATTCCGACTAAATAAAAGCTTGCTATTTTAACAAACAGGGTTGGTCCTGCTTGTATATTATTTAATGATTAGTTTAACAATAATATATACATATAACATATAATGATATATTCCATGACGAGCAATATGGTTTTAGTGTTACTTATGAAACATATTTTTAATTCATGGGAAAAGTCCCGGGACGCGTTAGGTATATTTTGTGACCTCACAAAAGCTTTTGATTGTGTAAAAAAGGAAAAAACGTTGATTAAACTTAAATATTACGGTTTTGACGAGCAAGCACTGAAATTAATGGCATCATATCTTAATAAAAGAACTTTAAAGTTTAGATATTAATGAAACCACGTCGGAAGGATCGGAAAAAGAGATGGGCGTTCCTCAAGGTTCTATACTTGGCCCATTCCTGTTTCTGATTTATATTAATGATTTACCATTTATGGTACAAAGGTATTCTGAGATAGTTATGTTTGCAGATGACATACTTTAATATTTAACGTAGCAAGATCCTCTACATCTCTTGACGACGTAAATAAAGCTATCTTAAATAACCTGGTTCTGAATGCCAAAAAAACTAAATGTATTAAATTTACTTTACCGAATTTTAGGCAAGTTGATGCCAATATTGTTATTGACAGTGAAAAAGTAGAATTAGTGAAAGAGACAAAATTCCTAGGGATAATAATCGATTGTAAGTTGCAATGGGGACCCCATATACTAACACTTGCTAAAAGGCTGAGCTCAGCAGCGTATACCGTGCGTAAGATTAGAAAAATAGCAGACATAGAAACAGCTCGCATTGTTTATTTCAGTTATTTTCATAGTATTATGTCGTACGGTATTTTATTATGGGGTAAAGCGGCCTATCCGATCTATTTACATGTTAAGATCGAGGTATTCGTTGCGCGAGAGACGGATTAATGATAAATTTACAATTTTGACGTTCAAAAAATGTTAGTATTTAACTTTATTTAAAAAAATATTTTTTTGACTTTTTTTGACTTTTTATAAAAAAAGCTTAAAAAAATCTATGTTCAATTTGAGGTGTATGTTAAATTATTTTCGTTGCTATTTATGGAATAATTTCAGTTCATCGTCTTTTTTGCCGAACGTTTATTTGGACGTGCCGTGTAGTGCCGGCTTAGAATGTCGTTACCCCTTTCTACCCACGGGTGTCGTAAGAGGCGACTAAGGGTATTGGGGCTTTTTATTGGATTTTTGAAAAAAACCTTTATTCTTACCATCTTTTCCCCACTCAACTTCCAAAAGTGGCTGAGGAATTTATAATTCCTTAGCTCTGGTTACCCCTTCTAGGGAAATATAGCCGTGAGTATATGTATGTATGTTTGTTTGGAATAATAGAATGGTAATTAATATGTCTAATATAAAACTGGACAAGAGAGTAAATATTAAATAACATTCATACATACATATACTTATGGCTATAATTCTCTAGAAGGGGTAGCCAGAGCCAAGGAATTATAATTTTTTCATTCACTTTTGGAAGATGAGTGGAGAGAATTAAATAACACGGAAACTAATATCCTACCTCTGAATTAATATATTATAAGTTAATATAGTGTTGTTTTTCAAATCGTGTGTGTATTTTTAATCACTGCTCACCCCTTTCCATAAGCGTCATGATGTATCACATATACAATATAATATTGGCCTTTAGAGGTCGTCAGTTTCGTCAGTTTGCCGAAATAATTTTTGAGATCAGATCTGATTTTTTTGAGTCTATTTGGTTCAGACGAATAAACACACGAACAAAACTGTCTTCTTAATAATAAGTATAGATTCACATTGGACGTAGAATTGGCTAATAGGTAATTTCCCAAGCAACTTACCTTGAATTTACCAGCTAAATATTATGCGCAAATATTAAACGGTAGTATAAGTCCCAAAAAAGCTTAATAAGCAAAGCCTAAGCTATTAACTTTATCATCTTGCTTCGTTGTCTACCTATCTTTTTGGCGTGCCTGTCATTTGCGTAATTAATTTTAAAGCAACAATTAAGACGTGGAATTTTGATGATCCTGAAAATGTGGAGTACGTGCTTAATTCTCATTTACAAATACATATTAATGATCTATACGTGCAGATAAGTTAAAGTGGTGTGTATGTTTGTAATATTTAAATACCCTGTATGTGTACACAACCCAAAATATTACATTAATTTATTAAATCTATCGCCCCCGCACTAGGTAAAACCTGTATCGCGGGCAGCATTATACCTTATTATTGTAAATTTAGTATTTATACTTTTTTTTATTCTAAGGCTGAATTGATTTTTTCGGACGTGCACTGGGAAATAGCAGATATAGTAAAGACTGATTTCTATCATGTTTATAGGGTTCCGTAATAAAAGATAAAAAACAGCCATATACGGAAATTTCGCAATCTGTTCATTCGTGTCTCACCATTCTCATGATAGTGCTTCGACCGCTGAAATATTCACATAACAATAATTTCAAAGGACATATATATCAAATAGTTTTTGCAAAACTAATTGTCTTAAGCGCCTTTCCACATGCATCTTTTAAATGCACCGTCTATGGACGTCGCGTTTAATATTCAAAAGAGTATAAAGTATAAGCTACGTCGAACTTGCCGTGTAGTGCCGGGGGGGGGGGGGGGCGACTAAGGGTATGGGGCTTTTTAAGTGTGTTTTGGGCGATGTAGTTGGAGACCCATCACCAATAATACTTTATTTCTACTATCTTCTCCCGTATCGACTTCCAAATGTACCTGACTATTTTCTAGCTCTCAAGCTCTGGCTACCTCTTTTTAGGATTATTGGCCGTGAGTATACGTATGTATGTACATCAGAAAATCTTAAGTGTTTACTATTTTCCCTCTTTATTGATAAATACAAAATAGCACCTAAAATGCACCTAGCTTTTTAGAAATAACATTTTTTTTATTCGTAATGTTTCAGGTAACCAAATTTATTAACATTTTAGAAGAAGAAAAAACATTTTATTCGAAAAGTAAGACCACACCTACAAAGTTCTTATAGTTATAACATTGATATGACATACATTAAAAAAAGAATAAAGAAATGGTCACTGGCTCAGGATATTTCTACCAGTACTGGGTACTAGTGGCACTGTTTTCAGCCAGTGCCAAAATATTATTAAAATTAAAAAACACAAACTAACAACATAGGGTAGCCGATAAGCTAAGTAGAAATATATATTAACAAAAAATAAGATTCCTCTAACATTACAGCGTGTCAACGCTAAAATATCGAGTTGATTACGAATCTAAACGAACACAAATAACGGAAAAATTCTAAAAATATACTACCAATATTGTCATGAGATTTATACTTCAAAAGTTCCTTTTCAGACACCAACAAGTTCAATTCAGTAACACAAATCTATTATGCAATATCGACGCGGCTTCAACTTAAAAGCTTCCGCTAAAAAGCCCATTGTCCAAGTTATAATCTGTTAAGTGGGCTTGTTTGCTGAAACTGTAAACTGTCGATGGTAAGAAAAGATTTCCAACAAGGCTTTATGATTTGATTATTTTCATTAATAACTCGCATTTACTGGATCCAGTACGATATTTTATTATTCTTGGGTTGCTTAATATTGTACTACTTCGTTATTATTCTCGCCATAGTTAATCTAATAAATGGAAGTATAAACACATGAATTACTCATTACTTACAAAAAATATATTAGATATAGATTTATGATTAGAAATCTCTCAGTTATTTTTAGGATTAAGTGTGACTTAAAAAATGAGGCGATGAGATGAGTGATGGGAATAATATTCTCTTGATTCTATGAATTATTTAGGCGTACTTCTTGACTTTTATCGCTTAATTACCAAAAAATATCGTTATATTAGGATTGGTGAAGCCTTAGTGATGAAAGCGGCCTGGCTGAGTTTAGTCATCATGTTGCAGAGTGTATCAATGTAACGCCGCCGAGGTAAGATTGACAACTTGGTTGTGGAAACAGTACCGTACCTTTAAACCGTAGAAAGAAATCAGTGAAACCATAAAAGGTGATTAGTGATATATTTATATATAGATATACAAATTAAAACAACTCGACCTAAAGCTAAGGCCGTGAAACCCCAAAGCGCTGGCAAAAGTACTTATACTTCTGAACACCACAAGCCATATTCTTGTTTTTACTTACGTTTTGCTTCGATAGTACAATGACGTGACGAGCCAGGATCATTACCGCTTGGTGTATGTGTATACACTGTCATATCACTCATTACAACTCAGCCATATGAACTTCCTGACGGTTTTGTCCCTTAATAACCATTTAGCGGACTTTATGACTTAAAAAAGACACAAATTGGTGTTGGCCCGACCCGGTATTCGAACTCTACCCACTCTGCATGATAGGTGTGTGTTCCACCCAAATAGCTATTATAGTTATTAAATAGTGTGCTGTGTACAAATATTAGTAAGTTATTTCTTTATTATGCAGCGATAATATATGTATAGGTCAGGCCCCCCACTCCCCCACCCAAAATTATTAATGACGAGTGACTATATTATTCAAAAATATTTTCAAAAGTGGGGAAACGGAGTAGCCCAGTTGTTCATTCAGCAGTGCAACGGAATTGTCATTTGACACGGAACCACAAAACGAGAAGCAATATTGTATAAAGTCAATTTATTTATTAATACAGTTGTAAAAGTAAAGTAGGTTCAATAAAAACAAGTCGTAACAAGTAGATCGTTATTGATTTTCTACATCCAACCATCATCAACCAAGAGAGGCTCCTACGAGGCGGAAGTCAAGATATTGGGCAAGAGCAGACAGCACAAGAGCTGATCCCGTTCACTTTTTAAAATGAGATTTTAACATAATAGTTAAAGTAATAGTTTTTTAAAAAGCATCCTTATAAATTAACCAAATTTACACTTTGTGTACGAATAATTAAATTCCATTTCAAAATGTAGCCATCGAATACTATAAGCAAGATAAAAATGATGAAAAATGCACAAATATTTACTTTTTAACTAATAGAGGTTTTTAGTTCATTTGTCTCGTTCACTTTATTTAACGAAAAAGCATTGAAGCAGCAAAACTTGAATTTTGAAAGAGTTACCTTTTACGAACCTTTTCACTTTGACTTTCGAATCGAAGTAATTCAGATCTTCAAGATTCAGAAAATTTATCACTACGTACCAAATAATCTTGTGTTAACGTTCAGTTTTTGTGCATTTTATGTAAGAAGAAAATCACGGTTCTTTTTTAAACATTTTAAGTAAAATCTTTGGCTTTATTTATAATGCAACTGAAGCATTTATCACAGGGTTGTATTTAACGAGGCATTAAAAATATCTAAACTAACCTGACCAAAAACTGATGTGCCATGAAATTTACACATTTGGACACCTAATCTGCGATTTGATGATCATTTAGTAATTTTGATGATAATTAATGAGAAATTTGCGGTGTAACAAATTATTACTTTTATATACATAACTGAATTTTTGCCAAGTCATGTTGACCATATAATGTAATGATACACTTACCTGGGCCAAAAAATGACTCTTACTGCTTTACGTTATCTACTAAATTTGTAGAGGACAATGGATGATATTGAGTGGTTACGTGTTGCAATGTGGAATGTGACACCTTTGCACTGTCAACATTTCTTTGTAGAGCGCCTTATTGTATACTGATAGCGCGTCGCTATGATCTATAAAATAGGAGTACTCCTGTGTCTGAACTATAAAGTCACAAAAAATATAAAACTCAGAAGAGTTAACCTCTGCCACCTCTTTAGGGCTAAAAGGCTGAATAATAAATTTATATGCATGCTCTCAAAATTTTATTACAATAAAGCCTTGTTCTGATAGTTATTTTCTATTTCATTTTCTGGATAAAATATGAACCTAGGATAAAGAATATAAAATTAAAGCCACAAAAATGAGAACAACTTGCAGGCAACGTCTAGACCCTTTTTGTGAGAATTACTTAAAAAAAACTCAATTAAATTAATTTACATATGCAATTTACAACTTATTTACTAATACTTAAAGGTCACAATACGCGCCCCGTGTCATATCTGGTGTAAAAGTACCTAGCACGCTTGCAGCGTTACTACGTTGTATAGTCAATTAAATTAATTTTCGACGGTACAGTAATTTAGAAAAAGTCTCTGAAATAGTTTATACCATATTTAAAATATTAGGTTTGCACTGAAGTTAGCACAGACGTAGGTTATTTCATATGTATTTTTTTAATGACACGTATAGTTAGTTATTGTTTCGCACTCACAATTGTTGCGAATTTATTAAGTGTGCACATTTTTGCGTGATATATTTGTTTTGCATTAATTTTAATTATTTATTTGACAGTTTATTATTTTGAACTAGTGGATCGGCCCAGCTTCGCACGGGTAGCGTTGTTTTTTTAAATATCTGAGGTTTCTTTCTTCAGTCACTGCTCAAGCATTGTGAAATTTAGCGCAATGTTTTCAATTTATTAAATTTATAGCACTCCCTAAACAGTGTAGTTTGGTGATTTTGAGTGCGCTTTTATGAACGGTTCAGTATTTCCGTTTAATAGCAAATTTTGGAATAAAACGCCATGAAGTATTTATAACAATCTAAAAAAGAAATCATTACGTGATGTAGGATGCAACTACTGACGCTATCTAGTATGTTATATGTAAATTAGTAAAGATTAGGTTTTGGTCACGGGCGCGATGGCTTATTTTATGTATAATTCGGTGTTTCTCTACCGATGTCTATGATTCTTTTTTTATTGAATAGGTAATAAGGTTACCTTTTTTAAATTAGGGATGAGTGAGAGGTTTACAAACGTAAGAGTAAACAAATATAATCAGAATGTTCCGAACTGCTAAGCTATCAGGAATTACACGTGTTATTGTGAGTCAACCATAAAAGATAGACATAAACTGTTGAGAATTTTTTTTAGATAATTTTATGAAGAATATTTCCGTCATACATGATTTCTATGTAAGTTTAACCATTGAGGCTGCACACGCGACGGAAGCTTAAAAAATGGAGTAACTTCTCCCGTTTTCCCAAAATTTCCCAAAATTACCCTTTACTACTCTGCTGAAAAGTATACAAAAACCTGCCCAGGAGTATGAAGAATAATTGTACCAAGTTTCGTTAAAATCCGTCGCGTAGTTTTTGTTTCCATAAGGCACATACAAACCGACAGACAGACAGACAGATAGACAGACAGACAGACAGACAGACAAAAATTTTACTGATCGCATTTTTGGCATCAGTATCGATCCCTAATCACCCCCTGATAGTTATTTTGAAAATATATTTCATGTACAGAATTGACCTCTCTACAGATTTATTATAAGTATAGATAGGATGAATTTTCAAAGATAGACGTGACAAAACGTAATATACCTAGTTGGTGCTTAAATTCTGTCACAAACAAAATTGGCTATAAAATTAAAATTAGTCATGATATTCAAAAAAAGATTTTTTTAAATAAAAGATAATTTAATTAGCTTACATTAAACACAAAATTTATTCAAAACGGTTGTCACAATTTTTACAAATCTTCGCGGCCAGTCTTCAATAGCAGCACGGCCCATATTCGTGTCGATATTGGTCACTGCTTTAGTCAATGATGACTTTAGGCTGGTAAAATTTATGTGAGGTTTAGAACAGACCTTCTTTTCCAATTCCTGCAAAATTTTGTAATCCAGTAGATTGAGGTCATTATTGATGCCTTGATAGCTCGACATTCTGGCGCTCAAACCACTCCTGAGTTGTTTTTGCCTTATGAGCAGGTGCAGAGTCCTGTTGAAACACAAATGGCCATCCTCCAAAGAGTGTCTGGGGCAGATTTTTTACTATGCGATCTAAAACCGTGTCTCCGTACACTTTTGCACTGGTTTCGACATCTTTTTCACAAAAATGCACTTCAGTAAGGCCATAGTAGGACACTCGCAACTAAATCATGATTGATGGTGGATGATGACCGTACTGCACTCTAGGAATGGCATTTCCAGCAGCCGCAGAGCTGGTAGCGTACTGTTATAACCCTTATTTCTATGTACTTAGAGCTCAATCAGCATCTCAGTCACACTAGTAATTTTCCTTAGTATATTATTGAAAGTCAGCATTTCTTTGAATAATAGTTATTGTTTTAAATTAATTCATTTTTTACAGTCAGTTAGATTCTGGACCTCGCGAGACGCGCATCTTGGCTTTAGCGCCTATCAACTTAGAAAATCAGTACTTTGTTTCGTGTTGTTGTGAATATTGGTGTTTTTCCTTTAATAAATTTTAGGGTGTATTTTGTAGTTTTTTTTAAAAAGACTAACAGGGTCGGCCGCCTAACAAATTGGTGTCAGAAGTGGGATTCTAGCGTGTTTCTTTCGTCGAAGAGATACCGAAGAAGCTAGAACAAAAACCAGGTCCCCTGCGAAAGTCTCTGATCGACAGTAAGACTTTGCCCATAGGCAAAGCCTGCATCAGCTACACATCACCCCAGGTCCGACGGTAAGCCTCGCCAGCCCGAGCCCGCGATCTCCGAGTTCATCACCAGCGCCTTAGTCCCGTCGAGCGCCAGGCTAACTCAAGATATTCAACATCGTGCTTCTTCTGCCAGCTCCTTCAAATTCAAGCATCGAAAATTAAAATTGTGTTAGTGTCAAATTGTGTTAGTGCTAAAATTCAGTTTTGTGAAGTGAATATGAACCGACGCTTCGTCATTTACATCGTGGTACTGTAAGTTTGCACAAACTATATATTCCAGCCTTTTCGTCGAGCTGCTGCCAGGAGAAGTCTTCAAAACTAATTTTAATTTACTATTTTTACAAACTTTTTACAAATTTTTACATTTTCTATTTTTTTTATTTTTTCTCATTATTTACCATGTCTAAAGATACGCAAGTAAAAACAAAACAACTTAAAGATGAAACAGTTACAGATAAAGTTCCATTGTCAGTCTTAACAAAGTTTATAAAAGTCTATAATGGTGACCGTGAGTCACTTCCTGCATTCCTCACTAATTGTGAGAATGCTATATCGCTGTCCACCCCGGACCAACAGAATGTCTTATGTAAATTCATTATATCTCAATTAGAAGGCAAAGCACAAGTTGCGTGTAGCTTAAAAAGCTTTGACACTTGGAACGAAATAAAAACATTCTTAAAAAATACATTTGGAGAAAAGAAACATTCTACCCATCTATTAGTAGACCTTCAAAATTGTAGGCAGTTATCTTCTGAAGATGTCACTAAATATTCGCTAAGGCTAGAGTCGATACTAACGAGAATCTTATCCGACATCCACTATAGCTGTTCAAATGAATTAGAACT
This sequence comes from Bedellia somnulentella, assembly GCA_963576735.1. Taxonomy (NCBI): domain Eukaryota; kingdom Metazoa; phylum Arthropoda; class Insecta; order Lepidoptera; family Bedelliidae; genus Bedellia; species Bedellia somnulentella. Next base: position 9,165,637 of record OY755175.1, on the reverse strand, counting down.
CCCAGGCCGAGTAGCGGCCATGGAAGATTTGGCATTAAATACATTTTTATTAGGTTTAAACCCATCAATTAGTAACATAGTAAGGTGTAAAAACCCGTCATCGCTAAATGAAGCAATACAGCAAGCGATTGATGAGGAAAAATTATATAATTTATCCAGGTATTCAAATCGCTCACCCAGAACCTGTTCGACATGCAATAAACCAGGTCATAGCTCTTCAGAATGTTTCCGAAATAAAAGAAACTCCCCAGTTAACCGAAATAATTTCCAACCGACATTCCATGTTAGCCCAAACTCAAATAACTCTAGCTTAACTCCTAATTCACCTAATAATAATTTTAACTCTAAATTTAATCCAAATAAAATCTGTAACTATTGTAAGAATAAAGGTCACATTATTCAAGAATGCCGTAAATTAAAATACAATAATAGTCAACGTAATATCCAATCACTTAATAATAATTCTAGTAATTCTACAGCTAACATTAACGAGTTGACTACCGAAATTAACTCAATTAATTTAAACAGCGAATGATTCCGATTAAGTGCCGATTGGAATCGCCAGTTTTAAATGGCACTACTACCACTACTAAATCTTTACTAAATCCACCTCGTGATTCCCTCACGAGTTCTACATCTCCTCACGATAGGAGTCCTTTACTAAATCCACCTCGTGATTCCCTCACGAGTTCTACATCTCCTCACGATAGGAGTCCTTTACTAAATCCACCTCGTGATTCCCTCACGAGTTTTACATCTCCTCACGATAGGAGTCCTTTACTAAATCCACCTCGTGATTCCCTCACGAGTTCTACATCTCCTCGCGATAGGAGTCCTTTACTAAATCCACCTCGTGATTCCCTCACGAGTTCTACATCTCCTCACGATAGGAGTCTTTTACTAAATCCACCTCGTGATTCCCTCACGAGTTCTAAATCTCCTCACGATAGGAGTCTTATACTACATTCACCTTGTGATTCTCCAACGAGTTCTATAATTCCCATAGAAGGAAATCCACTGCATTCTATAACTTATGACAAAAATACTATTTCTCTGCCCACTCTTAAGCAAAGTACAAATTTACAAAACCATTTATATGACGAAAATATACCTATATACGAAACAAATATTAATTATAATAAAAAGGTCTCTTTACCACATACTTATTTAAATTCTAATTTCAGTACGAAACCTTTATGTTTTCTAATAGACACTGGCTCTACCATCACTCTCGTAAAAAGGTCGAGTTTAGAGATCATACCTTATGCGATGGTGTTTATGTCGCAAATTGCATTGTCTCAATCAAACCTAATAAGAAAGCTAACATTACTGTTTTGAATACTACTAACTCGAACATTGAAATCAAAGACTATGCAGTGCAGATAACACCTTTTGAACTTATTGACTCTTGCAAGATTTATAATACTAGTTGCACCTATTCCCCTAAGATTAATCGCACTGACTCTGTTCTAAAACTTATTCGTTGTTCTCATTTAAACTCTGAAGAAAAACAATCTTTATTGGAATGCTGCTCTCAATACTCAGACATATTTCACCTAGAGGGTGAACCTTTATCATTTACCAGTGCGATAGAACATAAGATTAATACTGGAGACGCACCTCCAATCCATGTCAAGTCATATAGATTTCCTGACTGTCATAAAGGTGAAGTCGATAGTCAAATAAGGAAAATGATTGACCAAAATATTATAAAACCCTCTAATTCACCCTGGAGCGCACCGATATGGGTAGTTCCTAAAAAAATAGATGCCTCCGGTAAAAAGAAATGGAGGATAGTCATCGACTACCGCCGTCTCAATGATATCACCGTTTCCGAGAGTTATCCCTTACCATTAATCACCGATATTTTAGACCAATTGGGACACTCCAAGTATTTTACAACGCTAGATTTAGTGAGCGGATTTTGGCAATTAAAGATGTGCCCTGGAGATGCACAAAAAACCGGATTCACCGTTAGCACCAATTCCGAAGTCTCCGGTCATTACGAATTTACCAGGATGCCGTTTGGATTGAAAAACGCTCCTGTAACTTTCCAAAGGCTCATGAATACCGTCCTTTCCGGCCTTCAAGGCCTACATTGCTATATTTATTTGGATGACTGTATTATCTACTCCCACGACCTTCATTCGCACATATCTAAACTTCAACTCGTCTTTGAAAGACTCCGAAAATTCAACCTTAAATTGCAGCCTGACAAGTGCGAATTTCTCCGACGCGAAGTCGCGTATTTAGGCCATATTATTACCGATAAAGGTGTTTCCCCTAATCCCGAAAAAGTCAAGGCCGTTTCCGAATTCCCTATACCACAAAACACTAAAAATATTAAATCATTCCTTGGTCTCGTCGGATACTACCGACGCTTCATTCAAGACTTTTCAAAGATTACTAAACCTCTAACTTCTCTTTTAAAGAAAGATGCTCCATTCATATGGGCTCAAGATCAAGAATACGCCTTCCAAAATTTAAAAGATAAACTCACTTCAGCTCCTTTGCTTCAATATCCTGATTTCTCTCAACCTTTTATCGTCACTACCGACGCCTCTAATTATGCTATAGGTGCAGTGCTATCCCAAGGTGAAATAGGCAAAGATAAACCGATAGCATATGCTTCACGGACCTTGAACAAACCCGAAGGTAATTACTGCACCACAGAAAAAGAACTTCTTGCGATTATATTCGCCGTAAAAACTTTCCGACCCTATCTTTTTGGCCGAAAATTTAAAATCGTAACCGACCATCGCCCTTTAGTTTGGCTCTTCAATGTTAAGGATCCTGGAAGCCGACTTATTCGTTGGCGTCTCAAATTAGAAGAATACGACTACGAAATAGTATACAAACAAGGCCGTCTTAACTCTAATGCCGATGCACTATCCCGTTGCCCCGTTAATGCTATTCATCATAATAATTTACTTAATTCTAGTTACGAAAAATACTTTAAGGATCAATTTACTAAATCTCTGCCAACCCCAAACACTATTATAGAAGAACATTTAGAAAGTTTACATTTAAGTAAGTTAAAATTAATCGCTTGTCCTATCTCTTTAGACTTCGACTATTCTATGCCCAACTCTGAAGAAATATTATCTCAACTAAGTAACTCAGCAGAATTGCTCCACTCCAAGCGAGAACCTTATACAATACAATTGATTAGCGATAAGAATAAATTATACTATTTTTTATACACGAAGGTACACCATTATGAAGAAACTAAATTTAAGGATATTTACAATTTACTAATTTTATTAAGAGATACTATATTAAGAGACCATACAGATTTAACCGATATAGCTCTTTCAGATTTTTCTGACCCTTTTTCTAAGTTACCTTATATTAAAATTTATAACATGATATCTCATGTTTTCCATGATTCGAACCTTAAAGTCCATATATACAAAAATCAAATGATTTATCCAACTCCCGTAGAAATACCTAAAATTTTAAAAGAGAACCACGACTCTGTTATTGCGGGTCACCCGGGTTCTAAAAGAATGTATAATAGAATAAAAGCTGCATACTATTGGAAAGGTATGCGTTCCGACATTGAAGATTACGTAAAGAAGTGTAAATTATGTCAAATAAATAAACCATTAAGACTGTCCAATAAAGCTCCGATGGAGATAACCTCAACTTCCACTAGACCATTTGAACGTCTAGCTCTCGACATAGTAGGCCCCTTACCCGAAGCAGGTTTTCAACAATTTAAGTTCATATTAACCCTACAGGATGATCTAACAAAGTTCACCTCTGCCTACCCCATGGTAACTTCAACTAGTAACGAGATAGCTCGTAACTTAGTTCATTTCATGTCTCTTTTCGGATTCCCCAAAACTATACTCACTGATTTAGGTACATGCTTCACCTCTGAATTATTCAAACAACTAATGGAAATATTAAAAATTAAATCTCTTTTCACTACTCCCTATCACCCCCAAACCAATGGAGCGCTTGAACGCTCACATGCTACCTTGAAAGAATATTTAAAAGCTTTTGTAAACGAAAACCAAAACGACTGGCATTGCTATTTATTTACAGCTATCTTATCTTATAATACTACACCACATTGTACAACTGAGTTTACCCCTTACGAACTTTTGTATGGTTATAAACCCCAGATCCCTAATTCCTTATATGAAACTAATAATAACACTACATACGATGAATACATACGCGCTCTTCAGTATAGAATGCGGTTCAGCCGCGAGAAAGCTATCCAAAATATTTTAACAAAGAAAGAAATATCTAAAAGATATTACGATATTAGTTCGCATGAAACCAATTATAAAACAGGTGATATGGTCTACCTGAAACATCACCACAAACAGCGTAAAGCCCTAGCTCCTATTTGGAAAGGTCCTTACAAAATAATTAAAATCCACAATAAACATAATGTCACGTTACAGATAGGTCGTAAATCCGTTAAATACCATACGAACCAAATTAAACCTGCCACATTATAACTCAAGAATTATTATATTTATTTACAGAGCATTGTGCTACAAATGCCACGCAGATTCCAAGATAACGCCAATTATCCACAGTCCCGGAATATACTTTGAACCTATTACTAACATACGTTTTTATAACAATTATTGGAAGATAATTACTCACATAGATATAATTTCTCTTGAACCGTATCTCAACAATATCGAAAAGCTATTACTAAATACTGAAAACTTATGTAATAAAATAGAATCACATGATTTAATTAATTGTAAAGACGTTTTAAACCCAAACGAAATATTATTACAAACTAGTTATCTTAAATTGCAATCCTTATCCCATATTATAATAAACGACAACTCAACACATAGATTTAAAAGATCTCTCGAATTCGGTGGCGAGATCTTAAAATTCTTTTTTGGCACTTTAGACGCCGATGATGCGAGAAAGTACGATGCAGCGATCGAATCCTGCAAAAAGAGCGAATCCGAATTGTTCCATCTAATGAAAGATAACATACATATAATTCAGTCTACAATTAATAATTTTAACTCCTCTATTTATAAGCTTAACCAAAATGAAATAAAATTAAACGCGCAGATTGACCACCTAAACGAGGTGATATCCCAAGTGACAAAATTAGATGATATGTTTTATTATATAACTAGGATTAATAGTTTACTAAATATTATAGAAGGTTCTTTATTATCTATATCTAATTTGTTAGACACTACTCTTAATGCTATTTTATTTTCTAAGCTTAATATTTTACATCCTAGCGTAATAAGTCCTTTAAATTTATACAAAGAATTAGTTAGGAATAGTAATCAATTAAGTCAGAATTCGGAATTCCCAGTTCAGTTAAATATCAACTCTATCCACTCCTTAATAGATGTGTCTACATTAAGTTCATATTATTTTAATAATAAGATTGTTTTTATTTTGCGAGTTCCGTTAATAACGAACGACAAGTTCATTGTTTACAAAAACATTCCTCTGCCTACACCTCATCAAGATAAGACATCGTCAACTTTTGCTTTGATTCAACCTTCTAATAACTATATCGCACTGAGCGATAACAGATTGAATTATGCTATGTTAGACAGTCTAGACAAGTGTAAAATTATAAACAACAACTACTCTATATGTGAATTAATATCTATATTTTCAACCATAACTAATCCTACTTGCGAATCAAAACTTTTAACAGAAATTATTATGTCTCTGCCTACTCTCTGTAAGTCTAATTTAATTTATGGTGATGTCGATATTTGGCAGCGACTACTTAATAATAAATGGATATATGTTCAATCCATCCCAAATAAGCTAACTGTAAAATGTAATGACAATATTGTTGATTATTCCATTGTTGGAACCGGCACAGTTAAATTAACTGAAGAATGTATTGGTTTTTCTAAAACGATTCAATTGTTACCAAGTAATAGTTACTCATACTTAATAAACTCTCCTTTAAATGTTAATTTCGACATTACAAATGATGAATGTTGTAAGAAAGAAAAATTTAATCATTCTTTATCATTTTTAACACCGATCAGTTTGACGAAAATAGACTTGGATTCCTTGAAATACGCTTCACATGATTTGGATAATTTAGAGAATGAAATTAATAATATGGAAAAGGAATCACATTTTATAAAATATAGCTCTTATTATTCCTTTGCAACTTATATCGGTGTATTCACTATTATGTTGTATTTAAGCTACAGAATATATAAATGTTTTAAAACCAATCGTAATTCAAAATCTCAATGTTGTATACAAATATTCAATCAATGTCATAACAAGAAATCTGTAAAGAACAAATCCTCTGTTTCAAACAATATAGAAATGTTCGAAGTATCCTCATCCGATGATGATAATAAATCTTTAAAGTCTCTACCAGCCCCTTCTAAACATTACATGTCTTCAAATAGAAATCTCAACTTTTAATGCTTAATGTGTATTGTCAAATATTTCATGTGTTACGACTATTTCAATAAAATTTATTTTATGTTAAGATTTTATTAATTTTTATTACTTAGAAACTAAAACTAATTTTAAATGTCATGTGTTTATTATTTCTGTCATGTACTATTTCGATTTATGTTAAACTGATTTCTAAAGTTGATTCGATATTTTAGTACCTCCGCTTCACCTTTCAAGGATAAAGCTTCGTCAAAAAGGGGGAGCTGTTATAACCCTTATTTCTATGTACTTAGAGCTCAATCAGCATCTCAGTCACACTAGTAATTTTCCTTAGTATATTATTGAAAGTCAGCATTTCTTTGAATAATAGTTATTGTTTTAAATTAATTCATTTTTTACAGTCAGTTAGATTCTGGACCTCGCGAGACGCGCATCTTGGCTTTAGCGCCTATCAACTTAGAAAATCAGTACTTTGTTTCGTGTTGTTGTGAATATTGGTGTTTTTCCTTTAATAAATTTTAGGGTGTATTTTGTAGTTTTTTTTAAAAAGACTAACAGGGTCGGCCGCCTAACAGTACACCCTGACATTTTTTTTATGTTATATCTCTTCAAATATTAAAAAAAAAACTCGAACTCGTCTGTAAACAGGATATCGCGGTGTCTTTTTCTTGCGTACCGCTTAAGCAATACTTTGCATTTTTTGGTTCTTATAGCTTCAGAAGCGCTTTCAGAATATGTCCACTATTCTTTGGGTAAGCTTGTGGTCCCAGGTTTTTATCGAGTACTTTTTTTACGGTACTTGTGGTTTTGGAATTGAGTGCAGTGAATCCATAAATCATTTTCACGCAACTCTTTTATACAGTCATCCATGAACAAATTGAACAGCCACGTACATAGATTCCGACCATATACTTCCTAGGCTGGCTCTTTGAAACAGCCATAATTTTGAGTCAAACGTCTGCTATAAAATACCGACTCTTTCCAAGAAAACTACTTCAAAGAAATATTTGTTCGAGACTCGAAAAAGATTGTACCAAAGAAATATATATTCTGGGACCAATTCACTTGTCACAGACTACAAATCGATAAATGTACTAGATGTTTGTGTGTGTGACATATGAATTTTTCTAATCAACTATGTGTTCAACTTGTAGTTTTGAATAGAACTATCGCATCACTTTGGATGGGTTTCTGAAGAGGCGACTTGGTGTATGTGAAACCTTTTCATTCTTTTTATTCAAGCAAACCACAAGCTTAAGAACATTGATTAAAGCAAGATAAACATTTTGAATTGATTTCCCACTATCTAAAACAGGTTTGCATTTTTTTCTGTAAAGTATACGTTCTACTGAAAGAAAATCAGCAGGTATGTATAGCAACATGATAAGTGAATTAAAAAAAATCTTCTCTCCTACTTATAACATTTCTAACGAGCAGCAAAACAAATAAAAATCTGATTCAGTATTTTGTTGTGAGTTTTGCCTCACAACAACACTGATTTCGACAACAACCATATACTCGTATTTATTTAAACTCGATTGAAATAAATTCACTCAACAAAATCTAAATATTCCTACGCTCTGGCCATCCCTTCTTCGGTATACAAGCTATGAGTATAGTTTAAATATAAGCGGGTGTAAAATCATTTTTTTTAAAAATAGAATTTGATTGCAGGAAATTCTGCAATAATCTTTGATATATCTCTTCTTATTAATAAAACATTATACATTATACAACCGTGATAGCCCAGTGGGTAGAACACTCGGTTCTCGTGCAAGCGACTAGTTTTCAAATCCCGGGTCGGGCCTGCACCAATTTGTCTTTTCTAAAGACATATGTGTGGTTAATTTATCATGGTTGTTAACGGTGAGGGAAAACATCGTGAGGAAACCCACATGACTGAGTTGTACTTAGTCATGTGACAGTGTATTCGTACAAAACGGCGATAGGCCTGCCACCTATCACGTGAGTACACTGTCCATGCAAAACGTGGGTACTCTGAACACCAGGTGACAAAGTCACGTGATGTTCAGAAGTATTAGTACCTCTGCCAACCCCTTCGGGGATATTCGGCGTGAACGTTTATGTATTATGTATGTTATGTATTAAAACATTAGTAAACACTCCATATGTGATGAGATGAGTTTAATCAAAATATCGGTAAACTATAAATATGTTTTAATCAACTTTCATGGAACTCAACTTAATCTTTAGTCCAAAGAGCACGTTGAAGTGAATTGAAAGAAGTACTGCGGCGATTGTCCTATGCACTTGTTGGAATCTTTGTGCTGAACTGATGGTACTTATGGACTCAAGAGTAGCGGCAGCTCGGTCTGACAATGCGCGCAGATAGAATGTTTACAAATACTTGCACAATGCTCTTCGCTAACTTTCCTCATTTGTGATGAAAAAAGTTACGTAGTTCATTTTGTAGAGCTCATATAAGACCAAAGCTCTCGACTTTTAACAGAGCAAACATACGAGTAGTATGTGATTTAAATTCTTTTTTTGAGCTTCTTTTTAAATGGATTTTCTCTTGCAAATGCATGTGAGTAATATTTTCGTAACAAGAGGATAATCAACTTAGTTTTTTCATTAAAACTCTTTTAAATCAAAATTTTTGTAGTTTGTTGACGACAAAATGTTAGGCGTTCATTTTGCTAACAATCACGAGGCTGTGTTTCACGCGGCATGTGTCGTGATATTTCTTATGTCGCTCTCCGCGCCACTACAACATTAATAAATGGACCACTCATTTGAGTTCAGAAAATAGAAGGGGCTAGGCTTGGTTCAAAACATGAACGTATCTTACAATTTTACGTACACACTTCATACAATATCCTAATTTGTATATCTCAAGTGGATACAATAGAATAAAATAGAAAATACATTATTGCACATCGAAAAAAGGAAACATATACACAAATACATATTCAACAACAAAAGTACAATTGGCGGTCTTCTCACTAAAGGTTAAAATGTGTATGTAAAATTAATAATTAAAATTATTTGTTTTACTAGTTGTAATGCAATAGCAAAACAATAATTTTAGTCTGGTCTCAAAACTGTTTAATATGAGTATTATTGTTTAATTGTTAGAAATTTATATACTACTCTCAGCTTAAAATTACACCCAATTCTACCCGCAGGTGTCATAAGAGACGACGCAAATCCATCACCAACGATACTTTATTTCTACCATACATACATACATACACTCACGGCTATAAATCCCTAGAAGGGGTAGCCAGAGCTAAGGAATTAGAAATTCGTCAGCCACGTTTGGAAAGTTGAGTGAGGAAAAGATGGTAAAATAAAGGTTGTTAGTGATGGGTCTCCAACCGCATCGCCCAAAAATCCCTTAAAAAGCCCCAATACCGTTAGTCGCCTCTTACGTACACCCACCGGAAGAAATGGGGTAGTGCTATTCTAAGCCGACACTACACAGCTAATCTACCATTCTATCTAGCTATTTCTACCATCTTGTCCACTATCAACTTTTAAATGTAGCTGAGGAGTTTCCAGTTCTAAAACACCGGCTACCCCTTTTTAGTACTTATGGCCGTGAGTATATGTATGTATGTTAGTGTCACATCATTTTTGTATAGCAAATCATTTGTTAGATTATTAAAGGTCGTACGTCTCATTTTTATTCCGGTTTTGACATAATATCGAACTCAATATCGTAATTAAGTATTTTGCAAAAAGTTGCTTCTTGAGACTCAATATGGTCACCCGAAAAGGCTCAGATTCAGATTGAATGATTACAGATTTAATTAACTGCTTTTGAACTAATGCGGATTTTTAGTTTATTTGGCTCGTTAATTTAGATTAACGAAAAAGCACTGAAACTTGAATTTAGTTTAAATTTCACTCAGACGAACTTATTCATTTTGACTTAAGTAATTCAGATCTTTAAGATTTAGAGAATTTATAACTACGTACCAAATATTTTTTGTGTAAACATTCAGATTTTTTGTGCATTTTTAAAAGAAGAAAAATATATTTTTTTTAAACATTTCGAGTGAAATTCTTGGCTTATTTTTTAAATGCAGCTAAATCATTTATCACAGCACTGCAAACCGTAGTGATACAACCTACATAGCTTAATTTTTGCCAAGTCATATTAACCGTGTAATGTAACAAGGTACACCTACCTACCTGAAAAATGGCTTTGTTCATTTCTTTTTTCTGTTTTACGTTATTAAATTTGTGGAAGAAAAGGGATGATATTGAGTTTTTTCGTGTTGCTGTGGAATGTGACCATTCTTTCACTGACATCATTTCTATGTTGAGCGCGTCATATGCCACCTCTTTTGGGTTAAAAGACGCCAAAGTTGCGTCAATAAATTGATAACAATTATTACAAATAACCCTTGTTCTGCGATTTATTTTCTATTACATAACATAACATAAACGTTCACGCCGAATATCCCCGAAGGGGTTGGCAGAGGTACTAATACTTCTGAACATCACGTGAATTTGTCACCTGGTGTTAGATACAGATACAGAGTACCCACGTTTTGCATGGACAGTGTACTCACGTGATAGGGGGCAGGCCTATAACCGTTTTGTACGAATACACTGTCACATGACTAAGTACAACTCAGCCATGTGGGTTTCCTCACGATGTTTTCCCTCACCGTTAACAACCATGATAAATGAACCACACATATGTCTTTAGAAAAGACAAATTGGTGTAGGCCCGACCCAGGATTTGAACACTAGTCGTTTGCACGATAACCGAGTGTTCTACCCACTGGGCTATCACGGTTGCTCTAACATTATATATTATATATATTATTATATTTTCTATTACATTATGCAAATAGGATAATGAATATAAAACAGGAAATTTGAGCCACAAAAATGAATACAACTTGGCAACCTCTAGACCCTCTGTGAGGTTTACTTAATTATTTTAACTCAATAGAAAAAAATTCGCCAACGACGGTGAAGTAATTTGGAAAATGTCTTTGAAATATGTTATACCATATTTACATCACAATATAAAGCAAAAACGTAGTTAATTTATACAAATTTTCTAAAAGACACGTATTTTTAGTGTTTTTAGACCTTTCAGATACTCATAATTGTTACGAAGTCGTTAAATTATTAAGGTGCACCTTTTTGCACAATATTTCTTTTGTTAATTTTAATTATTAATTCGAGGTTCCATATTAACATAAATACTTTATTTTGATGAAAATGGATGTAAACCTTATTTTTTCCTAAAAGACTATTAATGAAGAGCCTGATAAAGTCGTTCGATGAAAAAAATCGTGTAAATATGTGGAGCCATATAAAAGTTATGTTTTTTCATGCTCCTGTGGGAAACCTTGTGATATCTAGGATAAATGATATCCTTTATGTTGGCCAGGTGTATAAGCTACATTCATACCAAATTTGATCAAATCCGTCTGGTGGAATAAACGTGATGACCGGACATACAGACAGAAAGACAGACTGACAGACAGATATTTTTTTCATAAAGCGCTAATTATTAATAAATAAAGGATGAATAAAGGAAAGAAAAAGAAATAATCCCTACATGAGGTTTTCATAAAAAAAACATTCAAATTATGTGATAATTAGGCGTTCTCAACATTTGCATTCTATCTGAAAAGATAGACAAGTGGCCTAGCGAGTTTGTAAAAAAAATCAGAGGTAGGGAACGCAAACACTACTTAAACGTGTAAAAGAAATAAAGGATAGAAGAATTTCGCGCTGGCAGCCATTGACACGGTAGCTCAATTGGCAGAGCGATGGGGGCGTATACCCGAGGTCGCGGGTTCGATTCCCGCCTGTGTCGAAATTTTTCTTTCCTTTATTTAATCTTTATTTATCAGTAATAATCCCCACATGAGGTTATCATGAATAAAAAGATTGGACTGGAAAAAAACTGGAATGTTCTATCTCTTTTTAAATATGCGAGAAGGTACATAAATTAAAAGAACCAGTTCGGATTGTAGCTTAATCCTATCATGCTCTGTCCTATAAATAAATACAAAACGAGCGAATGTACAAAGACATTATTATAAACTAGTGAATCGTCCCAGCTTCGCACGGGTAGCGTTGTTTTTTTAAATATCTGGGGTTTCTTTCTTCAGTCACTGCTCAAGCATTGTGAAATTCAGCGCAATGTTTTCAATTTATTAAATTTATAGCACTCCCTAAACAGTGTAGTTTGGTGATTTTAAATACGCTTTGATGAACGGTTCAGTATTTCCGTTTAATAGCAAATTTTTAAATAAAACGCTATTAAGTATTTATAACAATCTAAAAAATAAATCATTACGTGATGAAAGGGAGCAGCCCTTGTGCGTCTGCTCCACGTCCACAAAGTTGATCCGCCTTGTAGTGCCTCTTGAAGGTTGGTTGAGTAGAAGAAATAACACGGCAACTTGTTCGTTTCTACTTGATTTTATTACTTGAAACTAAATGGTTTTACAATGTTGTTAAATGTCTATCTTGTCATCTCCGGTCTTCTTATAGTGAAGGTGATGGAATAAGGGGTTTTACAATATTTTATCCTAGTATTTATATAATTTTATTTGACATCTGTTTGTCTCTACTGTCAAAGTGACGCGCCTCTGGCTTCTCCCATGTTTTCCGCCAGTGTCAGCGCACTTCTGTTGAAACGCTTCAACATACTGGGGGGCCATTGAAGACTAGTCTTCAATCAAACTTCCACATCTCTCCAGTTGTCGCGGTGGCTCTTGCTTGGTGAGTGACCTGCCGAGGAGAAAGTGCCTTGGTGTGAGAACTGCCAAATCATTTGGGAGAAGGAAGAAAGGGGAGAGGTAGGTCAAGTTTAGGATGACCTCAACCCGAGCAAAAAAGGGAAGATAGTTCCTCATATGTGAGGTGGGTGTTACCCATGTGCTAAATTAAATTGAGCTAGCTGAATGCCAGCCTCTGTGCTTCAATTGTTATTGAAGAAAGGATGCGTAAGCCAGAGAAAGATTATTAAAAATCATGAACACTAGCAATACACAAATGAAATAATTGAATTTAAATGGTTAAATTTGACAATGGCAACGAAATGTGTTCGTTGTCATGAAATATTTTTTTTGGGCTTTCCCCTTGAGAAAATAAAGTATAAAGAGGATGATGATGATGACCATCGTTGATGATGATGACCATGGTGATTGATCATCGCGCTGGTTCAAATACATCTGATAAAAGAATCTAAAAAATAATAATACCAAAGTTCAAGGTCGATGAACTTGTAAGGTCAACTACCTCAATGTCAATGACCTTTAGGTAGTCAGCTGTTTACTGTACCTAGAAGGAAGAACATAACAAAATAGCAAATAGTGTGATTGTGAATGATCCATGTGTAGGATGCTGGTAAAGTGTATCAGTGTATAATTATGTATTGTATAAAATAAAATATTTGTATATAAATGTAAATTAAAAGTAAACCATAAACAATTGTTGAATGTTTGTTGTGTATGAATTCATTCAACTTAGGTTATTAATAACCAATTCGTTTTGGTAAGGTGTAAGTATCACCAAGACGGTAATCTGGTGCCTTGAGTGGGCTGAGAGGACAGAAACGTCTAGTTTTTAGTCTATGAGTTCTAGTTGGCTTAGTAAAAGAACTGCTACTAACAAAATTACTAGTTTATGAATTTTGTGATGATGAAGGGGAAATCTTGCCAGCTATAATCCAGCCTAGCTGTGAATTATGCAGCATGGGTAGGCCTGGACCTAAGGTGAGCCGTTCGGAGCCAAGTAGATCCCAGAATAGATCGCCTCCAATCATAATATCAACCTTTAGTGGTTGATTGAATTGAGGATCAGCTAATGTGATAGCTGAGGGAAGAGTGATATTTGAAACATCAATGGGTTGATTAGAATGCCTTCTTGCTATGGAAGGCAACACCAAAAAGGTGTGAAGATGTGAGTATGTGCCAGTGCGGGCACGAATTAACGCTGAGCACTGATGTGGTCTCAGGTTAAGAGAGGTGTTCCCAACGCCTGCAACACTGTTGTGTATTGAGGGTGTGGAAGCTAACTTAAGGCGATTCCTTAAGTCAGCGGAGAGAAAAGAGTAGTCAGAGCCGCTATCTAGCAAGCATCTGACTGTCTCCACCTTACCATTTTGGGGATTGATGATGTCAATCATGGCAGTGGAGCGAATGATCCCTGAAGGGGAAACTGGAGGACTGAGAGAAAGCGACTGAGGCATTGAAGTGACAGGATGTGATGATGGAGCAACATCATTTAGAAGAAGGGGAGAGCTGTGTATCAGAGTGTGATGGCGTCCACCACACTTACGACAGTCTCCATAGGGACACTTGGCAACCATATGGTCAGATCGAAGGCAATTTGTGCAAGCCTTAAGCCCAGTGACCCTACTCCGTCTGTCAGCCAATGTGAGCTTTCTGAAACGTAAGCATCGGAACAGTAAATGTTTACCCTTGCAAAGGGGACACTTGAAGGTAGTATTGGTTGTAACTGTTGATGCTAGAGTGGCATTGGGTAAACGTGAGGGCAATTGAGGATTGCTAGCCTCACCACTTACCTTACCTGAAGTCGAAACAATAAAGGCTTGAGGTGGATTTATTGTTTGTTTACTGTTGTTACTATGATAGTGCTTAAATTCATGATGATTGTTATTTGAAACCTGTGATGTGTTAACCCTTACCTTACTTTGAGGTAATGTCTCTAAAATGTCAGCTCTTATCTTTAAAAATTCCTTTAAATCATTGAAGGTTGGCAACTCTGAATGAAGATTGCCTTTGTATTCTTCCCATTTGACATTGGTATTTTGATCAAACTTTGAGGAAGCTAAATAAATTAAAATAGAATCCCAGTGTTGAACTGGTTGACCTAAAGTTTGTAGAGCCCTAACATTCTTGGTGATGTGATCACTTAAAAACCTAAGAGACTTGTCTGATTCACTCTGCATAACCTTAAAGTTAAAGAGGGCACTGAGGTGAATATTAACTAGTTGTTTTGTATTGTTATACCTTTCACATAATATATTCCATGCTTCTACATAATTGGAATCAGATACCTCAAAATTTGCTATAACCCTGGCTGCTTCACCTTGTAGGTATGAGCAGAGGTAATGAAATTTATGAATAGGTTTGATGTGATTATTATTGTGAATTAATGATTCAAATGTATCTCTGAATTCGAGCCATTTGAAGTATGAACCATCAAACTTAGGTATAGTGATTTCAGGTAGCCTAAACCCCATTGTGCCTTGACCATTACAGTGGCATGGATGGGAGGCCTTTGACCCTTCAGTGGCATCTTGGAATTGGTCTGCAGGTTTGTTGACACCGAGCAGATTTCGTGCCTTCACAATATAAGAACAGAATTCATTTGATATGAGTTCTCTTTCATCTAATTCAAAATCTAGGTTACTAAAATTAAGAGCTTCCATTTGTGATTGCAGGTGTTCAAATTGAGAGTTTAACTCCAAGAACTTATCTAGCTTTAATGATAACATCTGTTCATCCCTTGATGATAATTGATGGGATTCACTAGATTCTAATAGATTAAATAAATATTTCTTAAATTGGGTTATTTGCCCTTTGATGGAACTGCGTTTATAACTGAGTGCAGTATATTCCTCACTAATCACTTTAGCAGGGCTAGAACCTCTGCTGTGTTGTGAAGTAATTGGTTTGAGAGTTGACTGACTGTCTGTCATGATGAAATAAGTCAACAAATGTATAAGTAAATGTAAAAAATTGTAAAATATTTGTAAATAATAAGTTCCTGGAGTTAATGTGTGTTAAATGGGGAATTTAAATACTAAAACTGTAAAATTGGCTTACGCTCCTTGTAAAAATGAAGTGAAGCCACTGGAACGACAGGCTGTATATGCAGTTGCTTGTAGTGTAGTCAACCACTTGTGATACAGCTAGCTGTCTCCTCTGGTTGAGTTCAGTGTATGTATCGCTGAAATAGTTTAAGCACAAATGAGTATATGCACTTTGAAATTGTTGCCCTTAAGTTTAAGAAAGACACAGAGACTGGCATGAACCTGAGCAATGTAACAAATGAATAATTAAACAAATTAATTCAATAAAAAAGTAGAAGGCCACTATGGTTAGTGGTATGCCGGCACATGTGAGGTTAATCCTGCATGTGACAAACCTATATCAATATCTGCGCTGTTACTTCCACTGATTGAATGTAGATGAGTAAAGCGAGTATGTTGATCACAATGTGCACTTGGTGGCTGCAGAGGTGATGCCTCTGGTTGGTCAGACTGTTGCGAATGACCATGTGGTTTGCTAAATTAAGTGGCTCATGCCAATGGGACGGAAGACAAGAATGCAATATGTAAATGTGAGAGGCCTAAATCCTACAGCGGACCATGGAACCCAACAGCAATGGATCAGATTGGCGTGAACAATGATAACAAATGTGTCATCAGTTCAGCTCTTTGTCATCATGGAAACCATGCGGCTGGGAACCTATTTCCTGTTGGAAAAATAAATTATTTTAATAAAATAACCTATTTGAAGGTTAGGAATTGCCTAATTAAATTGATATATGATCAAATTATTGCAAAATACAGGGGGATTATTGAGATATAAAGGGATAAAACTTGTAGGTAGGTAAAACTAAATATATCTACCCTGTATTTGCCCGTGGTGAGGGGGTTTTACGGTGAGGAAAAGAAAGGAAATGAATTGGCTCACGACACTCTCCTCGGTTAGATGCTAGCAGGCGGGATGGCTGCTGTGTCCAACCCTTGGACCTGGCTTCTTCACCGGCGGCGTGGCGTGACTTCAGCTCCTCCTCTTCCCCCGTGCGGATTCGGTTGTTAGCCGAAAGGTTGAAGTCGTGCCTGGGGGCGCCAATATGAAAGGGAGCAGCCCTTGTGCGTCTGCTCCACGTCCACAAAGTTGATCCGCCTTGTAGTGCCTCTTGAAGGTTGGTTGAGTAGAAGAAATAACACGGCAACTTGTTCGTTTCTACTTGATTTTATTACTTGAAACTAAATGGTTTTACAATGTTGTTAAATGTCTATCTTGTCATCTCCGGTCTTCTTATAGTGAAGGTGATGGAATAAGGGGTTTTACAATATTTTATCCTAGTATTTATATAATTTTATTTGACATCTGTTTGTCTCTACTGTCAAAGTGACGCGCCTCTGGCTTCTCCCATGTTTTCCGCCAGTGTCAGCGCACTTCTGTTGAAACGCTTCAACACGTGATTTAGGATGCAACTACTCGCGCCATCTAGTATGTTATATGTAAATTAGTAAAGATATAGTTTTGATCACGGGCGCGATGGCTTATTTTATGTATAATTTCGTTGTTTGTCTACCGATTTCTATGATTCTTTTTTTTATTGAATAGGTAATAATGTTACCTTTTTTAAATTTGGGATGAGTGAGACGTTTACAATCGTAAGAGTAAACAAATATAATCAGAATGATCCGAACTGCTAAGCTATCAGGAATTACACGTGTTATTGTGAGCCAACTGTAAAAGATAGACATAAACTGCTGAGGTTTTTTTTTTAGATAATTTTATGAAGAATATTTCCGTCACACATGATTTCTATGTAAGTTTAACCATTGAGGCTGCACACGCGACGGAAGCTTAAAAAATGGAGTAACTTGTCCCTTTTTCCCAAAATTACCCAAAATTCCCCTTTACTACTCTGCTGGAAAGTATACAAAAACCTGCGCAGGTGTATGAAGAATAATTGTACCAAGTTTCGTTAAAATCCGTCGAGTAGTTTTTGTTTCCATAAGGAACATACAAACCGACAGACAGACAGACAGACAGACAGACAGACAAAAATTTTACTGATGGCATTTTTGGCATCAGTATCGATCCCTAATCACCACACGATGGTTATTTTGAAAATATATTTCATGTACAGAATTGACCTCTCTACAGATTTATTATAAGTATAGATGAAGCAAATTCAAAAATAAGTTTACAAGGAAATATTTATTATTAATTTATCTAATATGCGCAATTTATAACATAACATATTTGTAACAGAATCGAACATCCATTTTCACCGCAAAAATGATTGCTCTGAGCGGAAAGTGAACCTACGACTACCGTGGTCATTAATTCGGAATCTTTACCACTAGACCCAAGTCGTAGATTTTAACGCAACAGATGCTTCCAGCAGCTACCAAAGTTTGATAGTAAAGTTGAAACCTTTAGACAAAACTGTTGAAATAGCTATCCTTCCGCGTAATGTTTCAAACTACTTTACAATCTTATAAAACATTTTTAAACGACAACCATGCCCAGAGTAACATCTAAAATATTAATGTACAGATCATTATAAATTTATCATTTTTCGGTCTAGTTTTAGAAATATTGTACTCTTAAACTGTTGTATTATATATGGTTACAAAAAAACATATAATACCTATATAATTTAATGAAGACTCAAACGTTCACGCCGAATATCCCCAAAGGGGTTGGCAGATGTACTAGTACTTCGGAGTACCCGTGTTTTGCTTCGACAATGTACTCACGTGATAGGGGACAGGCCTATCGCCTATGTACCTAATTGAAACATACCTTTTTAAAAAAGATTATAATGCTTTTAATTTTTTGATATTTTATTGAACATTTTGAACCAATTATTCGGTAATATTTTAGCCGCCGTTAGTTCTCATTGAGGTAGGCAGAGACTATCGATGGCCACTTTATATGATCCTGACAAACCTTTTTAGCTTCATTAATATCCATGAAGCTCTTCATGCGTGCTCTTTTATTCCTCATATTTGACAACTGCCTCTTTGAGCACATTCTCTATTTGGTCCAAATGAGTCCTCTGTGGTCGTTTTCTATTAACATTACCTTCCACATTGGCTTAATAGATCTCTTTCATTAATTTACTATCATCTATCCTCTCTACGTGCCCGAACCCTCTCAACATTCCTTTTTCTATCTTTATTACAATATCATCTTTCACACCGCACTTTTCACGAATCACGTTATTTCTTACTTGTAACCATACAAAATTATGCTATTGTACTAGTATTTTACGTGAAATTAACTATTTTTTTTTTAAAAACAATAGCGGCGGTATTTATAAACAAAAAAGTATACATACATTAATTCCCTTAATTTATTGGATTAATTTCATAAAAAAGCTCAATATAATAATATCTTATTTTTATTTCTAACTCTTTGATCGTTTATTTGCACCTTTGATATAATTTAAATCTAATTATAATACTATTAGTATACTTATTTATGCTAATTACAATGCTTTTTACACATATTCTAATCGTTTCATTAAAAATATTTCCTAACGCCCTAAGCAACAAACTATTTCTCTTACAAATATTAACTATTTCATTTATCGTAGCACTTTTATGTACAAACAATTCTATGAACTATTCACAACGCGTCCAACTCTGAAAAGTATAGAGACAATGCACAGAATCATTTAGTCACCTCACATCACTAATATCGCAATAAAGTTCAATCATACATGTCTCGTTTCGATATTGTAGAAATAGAGTAGTAGAGAAATAGAGTCCACTGATGTCAGTGACTTCGTCTGTGCTGTCGGTCAATCTGGAAATGTCGGCGTTTTCAACTTTATACAGAAAACGACGACGGCGCATTATTCATAAATCTCCATTTGGTGTCATCGTCATAGTACTGCAGTTGGCTCTGGTAGATCGAGTAGAACTGCGGCGTAAACCAACACCTCCTACTGGATTCAAAACGATTAGATTGTCGTTTTTTTTTCGGCCATGGCACACACAAAACAATAGCTCTCTCATGCCTCTCCAGATGTTTTTAAAGAGAAAAGCATAGAGTAGTGGGTTGACGCCAGAATTGAAATTGGATAATAGAAATGTCAGAGGCGTAAGTAATGCACTGAAATCGCTGGTTCCTTTGTAGCCGCTGCTGGACCAATATTGCCACATCTTCCGAGCGTGGAACGGCAAGTTGCAGATAGCAAATGTTAGGACGACGACTATCAGCATGCGAACTACTCCGCGACGAGCTCGCAACACGTTTCGTGACAAGTGGCTCAGATGATGACACGTATGCGGTAGATTGCGTTTGTGTCGGATTTTCTTGGCTTTAGGTGTGTTTAGTTCAATTTCTGGCCTTCCATCTGGCACCAAAAGGATCTGTTGGAACAAAACAAAACACATCAAATTACTAAATAAAAAACCAGGTCTAGTGATACATTGCCTATTTTTGTCAAGAAACGGAAAATGGACATTTGACTAAATGATCTCTGGAACTCCACTTTTTTTAATATAGATCCTTTCATATAGCTCATATCAAAAATAGGCTACCACTCTGTACTGGCATAAACTTATTTCAACCTAGGATTATCGCATAATGAATGGAAATTAAAAGATTGGAATAGAGTGAGTAAACCTAAAATTGTGATCATACACCACACTCATACATATTACTCGAACTGAATTAAGTTATAGTGATTTAGGCAATTTAGCTAAATTTTAGTTAAAGGATAATGAAGCTTGTTGTTCAGTGACTGCTTAAATAGCTGTAACCTATTTCTTTTCGCAGGTGTCGGAAAAAGGGATATTGAAGTTATTTGCAAAACTTATAAAACATATAAATGTACGGACTATTGTACACAAATAGAGTTAGCCTAAAAATAAACAGAACGTGTATTATATATAGGATACTAACTCAACGATATATTTTAATATTATGTAATACACATATAAAAAACATCCGAAACTAAAAAACATCATCCTATAAATGTTGCTCTCAGTGAGGATCTGAGTGATCTAACCCGCATCCTCCGGAACGAGAAGCTAGGTCTAGGCTAAGCCTATCCACTCGGCCATCGACGTCGCCAAATATATTTATATGGATGCTAATAAATTCACGTTGTTCATAATTATATCAGCGGGTTATACTCGACTCAATCAATACTGTTACACACCCCACAAAAGATATGAAGACAAAAGGGTATCAAATTATACCTATCGGGAAACAATTCAAAGAAGCTATGGGCGCATTGTCCTTGTATCAGTAAACCTTTTATTACTTTTTAATTAAAATACCTCTTTTTTACTAATAATGAAAGGAGACATATTGAGCGACATGATAGTCCAGTGGGTAAGAACACCCGCTCGAAAAACAGAAGGGCGTGAGTTCCAATCCTGGGACGGGCCTACACCAATTTGTCTTTTCTAAAGTCATATGTGTGGTTAATTTATCATGGTTGCTAACGGTGAGGGAAAACATCGTGAGGAAACCCACATGGCTGAGTTGTACTTAGTCATGTGACAGTGTATTCGTACAAAACGGCGATAGGCCTGCCCCCTATCACGTGAGTACACTGTCTAAGCAAAACGTGGGTACCTTCTCTGGAAACTAGATGGCGCTTGCCATGTGAGTTCAGGAGTATTGGTACCTCTGCCAACCCCTTCGGGGATAAAACGGCGTGAACGTTTATGTTTATGTTACATATATTATATCTACTGCAAATAATTGTAATAACACGAGTTGAACCGCACAACTTACAACATAACAATGAAGAATTCTGTAAATTAGAAAATATATTGAAAGGTGTATGATAAGATTGATGATTAATTTTGTTTTCTTGGGATTGTAATTTGGCCAAACATCTAAACATTTGAAAACTTTACCCACACCTTTCCCCTGTGGAGAAGAGTTTTGTCCCTGAAGTAAAGTTGAAGTTGAATCAGAGTTGAGTGTAAATAGTTGCACAGTTTTTTTTTTATTTCTAATCAAAAACATACCAACCAATTTGTATGCTTAGGCCAGATTGTATTAAGTTAGGGTAATACTAAGCAATTTTTCTTAGCTCATACTTTAAAACAGCTGAAATCACACACAGATGAAACACAGAATTTTTAAAAAGTAATCGTGCCAAACAAAAACTACCAAGATTATGGGGCAAAATACCCTGATTTTGCGGTACATATTTATTTATTTATATATTTATTTGAATACTTTATTGCATACAGAAAAGATATAATGTTTTTACAAATTGCAAAACATTCAAACTTAGTACACAAAGGCGGACTTATCGCCTTAACGCGATTTCTTCCAGTGAACGGCTTATTCCGTTTATCCACCCTAAAAAATCCTCCCTTAGGCGGATATTCGGAAACGCGTGTCCGTCTATTCACCCTGAACGGGGTGGATATCCGGAATGCATATAATATGGTTCTTCCGATTTTCTACCCTGCCTACGTACAGTCATTTACAGAAAAAAGACCCTAAGTTTGTAAGATATTTTTATTCAAACTGTAAGTAAGAAAGAAGGTATGTTTATCTTAAGTATTTTAATGTTCACGATGTTCCTTGGACCCATTTTGTGTTGTGTATGTTTCTGTATATTACTGTACTTGGAGTAAAAAATCGGAAGAACCATATTTAAATGCATTCCGGATATCCACCACGTTCAGGGTGGATAGACGGACACCCGTTTCCGAATATCCGCCTTAGGGAGGATTTTTTAGGGTGGATAAACGGAATAAGCCCAGTGAACCTTTATGGTGAGGAAAAACAAGTACACAACCATTAACTAGAAATAAATGATAAATCAATATGCAAAACCAAACTTAACTAAACGCAACCTATTTACAATCTTAACCTAAATATTAATTTATATATCTAATATGTATAATAATCATATTAAATATACTTCCACAGTATCTTAATAAATTAAATTATGTATGAATGAATCATTGTGTATATTGAGTTGCCTCTGACGACAAGTCACGACACCCGGGGGTAGAAAGGGGTAGTGACATTCTAAGCCAGCACTACAAGGCATTTTACGGTATCTATCGAATAATAGTTTAACCAACAATAAGACAAATATGGGCTGTGTGTAGTGAAAAAAGTTATCAGCAGTGAGAATAAAACATTGTAGTATTTTGATCGTGAATTAAATGTTGAACAAGATGGTCTCATAAAACCATAATAAAACAGTTAGATTATTTAAAGGGTTTAATATTAAAGAAATAGCCCTTTTTTTAAAAGGTTTTATTTAGTTTACACATGCATGTAATGTTTAAGATAAATGTACTAAAAGCTAAAAAAAATAAAGTAGACACAGTCGTGGGCATTATAAACATAAGCGTAGATTAGACTAAAGTAAAACCGTGGGGCACGTCTATTGTCTACATACATATACTCACGACTTTAAATCTCTAAAAGGGGTAGCCAGAGCTTCAGAATTAGAAAATTCTTCAGCCACTTTTGGAAGCGAAATGGGGAAAAGATTGTAAAATAAATGTTTTTGGTGATGGGTCTCCAACCTCATTGCCCAAATCACTTAAAAAGCCCCGATACCCTTAGTCGCCTCTTACGGTCACCCATGGAAAAAAATGTGGTAGTGCTATTCTAAGCCGACACTACACAGCAATTGTCTACAATCGTCTGTAATAAGGCAGCTGTCCCACCGGCAAAGATGGACGAGTGGCAAGTAGGGCTGTGCATATAGAATGTGGAAAAAAACTAGCAAGCTCGACAATTAAGCAAATTTTAGGGTTTCATAGTGCTGAGCGAGTGTTTTCTTTCATCATAAGTCAACGATAAACTATTTTGAACATCTCTTTTGTTTCCATCATGCAGTGTATAACTTGAATTTTTCTGGAGCGAGCAAATAGTAAGTCGTGTTCTAGGCGGGGCGGTGGGCTAACTACCTAACGACAAATTGAACGATTGTTCTATCGCATGTTTTAATCGACGAATATAGACAATTATTGAAGTTTCCCTCGGTTTTGTTTGAGTCAAGTCTATGCCTATTGTTTATAATGCCCACGACTGTATTATTTATAGCTTTTAGTTCATTTATCTTAAACATTACAATGTATTTTTAACATAAAACCGTTTAACTAAAAAGTTTTGTTACCATTTTTTTATGTGCTATCAAGTCGAATCAAGATCTGCATTTTCACAATATTGATAAAATTAAAATGTCCCTGGAAGATTTGATCAACATTTGCTACCTTAATTAAGAGCTAAGGTTCGTAAAATATTGTTTCATAATATATTTTTTCTTATATAATATTATGTAACGTTGATAAAATTATATGTTATTGTTCCATAAAGGAATAATACAAATCCATAATTCCAACGACACGACAGTTACGGAGATATCGCTAGAACTTGTCGAAGAACGGAACACTAACACGCTAGCTTTGATCTGAATCTTTAAATAATATCCTAACATGCTGGTTTAATAGAAATCGATGATACTGGAAGATGGGAAATGACGTAGAATACACAATAAATCTACCCGGAATCATGAACAAAACAACGCAAACAAAAGAAGGTGGAATAAATCTTCGTTTCCGATTTGGAACTATTCCCACTTGTAAGACTGGGGGTTGGGAGCACGAAAATGGTAACTGTCGAGCAAAAGCGGGGTGGAGAAGCAGCGTGGGACAGCATGAGTGTGAAGAAATAGTTTAATTTGGTCGTTCGCGGTTATAGTATTATTGTTAATAACATATTTATATTGATAATAAAGATATCATATCGTTTGGTTTTACGAAATTTGTTTAAAAGGACCGTAAAAATGATAATCAAAAATGTATTATTTAAATGTTTCGGAAAACATCGCAATATTACTATATATACTATATATTGTATATTAGTTCCTCCGCGAGATGTAACACTCTTTATCGCTCCACCCGTCACCGTTTTGCTGTCGCCATAGCTCGGCCCTCGCAATTTTCGTACCCGCACACTAATAGTGACAGATGAAGGTTTACCTTAACAGACTTATTAAATTGTTAAAAGTCACATTCATACAACATTGACATTTACGATGATGAAATATTAAATAAAATCGTTAATAATTAATTTGAACACTACATTATTCGTCCACTTTATCTGATTTCTGGCTTCATTTTTTGGTTTTAAAGCGCTGGGTAAAGATGTAAGCAAGCAATACAATTCGTTAATACCATCACTATAAGAATATGTAAAAATATTGTTACACACAGAACATGATCTGCGCAACGACGACGCATAGACACAACCAAAGAGCACGATGTCAAATTTGGAACGGATGTGCTGGATTTTTGAATAACCTGTGCTGTTTCAACAACTTATTAAAATCAACTTAATTCCAGACCGATCTAAAAGCAACTTAATAAAGCTCACTTTGGCTTCTGTAGTCCCGATAAACGTCCTTTGTGGCTCGTAGGAGTTTAATATGGCTTCAACTCGGGGGCGGGCCCCGCAGCATTGAGTTTGACCGACGTTTTGCAGACCCTGCGAGCTCTGCCACAGGCCTACCGCAATCTTAGTGTACAAGACCTGCAAGCAATTATTTATTACCCAACTGAATTTGTCTAGGGTCTAAGCTGGATTAAGGATGTTTAAAGTTTCAAATAGTTTATGATGATACTAAGAATAATTGAAAAGTTGTTTTACACACAATGTTTTGTACCAGTCAATGCAATGATAAAGTTTATCATCATGGGTATAAATAATATAATACATTAAATCCTCCATGACAATATATTAAAAGAAAAACAATGTCAAAGACTGAGGGTAATGAGTTTTTTAGATCGTATAATAAATTAGCAATTTCTTTATTCCACACGCGTCAGTTCAACCTACCTAAATATTACAATTCTCTTAAATTAATTTTTGAGTCGGTGCCAGACAAACAAAAGTAAATTCACCCTGCTATCTATCTCTGATTATTACAATCTCAACAATATATATCTATCGCCTAACGTTTTAAATGATAATACGTACAAAAATCAATTAACCCTACAACTACAAGGTACCCTACATTTTACATGTATATGAAGTGCGAAATACACACTTCTTATTATCAATTATCATCGAGGCTGGCACCGGCTCACAAATTAATTTAAGAGAATTTTAAGATTTAGGTAGGTTGAACTGACGCGTGTGGAATAAAGAAATTGCTAAGATATCAATCACAGTACTCATATTTAATTAAAAAAACTTATTTCGTACTTTTTAGTACTAGATTGTTTATTTTCGGTTGTTTTTCTATGAAGTCGGTATTCTTTTTGTTAAAAATTACTTTTAGTTTATCATGATTATCACAAATGAATACCATCCCATAAAGAAACGTTTACGCTGTATATCCCCGAAAGGTTGGGCAGAGGTACCAATACTTCTTAAATGTGACATTGACGTGAAGTTCACGTGACATTGTCACCTAGTGTTCAGAGTACCACGAGAGTGTAATCACGTGATAAAGGTCAAGCCTGTCCCCGTGTTGCACAAAAAACACATGTCTAAATACAACTTAGCAATGTAGGTGTCCTCACGATGTTTTCCCTCTTGCTGTGTAGTGTCGGCTTAGAATAGCACTACCCCATTTATTCCGGTGGGTGTACGTAAGAGGCGACTAACGGTGTTGGGGCTTTTAAGGGATTTTTGGGCGATGTGGTTGGAGACCCATCACCAACAACCTTTATTTTACCATCTTTTACCCACAAAACTTTTCAACAGTGGCTGAGGAATTTCTAATTCCTTAGCCCTGGCGGTAGCCAGGGGTACCTTCTAGGGATTTATAGCCGTGAGTATATGTATGTAAGTATTTATGTTTACCCTCACCGTTAACTACGATGATAAATTGAGCACATGTCTTTCGAAAAGACAAAATGGTTTAGGCTTGACCCGGGATTTGAAACTTCATCGTCTGCACGTTAAGCAGTGTTCTATCTACTGAGCTGTCTGGCTGTCTATACTAACTTAAACACTTCAGACTATGTTCCTTCAGACTATGTTCCGTATATAACTCCATGCAAAGTTCATTGTACAACATTTGTATATGCTAACGTTAGAGTATGGTAAAGTGGACTTATAGCTAATTTGCACATTACATTATTTAACACATTTAAGGTGCCGTTAGTCCAGCAAACAGAGTTTTTGAAACTTTATTATGCGTATGTTTATAATTATATGGTTTTGAAAAAAATACATCGAAATCTTGAGACTTTTCTGCAGTGAAATTGGCGATTCGAAACATGATTAATAAATTTTCGCTCGATAGAAAAAAATCGCCAACGCACCTCTAATTACACTCTTTAAAATGGTTTTATATTTTATTTATTTTACCTACTTACATATAACTTGCATCATAATTTGAGCATTTGTATTTCTAATAATAATTGGCGATTATTTTTCTTTTTTAATAAATTCAATAAAACAAATATTTTAAAAACATCGATAATCGAGGTCCTACTCGTGCCTCGTCCCAAGCGCCGCCCGCCACCCGCTCAGTCAGAGCTCGGCGAGCTGCCTTAGGGGATGGACCTGTGTCGCGCGCGTCTTGAGTTACAGATCTCACAATTTACGCGCGTGCGGTGCCGTTAGTGTGCGAGAGACCTATCGGTGTACGATGCGCGTCAATGTAGGCGTGAGAGTGACCGTGTGTACGGTTAGCATTAGCAAATGTAAAAGAATTCATTCAATTTATAGATTTCACTAATTTATACATTTTATGTAAAAAAAAAACAAAATCGTTAAAGTAACTTCTAATTTCAATTAATAATATTAAGTAGTTACAGGTGTAAACTTAAAATTACATACATACATATACTCACGGCTATAAACCCCTTAACGGGATAGCCAGAGCTTTGGAATGAGAAATTCCTCAGCAACATTTGGAAGTTGATTTGGGAAAAGATGGTAATAATAAATGTTTTCGCTGACGGTTTTCCAACCACGTCGCCCAAAAATCACTTAAAAAGCCCCTATACCCTAAGTCGCCTCTTAGGATCACGGGTAGAAATGGGGTAGTGTTATTCTAAGCCGACACGACACGGCAAAAATTATGAAATTAACACTGTAATAATTTTGTATAAACTGACAGGGGTAGACAAATCTATCCTATCATTACATTTTATATTGTAAACGGCCATGGTAGAAACTGTTTTTGAAATTGATAATATAGGGTAAGCGATACAGTTTTCGTCACCCAGACTGTTATAGCCACTTGCAAATATTTTAGAAAGAAAATGTAAATATTCATAAACAAATTTCCAAACCCATATCATAGAAACTATTTGCGAGTGGCTAAAACTGTCGAGTTGACAAAAACTGTATTGCTTACCCTACTGTATGTTATTAAAACGCGCGCACTGCGTCGCGTCGAGGAGACGGCCGCCCGATCGGCGCGCAAGCGCTTCCTCACGCCGCCCGCGGGGGCAGCACCCCCTGAGATGATATTTTTCGCTGAACCAACGGCGCCTTAAGTGTAAAAAGTTCGATTAAAATATCTAATTTCCGTTAATACATATAGTATAAAACAAAGTCGCTTTTTCTATCCCTGTCTGGGATATAGGGACATCCTTATGTATACCTACTTTACTCTGTAAAACTACGAAATGAATTTTGATGCGATTTTTTTTATTAATTGATTAAAAAGGAAGGTTTATGAGGATTACATACGCTGATGGGGTGGAGAACTCACTCAACTTGGGCGGGCCACTAATATTCGTTCGTCTTTGTCATGAAAATTGGTTTGGCACCGACTTCAAAAAGAAGAAGTTGAATAGAGTTGTACATAATAAAATAAATAAAAATTATTTTATACTTTTCAGTTGGATTTTTGAAGGCGGTTCTTTTTTAAATAAAAAATAATAATATAGTTTTAAGTAACAATATTTTTTTTTCTGTTTAGTTTTTAATTTGAAGTTTTTGTTTTTGTTTTTTATTTTATACTTTTTAGTGATAAGTTCTTAAATCACTCACAGTTTTTTTAGGGAATTAGTGATAGTTTTTTAAAGATAAGTTTTACTGTCCGTTTATTTTATAGTTTTTTTAACAGGTAGTTATAATATTTGTTATTATGACTTTAGCTTACTTGTTACTATTTTGTTTACCTGCGGGCCTAGATAGAAAATCAAAGGATGCTTTAAGGAAAAGTCGTGTAAGGGAGAACGAAACACCCATCGAAAAAAACAAAGACTTCAGCAGAGCAAGCACGAGCCGTATTTAAACTAGTTATCGCGTGGGATAAAGCAGCCATCTTTTACGCACTTACTTAGTATCGTATACTGCCATCTCATTCTAACCGTTATCGTGTCGATATATCGTGCTTGCCCTTCAGAATGAGAGAGATCGTCAGCGTGCTGCTCTTGCTGCCGAAACAGATGAGCAAAGAGAAGTTCACCTATCACAAATGCGAAGAAACACTCTTATATATATGTAGCGTTGAGTCGTGTAAAATCCCTTGATGATATGGCTTTAAGTGATACAGATTCAAAGAAATTACTTAACCATCCCCATGACGAAAGAGCCTTGATTGAAATGACCAGAATGAGAAACATGATGTTGCAATATATATTTTTTTCCTCAATATAATTAAGAGTAATTTATTCATGTTTTTATATACTTTTTTGTTTAATAATTTAGTAACTCTGTTTATTACTAATAAAAAAACTTTATTAACATATATTGATAAATCTCTGTCTAGTATTGATAACTTTACAAACATACTTATATTTCAAACTAAGAAACCTCCTTTTTTTGAGTCGGTTAAAGAACTTAAACCTTCTCCTGAATGTAATTACATAAACTGATAACTCTTTGTCTAATAATAACTAAGAACCTTCAAACTTACATACATACTTATAGGTGAAACTCAGAAACTCCTTTTTTGAGACGGTTAGATCACTAAAACCTTGTCCTATAAGTAACAAGTACTTTTCTGAAAACCGCATCCAAATAGCTTAAGCCAAATGTGAGATAATCGCAAACCAACAGACATACATACAGGTCAAACACAGAACCTCCTTTCTTTTTTTGGTCGGTTAAGGCACTAAAACCTTCTCCTAAATGTAAGGAATACGTTCCTGAAAACCGCATCCAAATAGCTTAAGCCAAACGCGAGATAATCGCGGACAATTATACATACATACATACATACAAACAATCGAACTGAGAACCTCCTTTTTTGAAGTCGGTTAAAAAACGCGCGCACTGCGTCGCGTCGAGGAGACGGCCGCCCGATTTGCGCGCAAGCGCTTCCTCACGCCGCCCGCGGGGGCAGCACCCCCTGAGATGATATTTTTCGCTGAACCAACGGCGCCTTAAGTGTAAAAAGTTCGATTAAAATATCGAGTTTCCGTTCTTTGCATAGTGAATATAGATATATATATATATATGATATGATTCCATATATATATATATATATATATATATATATATGGAATCATACTGTTTCTTAAGATACAGGACACCCTCCTATGTTACCGCCGTGCAGTGTCGGCTTAGAATAGCACTACCCCGTTTCTACCGATGAGTGTACGTAAGAGACGACTAACGGTATTGGGGCTTTTAAGGGATTTTTGGGCGATGCGATTGGAGACCCATCACCAACAATCTTTATTTTTACCATCTTTTCCTCACCCACATTTCCGAAAGTGATTTATAGCCGTGAGTATATGTATGTATGTATTTAAAAGTGAACATGAACAGTAAGGAAATTAAATGTATATTCCTTAAACTTTCTAACAAGTAAAGATATGGTTTAAATAGGATACTGGGTTTATCTAGTATTAGTACCGTATTTTTTTTTATGTTCGTTCGCCGATTACTTCGCCATTTATGAACCGATTTTGATTATTATTATTTTATTCAAAAGAAGATACTCCCGGATTGGTACCATGATGGGATATCAGGGTCTGATGGTGGGATCCTGGAGAAATCGAGGGGAACCCTCAAATTTTATAGGCAACTGTACCGCGTTTTACATATTTCATGAACTTATATTGGCATTTGCTTCTGAAAATCAAACCCATCTTTATTGAAGCTTATCAAAGTTAAAAAATAATAGTCAAGTGTAAGTTGGCCTCGCGCACCGAGCTTCCAGGGACATTAGACCTGAGTAATAGAAAGTAAACGACCTGAGTTTGATAGCTCCAAGCGTTCTTGATAAAAACGGTCTTGACAGACGGAAGGACAGACGGTACACAAAGTGATCTTATAAGGGTTCCGTTTTATCTTTTGAGGTACGGAACCCTAGAGATTTGCCCGGAAACATCCTGCAGAGCCCTAGTTACACCAATCCATTTTACCATTTTGGTGTTATAAATAAAATAAAAAGAATAAAAGAGCATGTATGAAAAGATTGATGGATGTAAACGAAGCTAGAGAGGTTTGTCAGGATCGCACGAAGTGGCGATCAAAAGTCTCTGCCTACCCCAATGGGAACTAATGGCGTGAGTATATGTATGTATGTATGTATGTATGTGTGTGTTATAAATAGCCTTCCGAACAAAGATTTCGTTTAACAATTGCGTCTTTCTTTCTGAAAAAATTAAAAGGCGTCATAAATCTAATATATAAAATTCACGTGTCACAGAGTTTGTCACCGAACTCTTCCAATACGGCTAAAGCAATTTCATTGAAATTTTGGATACACATTCGGTAGGGCTGAGAATTGGTTTATAACTATTTTTTCTACTCCTAAGTGGTAAGGATTGTACACTCCTAACATTTTATTTTATCGACCAGAAATCCCCTAAAAAGATTTGATATGGCAAAACAACGTTTACCGGTTCAGCTACATTATACATTTATGAAATATGTTCTACTGGAGTTAATCTCTAATAAGGAGAATCTATTACTTATTCTAGATTCCAAAAATTCATTTCACTTTTTTTCACAGAAGTAGCCTAAATTGTACATACAGTTAACATAATATTTTCATTAATATATGAGCCAGTGCCATTATAATTTAAGTCTCAAGCAATTATCTAAAGGAATCTTGTGATACTAAATTATAAATAGCTAGTTGAGAAAATTTTGTAAAATAAGGGTTGCTTACTATGTATCTCCAACTACGTCTAAAAAGCCCAAATACCCTAAGTCGCCTATTACGATATCTGCAGGGAGTAACGGTTTCAATCAATTCTAAGCCCTACACATTTACTATTAGGAATATTCGTAAATTTCAAATCATTTTGTTTCTTAATTAAAACATCTTTATTCTTCTCGTATGTATGTAAAAAAAATAGCACGCCCTAAATACTTTCTTAAGTGTTTTCCGATATATGTAAGAGATTTGTGCGCAGTAAAATATTCACCCAGTTCTGGCGAAGGAGGGCAGGAAAACCGAGCCTGTAAATTATTGATTCTTAATTACACGATATAATATGTATGCTCACTGCCCAGCTCTGGTGAGACTTACACAGAAAATATAGTCACATTATCATCAGGAAACAAACAAGCTGCACCTAGTTTATTATCACAGAATTATTTGTTTTGCTTTTCTTTTAAAAAATTGGGATGTTTACCTTACAATTTGTAGGGCAGCAAACTCAAACATTTATATGAATTACGTAGATATACACGCTTGCCAAGTCAAAGGGTATTTGTTTTCCTTTGTGAATGCTCGGGGCATCAATATAATATTGATAGTATGAACAGCCTGTTGATTCAATGTGCTCATACTTATATTCAAATAAAAGGGATGTCCCCTTTTAATCTATCGCAAAGTTAAGTTAGCCATTGTAAAGATAGGTTGAGTCATTGAATGAGAAATATTGGGAAATTTATAAAACGATTGAAAAAGGAATGTTAAGAGAGGATAAGAAATTGGTAGAACACCTCTTATCGTGCAGACGATGAGGGTTTCAATATCTGGTCGGGCCTACACCAATTTGTCTTTTCTAAAGATCTAAATTAATTCATCATGGTTGTTAACGGTGAGGGTAAACATCGTGAGGATACCCACGTGACTTAGTTGTAATTAGTCATGTGACAGTGTATTCGAACAAAACGGCATAGGCCTGCTCCCTATCACTTAAGTACCCGTGGCAAGGCAAGGCAAAACGTGGGTATTCTGAACATCAGGTGACAAATGTCACGTGATGGTCAGAAGTATTAGTAAGTACCTCTGGAATGGGATGGCCTTCGGGAATATACGGCGTAAAAGTTTGAGTTTGCGTTGAATTTGAGATATTGAACTACGATCACTGGAAGTTGAATACCACATTTTTTTGAATACTTGTATTATTTTTGTTTTATTTAAGAGGTTTCTGAAACAAGTTAAAACAACTAGCTTGCATAACCATTAAATATTATAGATTATTTTTCTATGGATAATTGTTTGAATGTTTACTTTTTTAACCGAATTAAAAAAAAGAGGTTCTCAGTTCGATTGTTCTTTTTAATTTATCTCCCTTTCATTTGATTTATGTCGATCATGTAGAAAGGTGATTCTATTCATACTACTCATATATCTACTCATTCACACATACACACAAATACATTCACATTCTGTATAAGAAGACGTGAATTTGAACTTAAACTCAAACATCCACGCTGTATATATCCGAAGGGGTTGGCAGAGGTACTAATACTTCTGAACCTCACGTGATATTGTCACCTGGTGTTTTTGGTTTACCACGTTTTGCTTGGACAGTGTGCTCACGTGATACGGGGCAGGTCTAACGCCGTTTTGTACGAATACACTGTCATCGTTAACAACCATGATAAATTAACGACACATATGACTTTAGGAAAGACAAATTGGTGTAGGCCCGACCCGGGATTTGAACCCTCATTTTCTACATGACAAGCGGCGTTCTACCCACTGAACTATCATAGTTATTAATTTGAACTTAATATTAAATTTCCAATCAACTTGAAAAACAAATAATTGTATGTTTATTTCGAAATATGTTAAGCATTGTGATATTTACAAAGGTACCACCACTTGTAAACATCATGGCGTTTTAAGATTCACTTTAACCCACACCAGCAATAGCCCAACGTAGCTCTTAACTGAAGAAAAATGCTTCTAAAATAACTATCTGTGCCTACAAGCATAACCGAGTTACCTGTTCTCATATTTTCCAGAATTTCTTAATAATTTTTAAAGTTTTCTATCGGGCAATTAAAGTTTTCTTTTTATTATTTCAAACTTTTTGTAAAGTTGTAAAACGATTTGTTGACGTTAGGTGAAGCAAAAATTACAAAGAACCTACTAAAATTCTTTGTTATTTCTTTTTGATCAGTAAAAATAAGATGCTCG
Organism: Bedellia somnulentella; assembly: GCA_963576735.1. Taxonomy (NCBI): domain Eukaryota; kingdom Metazoa; phylum Arthropoda; class Insecta; order Lepidoptera; family Bedelliidae; genus Bedellia; species Bedellia somnulentella. The sequence goes on along the minus strand of OY755175.1, from coordinate 9,131,269 downwards.
GAGTTGGAATCCCAGTCTCCCGTACCATTGATTATATTAAAGCCAAACAGAGCAGGCGACCGAAAAATTTTGCGTATATTTTATTCAAAGGTTGCTGTTTTCTACTACAAGTTGGTACATTCCCTCGTTTACAAATATAACCGCAGTTATGAAGGTCTCCTTAACTTAGAATATTGAAAATTATAATTTAATAGAATATTGGTCTCTTGGAATATTGGTATGTCGGCTCAGGATATTACTTACTCATTTCGTCTTACCGGAGTCGATTAAAACGTAGTTTGACACGCATTACTAAGAACAATGTATTACAATGATTTGCACTATCAACCTCCAAAAATGGCTGAGGAATTTCTAATTAACAAGCTTTCGCTACCCCTTGCCAGGATAGGATTTACAGCATATATATGTCCAACATTTGTTATTCCTTCAAATTTAAATGACTGATAAAAACTACATATAACTCAACGTAATTTAAGCTTTAGGGCGAACCATTAGAGATTCACTTCAATTTGCTAGATGGGTGGGTTTGATTATAAAATAAGAGATGGTTGGTGATGTGTCAGCCACATTCCCTATAAAACCAATCCAAAGCTGTTTTACCCTTAGTCGCCCCGTACAACACCCGCGGGGAAAATAGAGTTAGTACTCTTCTTAGCCAATACTACATACACATTAATTAAATTTAAATCAAATAATATGTTCCAGATCATTCAGATAAATATATTTTTTAAATCTATTTCAACAAATACAGAGGTAAGAAAGATATCTCTTAGTTGTTTTATTTGTTGCTAGATAACAAAAAGTCTTAATCACATTCAGAAAAATTTAAACTTAAATTTGACTCAAACGTTCAAGCCGCATATGCTCAAAAGCGTTGCAGAGGTACAAGTACTTCTGATCATCACGTGACATTAAGAACACTTGATGATCAGAATATCTAGGTTTTGCTTAGACAGTGTACTTATACAGGGTGGCTCATTCAAATCGGTCAGTATGGGAAAGTCTGAAACTATAAGACATACGAAGATTTGTTCTTAAGAACCATGTCACCGATTTTGATAAAAAGAAAAACTGCATTCATACATTTGAAAAAAAACGGTACCCAGCTCGGAAATCGAACCCGATTGTTTTGAAAAAATAAACTTACACTTTTTCTATTTTGATATCGATTGTGTAGGTCTTAAGCTGTAAATGTCTCCATAAAACATGATGTCTAAAATAAATAAAATGCATTGTTTTGACATACTTTAAGTTCTCAAAGTAGGTGTTCGAAGTGACCACCATTTTTTTCAATTCAATTTTCAACAGGTTTAGGTAACGATCTTACCATTGCATTTTGTATCTTCTTGTGGTGAATTTGCGTTAAAATTGACTCTGGGGCTGCTTTTAGGTCTTCAACGGTGTCATAGCTTATTTTGTGTCATAACTTCATCCTTAACGTAACCCCATAAAAATAGGCAATTGGCCCCCTTTTTAACAGTTATGTTTTTGGTAATATATTTCCAAAATCACGTCACATGTGTTCAGAGTACCTACGTTTTGCTTAGACAGTGTACTTACGTGAAAGAGAGTAGGCCTATTGCCGTGTTGTATGAATACACTGTGACATGACAAAGTACAACACACCCATGTTGGTTTTCTCACGATGTTTTCCTTCACCAATAACAGCCATGATAAATTAACCACACATATGGCTTTAAAAAAAACAAATTGGTGTAGGCCCGACCGAGTATTTGAACCCTCATCGAAGCGGTGTTCTACCCACTGAGCTATCGCGGATGCTACGATAAAATAAATCAACCATATATTATGACCTGCTAACAGCAGAATATGTCGCTTTCATTTCAAAGTTCCAAAACAAATATAAATAACAGTGGTTAGCCTCGTTAATAAAGCCTGCCTAATTTGCGTGGAAGTTCATTTAAACTTCTTTGAAGATTCAACCAATTTCAAAAGTTACTCATAAATAAAAGATGTTATTCCCCCGTCGCTCTGCCAACTGAGCTACAGTGTCAGTTGGCAGAGCGACGGGGGCGTATACCCGAAGGTCGCGGGTTCGAACCCCGCCAGTGTCGAAATTTTTCTTTCCTTTAATAACATCTTTTATTTATGAGTAATAATCCCCACATGAGGAATTCATGTCAAAAAAACATTAAACAATTTCAAAAGTTTATTAAAATTAGATTAGTCGTAACTTTCAAAAAGTTGAATAGTACTCGCTCTGTCAGATTTATAGAATACCTTTGATGATTCGTCATATTAAGCCATTTTTGAATAACAACAACATGAAAATAATCTACCGTTAATATATCTTTTTATATAAAAATTGGTTTAAATACTTTCAAAATAGCGTTAAAAACAGTTCTTAATAAAAAAATGACTCAAACTTCAAAGAAATATGTATTTTAGAGCGATAAATTTTTTTCATTTTCCTTGTACCATTCGTCTTCACATTTTACAAAACTCCTACCTCTCATCACATACTGCAGCTTCTTTAATTCTTTCAGATACTTTTTGGGCGGATTATTTTACTTAATTGTACTTACTAGAGTTCAATTTGAATACTTGAGTTTGAAGGTGGTTTGAAGAGAAAAAAATTGTTATATACTGTTTTTTCTTTATAAATCAACAGTATTCTTTTTTCTTCATACTTCGGATACCTAACTTTTTAAGCACATAATCGTCGTCCGAAATACGGGGGCCGGGTTTACTATTGGGTTAGTATTGGGCAACATAACCATATACCTATTTAAACAAACAGCGTCTACCAGTAATCGATTTTAACACCTAGTAGAAGCTAGATTTTGAAGGAAAAATTAACAATAAAATATTGTTTGAATGTTTTGTTCATGAAAACCTCATGTGGGGATTATTACTTATAAATAAAGGAAAGAAAAATTTCGACACCAGCGGGGATCGAGCCCGCGACCTTGGGTATTGCCTTGTTTGTTTTACACTTTTAAGTAGTGTTTGCGTTCCCTACCTCCGATTTTTTTACAAATTTGGAAGGCCACTTGTCTACCTTTTCAAATATAATCCAATTGTTGAGAACGCCTAACTATAACATAATTTTAATGTTTTTGTTTATGAAAACCTCATGAGGTTCACCTACTAATAAATAAAAGATAAATAAAGAAAAGCAAAATTTTGACACCGGCGGGGATCGAACCCGCGACCTCAGGTATACGCTCCCGTCGCTCTCCCAATTTAGCTATATTGTCAATGGCTTCCAGTGCGAAATTCTTCTATACTTTGTTTGTTTTAGACTTTTGGGTAGTGTAGTGAGCGTATACCCAAGGTCGCGGGTTCGATCCCCGCCGGTGTCGAAATTTTTCTTTCCTTTATTTATTAATAAAATATTATTTTCCGTTTTGAAATACTACTTACCGAAAATTATGAGGTCACATTACTAAGAGCACATTATATTTGAAGATTACCTAGCGAGGGTCAAAATATTTAAGGTAAAAGAAAATGTGAGTAAGATATGAGAACTTTTATTAAAATTACTTGCTGAAAGGTGCGTTTACACCTGAAAAGTTTTACTTGATGGGGACATACGGTATTCGGGTAGATCAATCAAAAGTTGATCAAATACAGTGAAAGGGTGCTGAAAAGGATTTTAACGAACATACTGATAAAATGACGTTAACTGGCAACCGAAATCGTGAAAACGTAGTTATAAACTGAGTAAGTATCCTTTTTCCAAGCGAAGACAATATTCGATTAATCCCTTAAAGGGGAAGCCAGAGTTTCAGAATCAGAAAATTCTTCAGGCATTTATGGAAAAAATTGTAATACAATAAATGCTTAAATTTCAATATAAAAACACCTTTATTTAATCATTATTCAATGTGTAATATAACTGTATGATCTTTTATATCATCAAAACTGAACAACTTCGAACTCGAATATAAAAACTGTAATAAAAAGTATTTCTACGAAAATTCATTTGATTGCCTCCAAACTTCTTTGCTCAAGCTACACAAGAGCTTCCAATTCCAAAACTAAATCCAATTATTGGCATCGAAATCAAGTACGAAGCGGGTCAGGTACGGCGTAATGGTATTAATGATCTAATTTCCTGAGCTGCTTTCAAAAAATTAAAGGAAATCAGCCGATGTTGTCCGAGACACCATTTATAACACTAAATAGAATTTCGAAGGCTTAGGCGTGATGTCATTGCTCGGGGAATGCTTTAAATATATTTAATTAAATTGTAGCAGTACATTGGCTTAGAATAGCGCTAACATATATTATATTTTTGATAGTTTTTTACGAAAAGACTTAGTGTACTGTTTTTTTTTTAAGTGGTAGACTTCATGCTACAGTAGGGACCCACCAACAATACTTTCTTTTTAAAACAAATATCCAAAAAACTTTCAAAAGTGGCAGAGCCATTAATTTTCTTGTAGCTTTGTCTACCCTTTTTTGGGATTTACAACGGTAAATAAGCTGTGTTTAAATTATAGATAGGTACATTGTAATGTTTGTTTTAAATTCACATCATGTTTAGGTTATAAGTGTGTCCCTACTTTTTGGAATAAAAATATTTTTCTTTCTTTCTTCCTAAATAGGTAGATTAGTAAGTTGAAAACAAATTTGTTACAAAGTTTTGGTTTATTATAGGACAATCCTACTTCTGGCCGGCCTTTCATAGAATAAGCTAAGGATATCACTACATTACCTCTTGCTGTATGAGTCACACCAGACAACTCGAGGTTCTATGTGACTGGTGGAATATATGGCTGGAGGCACATATTTATAAACTGATTTGTTATTCATTGTTAAGTTCAGTTCAATACAAGACGTTATACATGACACAATACCCTGTACAAGGATACTTCAAAAATTACTGAGAAATAAATATTCCGAAGCTCTTGCTACGTTTTCTAGGAAATTATAGTCGTAGGAACCAGGCAGTTTAATAAAAAATATAACTGGGTAAGCAATAGTGTGCTTCAAGAACGAATCGACTGTAAATGAAAGCTAAGTGGAACGAACGAGTCGGGATCAAGAGACCAAGAAAAAATATAACGAGCAAATATGTATGGTTTATATAAACTAGAATATGTTTTTAAAGGAAGGATCGGTAATGAGAGATCATAAGAATAAAGAAGTGTAAGAAAATAATGATGAGTGTGGATGTTTGGGATAATAGAGGAAATAGTTTGTGTAAAGTGTATTTACAAAGAGTTATCAAAAGTCTCAGCCTTCATAATTGGTACTTATTGACTTACAACTATATATTCCACAGGGGGTTGACCAAAGCTTCAAAATCAGGAATTCTGCAGCCGTTTTTGGAAGTTACATACATACATATACTCATGGCTATAAATCCCTTAAGGGGTAACTAGAGTTAGGGAATCTCAGCCACTTTTGGAAGTCGTTTGGGGGAAAAGATGGTGAAATAAAGGTTGTTGGTGATGGGTCTCCAACCGAATCAAATGTTTTGGAAATTGAGTAGGGAAAAGCTTGAAAGGCCGCAAAGTCCTACGTCGTTTTTTACTATACTCGAGGGAAGAAATCAATGAGTGCTATTTGAAGCCCAGACTATACATTATTATTATCATATTATACTATTATCGGTATTAGTATAAATAAGTATGAAACAAATATATAAACCGAATTTTTTTGTTCATGAAAACCTCATGTGGGGATTATTTCTAATAAATAAAACAAACACTACTTAAAAGTGTAAAAGAAACAAAGGATAGAAGAATTTCGCACTGACAGCCATTGACACGGTAGTTCAATCCCCGCCTGTGTCGAAATTTTTCTTTCCTTTATTTATCCTTTATTTAAAGCTAAATATATAAGCCATTATATGGATTCGATAGAAATATGTTTTACACTACTCATATAAGAAGTACCTATAATGTTTTTTGCCGTGTACTGTTGACGTCGAATGATAAAGTTTTTCTAGTTACCACTTGCCATAGGTGTCGTACGAACGAACTTTGAACTGTTTGTGATAAGTATGCGATTTGGATGAAAATTTGTTTCTTTCGTTAATAATGGAGTCAATAGCTCCTTCAGAGGATAAAACCGCGATTAAAAATACGTGAAAGGTGCACATGTGCCCGTTATTATTATTGGTAGACAAGATATTGTCCAAATTAAAAATACATCAAATAGCAGTTTGGAAGAACACCATTCAACAAACTCAGTTTTATAAGAAGTTTCAGGCTAGAAAGTCTCAATTATGAAAACATTTTCTAACTTCTTCTTACTTGTCATTCGACTTCACAGGCAATTAATTTACGCATACTCAAGTCGTTGACCTGTTGATGATGCCGGAATAAAATTTGGCACGCCATAATAACTTTGCTACATAATATTCTACAAACAAATTCAGGAACAAAGTCTTCAAATAATTTACGGCATAGATTTATACTTAACAAACCATGAGAAATCTATTTACTCACATAATAAACAAAGGTTTTAGCTTAAGGAATAAATAGGATTTCATATTATAATAAAACCATGATTCGACTGGGTAAGAGAAATTATACTCAAAGACGAATTTATTACTATAATAAAATAAGAATATATCTTATTGCTGCACATAAAAAAAACATTTAGTAAATTTATAATTCATTCTCAGAAAATTTATTGGTTATTTATGTATAATTTACATTATTTTACTTGTATGAATACCACCTAAGTTTTTTTATTAAATTTGGTAGCTTTTTTCAGAAAAAGCGCCTCCTTTTATGAATACAGAATAATATAAAATATATTTATTTGACACTTAATAAAAATGGTGCCAAAAAAGATTTGCCTCAGCATCGTTTACGATTCTGCCATAACACTCTGTGCCATCCCTTCAAAGGTATACAGTGTAGATGATAAGTATAAGTATTCAATGTAGGAGCTATAGATGTATATAAAATAGGGGCTGTGTTAACACTAGTTAGCACCGGGGCGTCCCACTTAGTCTCAAATTGGCACGTGTCAAAAGAACTAAGCTGCGCTGATCATCGGCGGATCTGTTTCAACATTACCAGTGACTACACACTACCCCCTCCTAAACGTAACCCTCGAGTTACGAATGTACTCTCATATAGATCGTCTCTAAAAAGTAAGCTAAATACACTCACCAACGAGAATATAGATGGCCCTACACAAATTGAAAATGACCTTAAAGTAGTAACCGCAGCTATAATCGAGTCTTATGAAGCCTCCTGCCCACTTAAACAACCAACAATCCCAGGGAAAGAAACCAGTAGGTGGTGGACCCCGGAGTTGGAAAAAATGCGCGGTGAACTACGCAAACTTTTCAATAAAGCTAAAAACTCCAGGCTACCTACAGACTGGGAAAACTATAAAAACATGTTAGCCACCTACAAAAAACGAATCCGATCTAGCAAAAGGCAAGCTTGGCGAAAGTTTTGCGGATCAATAGAATCGAACAATAAAGCGGCTAGGGTTCGAAAAATTCTGTCTACCGATAACAACCTCACCGTAGGGCCGCTCAAAACACCTGATAATACATACACCACGACAGATACAGAAACACATAAATTGCTCCTAGACTGCCACTTCCCAGACTGTCATCATACTGATGATATTGACTGGAATGAGGAGCATATTACGCCTCCTACCGAAGCGGACAGGCTCTTCTCACGAGACCTTGTCACTAATGACCAAATTGAATGGGCGGTTAAGTCTTTCAACCCCTTCAAATCACCAGGCCTAGATGGAATCTTCCCTGCTTTGCTCCAGTGGGCAAGAGACATCCTATCCCCCTGGCTGGTCAAAATATATCAATCATGCATCGCTTACAGATATGTACCGATACCATGGCGCGAAGTCAAAGTAACTTTCATACCCAAACCCGGTAAGTCGGACTATACCGACCCGAAGTCCTTTAGACCCATCAGCCTCACATCCTTTCTCTTAAAAACTCTGGAAAGACTCTGTGACAGACATATAAGAGAAAAATCACTTGCGAAAAAACCCCTCCATATAAACCAACACGCTTTCACTAAAGATAAATCAACTGAGACTGCACTACACAACGTTATATCTAAAATTGAATGTGCACTCAGCACCAAGCTATCCACACTAGGCACCTTCATAGATATTGAAGGTGCTTTCGATAAAACTAACATACCCTGTATCGAGAAAACTCTGAAAGACTTCCGTGTTAACTCCACACTCAGGGGTTGGGTTGTTAACATGTTGAGACTCAGAGCGGTCCAAGTAACCCTAAAAGACACCACCAGAGCCATTGTGACAAGAGGATGCCCCCAAGGGGGGGTCCTCTCCCCACTCCTATGTAACATGGTGGTCGACTCTCTACTTAGGAGGCTTAATGCCCGAGGCTACTTTACTGTAGGCTACGCGGACGATCTCACTATCCTACTAAATGGAAATCATGTAAACACGCTCTGCAATCAAATGGGTCAAGCATTAAGAGTAGTGGAGACATGGTGTAACGAATACGACCTGAAAGTAAACCCTAAAAAGACTGAACTAATTCTTTTCACTCACAAAAGGAAACTCCCCCCTTTTGAACTTCCAAAACTCTTTGGAACCCAACTCACTCTTTCCAAGACTGTTAAATATCTAGGAATTACCCTAGATGACAAACTGAGCTGGAAACCACATTTAGATAACACTTTAAAAAAAGCCAGCGCTATGCTATGGCAGTGCAAGCGGATACTAGGTAAAAACTGGGGATTAAAACCTAAGATCGTACACTGGCTTTATACCACCATTATTAGACCTGTGATAACCTACGGCTCACTGGTCTGGTGGTCGAGAACTAGATTAACAACAGCCCAAAACGACCTAGAAAAAATGCAACGGCTTGCCTGTATGGCCATCACGGGCTGTATGAGAACCGCACCCACGGCAGCTCTTCAGGTGCTACTGAATCTGCCGCCCTTACACTTACACATACAGCAAGAGGCAGCGATGTCCTCACTTAGGCTGAAAAAGGCAGGACACCTCAAAAATGACTCCAGAATCCTACACACTAATATTTATACAGCGGCCATCCAATACCAGCCCTTACTTACTGCACCATGTGATAGGATAACAAAAACCATTATAACCAAGCACAATTACACTGTTGTACTCGAAGAGGAACAACATGACTACTCCGATATTAAAGAGGTGCGTGTGTATACAGATGGCTCCAAGACCAACCAAGGGACTGGAGCGGGCGTATACTCACAAGACCTCAATATCAAAATCTCCAAAAGCCTAGGCCACCACAATACGGTATTCCAAGCGGAGTGTCTTGGAATAATTGAGGCGGCAATGGCAATCAAAGCCCGTGCGCTGTCCGATATGCATGTCAAAATCATCTCGGACAGTGCATCTGTGCTACAGGCTCTGGATCGTTGTGTGTTCACTTCAGGACTAGTCCTGGAGTGCCACGGTGCTCTGGAGGAGGTAGCCGGGAAAAACATTATAACCCTTCAATGGATTAAAGGTCATAGCGGCTCATTGGGAAACGACGCGGCTGACGAACTGGCTAGGGCAGGGTCGGCCAGGAACCTGCAGGGTCCTGAACCGATTATCCCCCTGCCTTTTGGTCAGCTGCGTGCGTGGCTAAGAGAACGCACACACTCTCTCTCCAAGTCACACTGGCAGGAAGAGCCTGGCTGCAGACAGTCAAAGGAAACTATGCCAACCCTTGACATAAAGCTGACCGGGCGCGCACTACGACTTAGTAGGAAGAACCTGCGGACAGTGGCGGGAATACTCACAGGACATACCACATTAAACAAACACTTACACACTATAGGCATCACCGACAGCCCTCTATGCCGTGCGTGCATGAAGGCTGATGAGACGGTCGCTCACGTGCTCCAGGAATGCACTGGAGTGGCCGATATCCGAAAAAACACTATAGGAACAATAAAGTCGCTCCCAGGGGCGGTAGCTGACCTGGATAAGCTACTTGCCTTCTGGACGGAATTAGGCTGGGAGAGCTAGTTGACCACTTGGTCCACGTACAATGGTCCGCCATGTCGGGCTCAGTGCGGAAACCCGTGGCGTTTACCGCCCGTCTAATAATAATAATAATAATAATAATAAATGTAATCAGGCGTAGGGATGTGACGACCCCACCGCCCATTGTTGGAATGGCAGGATGACATGTTTACCAGCTTGCCATTCCAGCAATGCAAATAGTCAGCGCTTGAGTTTGTAGGTGTTGACCGTGTCTACAAACTGGTCTCAGCGCAAAATAGAGCAATAACGGTCTCCCCGGGGCAAGTGAGTGAAACCCCGGGTGAATCTTCGCTCATCGTAAAATGGCAGGTGAGAGAAACGATGAGCGTATAGGGCCGCTCCCCAGGGGCTATCGCTGGGGCGCGTCTGGAGCTGGGGCTGGACGTGGCAGCATGCGGTCCCCCAGCCGCAGCAGATCGGCACGACCACCTGGTCGGTCTGCGCGACCACCTCAGCCACCAGATGGCTTGGCATCGGTTGGGACTGAGGCAACTCAGTCCCAGCAATCGGTGCCCGCCGCTGGTGGAACAAGGCGCCGCATGGCATGGACGGTCGATATGAATAGGAATGCCATGCGGGCCTATCTTAGGGCCTCGGGTTCAAGAACTGGACGGACGGGTTATCGGGCAGCAATGTACCGCGAATTTCTGCGGCTGGAGCCCAATTTGACCGTCACAGAACAAAACCTGGCGGACCGAGTTCGGTACATACAACGCTCAGAACTTTTTAGCACTACCGAACTCGAACAATTGCGACGCGAGGCTGTTCCTCCGCTGGACGAAGAGCCACCCTTGCAGGTTCTCCCTCCTGTCCCTGAGCGGGAAGTTCGGAGGGAGCCGATCGTTAACCTGCCGGATGCGGGTGGTGCGGAAAGCGATTGGGGAACAGTCTCCCTGGATTTGGATATGGTGAGGAGCGCACTCGAAGAGACGATCCTGGAATATCGCGAAGTGCCTCTCGAAAGGAGGCCAAGGCTGCCCCGAGTTCCTCTCAGCATCAAGGTTCGGGATGTCGTTGAGGCCGTCAATAACATGCTGCCCTCATTTTTAGAGAGCAGCATGGACCTTTGGGATACGGATTCAATTCTCTTTGGCGCCGCAATGACAGTTTGTCAATTTGTCGGCGTCAGGATGCCGCCAACAAGAGCTGGTGGCTCCCGCCAGGCTGGCAGTACTAGTCCCAGGACTAGAACTAGACCAGCCTGGATGAGGCGGATTGAAAGCCGTATCACAAGGGCCAGGGTCCTCATCGGCAAACTGACCAGCTTCAGATCAGGCAACAATAGGCCGAGGGTGGTGCGCTTCGTCAGGGAGGCATTCCCTGGTGAGAATGTCTTTGACAACTCACCGGAGTTTGCCTGTAGACTGGTGGAGCGCATCGATGATCTGAAGCAGAAGATCGCTGCTTGGGGTAAGCGAATTAGGCGATATTCTGAAAGGGTAAAGAGGTACCAACAGAATCGTCTCTTCATGAGTGACCAGAAGAAGTTCTACAGAACTTTGGAGCGTCCCGACGTGGTTACGACAGGTCAGCGACCGGAAAAAGCCGATGTAGTAGCCTTTTGGCGTGGGCTTTGGTCGCTACCTGTTGATCACGAAGAGGGCCGATGGTTCGAGGCGGTCGAGGGAGCGTGCGAGCCCATAGCGCCCATGAACCCCGTCAACATATCCGAGGAGGATGTGGTGGCTGCGATCCGTAAGGCTCCGAACTGGAAAAGTCCGGGGCCGGACGGATTGCACCATTACTGGTTGAAGGGGTTCACGCGCTGTCACGCTACTCTCGCCCGTCAGTTCCAAAGCGCCCTCGAGAGTGGGACGCTCCCGAACTTCTTAACTACTGGGGTCACTCATTTAGCTCCAAAGAGCGATGCTACCGCGGATCCATCACAATACCGCCCCATTACTTGTCTTTGTACAATTTACAAGACCTTGACATCCGTTCTGAGCTCCAAGATTACTCAACACATTGTTGATAACAATGTGATCTCTGGAGCTCAGAACGGATGTAGGGGCGGTAGTCGCGGTAGCAAGGAGCTGCTCCTCATCGACGCGGTCGTAGGCCAACTGGTCAAACGCAACCGTCGGAACTTCTCCGCTGGCTGGATAGACTACAGGAAGGCGTTCGATTCGGTACCTCATACATGGCTCATGAGGGTCCTCGAGCTGTACAAAATTGATAGTGCAGTTCGACACTTCCTCGGACAGTGTATGGGGTGCTGGAGAACGATCCTGAGTTTAGACGGTCAGCGGATGACGGATGCAGATGACCAAATTGATATAAGGAGAGGGATTTTCCAGGGCGATTGCCTGAGTCCAGTTTGGTTTTGCTTGGCCCTGAATCCTCTAAGTACACTCTTGGAGAATTCGGGGACAGGCTTTCAGTTTCGGAGAGGCGGATCACGCTTGCCTCATCTCCTTTACATGGATGACCTGAAGCTTTACGCCCCCATGGCTGACAGATTGGCGGAGCTACTGACGATCACTAACGATTTCAGTGGTTCCGTCAAGATGGAGCTCGGGGTCGATAAGTGTGCGGTCATTCATGTTGAGAAGGGGCATGTCGTGCACTCTGATGGTGTCGATGTCGGCACCAATCATTTGAGGGCACTCTCCGAGGCTGAAACATACCGGTATCTGGGCATGTCACAAACCATCGGTGTGAAGGTGGCAGACGTGAAACAGGGTGTTTGCGAGGAGTTTTATGAACGCCTGAAAAGTGTGCTTAATAGCTACTTGTCAGGCGTTAATAAGATCCGAGCCATTAACTCCTGGGTCATGCCTGTACTGATGTACACATTTGGCGTGCTCAGATGGACTCAGACCGAACTCGACGCTCTGGACAGACGAGTCCGCACGATGATGACCTCTCATCGAATGCATCATCCGAGGTCGGCGGTTATGAGATTGTATATCCCGCGGAAGTGTGGTGGTCGAGGCCTCTTGAGTGCCAAAACCATGCACAACCGCGAGGTATGCAACCTCAGAAACTATTTTTTGACGATGACGGATGATAGTATTCGGGAAGAGGTGGTCGCTAGTGATAAAGGACTGACTCCCTTATCGTTGGCCTCACAGGATTGGCGAACCCCGGAGGTACTTAGCACCTCTGATCGGGAGTCCGTATGGAAAGAGAAGGAGCTGCACGGGAGGTTTTACAAGGTACTTCACGAACCTTTCGTGGACCGTAAAGCCTCCCTGCATTGGCTGCGTTTCGGGGACCTCTTTGGGGAAACCGAAGGTTTTGTCTGTGCAATACAAGACCAGGTTATCAAGACGCGGAACTATCGGAAATACATCCTAAAGGACGGTACCACAGACATCTGTCGAGCATGTGGCCGTCCCGGAGAGTCACTTAGGCATGTTATTTCCGGTTGTTCGGCTCTCGCTAACACTGAGTACTTGCACAGACACAACCAAGCAGCCAAAATCCTGCATCAGGAGCTCGCTCTGAAATACGGACTCTTGCAACAGAGGCTGCCGTATTACAAGTATCTGCCGGAGCCAATCCTAGAAAACGACCGTGCCAAAATCTATTGGGACCGATCCGTTATCACGGACAGGACTATTCTAGCGAATAAGCCTGATATCGTGGTATGGGATCGGTCGCAGTCGAGGGTATTTCTAGTGGATGTCACTATCCCTCATGACGAGGGTCTCGTGAAAGCCGACACCGAGAAGCGTCGGAAATATCTCGATCTGGCTCACGAGATCACCGACATGTGGGGTGTGACTTCGACAGAAATAATCCCAATTGTTTTGTCCGCGAACGGGTTAATTCCAACCAGCCTCGCGACCAACTTGAGGCGGTTGGATTTCTGTGGCGTGTCGGTTCCAGCACAAATGCAGAAAGCGGTGCTGCTCGATACGGCTCGGATCGTTCGTCGGTTCTTGAACCTGACTCCCTGACCCCGACCGACTGTTCTTTTGTCGGGGAGTACCGCCTCTCCCATTTCAAATTTATATTTTCTTTTTCGGCCATGGGAGAGGCGAGGAACTAAAAGTAATGCCAAAATAATAATAATAGGGGCTGTGTAGTGTCGGCTTAGAATGGCACTACCCCATTTCTTGCGGTAGATGTACGTAAGAGGCGACTAACGGTATTGGGGCTATTAAGGCATTGTTGGGCAATGCGGTTGGAGAGCCATCACCAAAAACCTTTATTTTACCATCTTTTCCTCACTCAACTTTCCAAAAGTGGCTGAGGAATTTCTAATTTCCTAGCTCTGGCTACCCCTTCTAGGGATTTATAGCCGTGAGTATATGTATGTATGTATGTAAAATAGGGGCTGAACAAAGTAATAAAATATATTAAAAGATATATTATAATCCTATAAAAATAAAGTAATAAAAATATAATTAAAATAAAACAGAATTGTTTTATAAATAATACGAGGGACATGCCAAAAGAAACTAGATACTCAAAAATTATAAAATTTATTACAAGTATTACATTTAAATAAAAAATAAATAAAAGAAGTGTGTTCTATATTCAAATATGTTAATAACAAAACAGCCTATAAGATGGTGTATAGCTTGCCAGTGTCAATTAAATGAGAAAAGAGTATCTAACTTCTATTGGCATGCCCCTCGTAAATATTTGTGAATATTTTTCTTAAGTAAAAATTATGTAATTCGTAGTTAGTTTTAAGATTATTCATGGGGCAATGTTATTAAGTAATGGTTTAGTTTGTGTTGCTATTATATTATATCTCAATATTGTTTTTTAAGCATAAATTCTGTCACAAAATGTTGAATGTTGTGCATATCTGTAATTAATATATACACCAGATTAAGACATTGTAATGACATTCTGAAATGTAATTATATGTACTGTCGATTTGTCTAATTAAATATTTAACCTAATGATATTTTGATGATTATAACTTTACTGAAACTGTTTAGAAAAACTGCGTTTCAATTTCCGAGACTAGTGTCCTTAATTACTGTTTTTTAGGATCACAAGATTTCGGAATACATAACTTAATAAGATCTCTTTGTACTCTTTCTATGTTCGAAAACTTTATGACTGTTACGCCTCTGAATCGCTTTTTTTCTATGTCTTTTCCTATAACTTCATAAAGTTCCAGGAGGAGTCCTTGGAAGTACACACATATTTATTAAAATTAACATACGACTTCCCAAGATTGGGTATGGGTCTGTGGCTGCAGACCCATACCCAATCATCCTTTAATGAACCATCTTTATTATACCACCACTCAAATACTCAAATCGGTTAAGGAAATTCAAATTTAAATACTATGGCTATCCCTTTATTGGAAATAATAGCCACGGTTAAATGTATGTTTGTGTATATGCACGTAAAAGATATAACACAAAAATTATATCTTTTACGTACTTTCACAATCGGTTAACAAGAAATTTCGTGCACAATTCGATATGAACAGTACAATAGTTTATTACAGAAAGAAAGAAACATGCATATGAGTATATGTATGTATGTAAATATAAAAACCATATATTGAAAACATTTTCATACATGATCTGTCATTCTTTATACTACAGACGCCTGCCTTTTTGAGCACTCTCTCAATTTGGTTCTAGTGTGTTCTTAGTAGTCGTGCTCTACTAACATAACCTCCCAGTTTAGCTCTATGTATCCTTTTACCAATTTCCTATTATCCATCTCAGCATCCCTTTTTAACCTCTTACAGTATCATTTTTCAAACCAAACTTTTCATGAATCACACTATTCTCACTCGCTCACATAACAATATTAGTACTTGCTGGTAAAACTTATTTCATTTACGCCATTAACTCCTGTTTGGGTAGGCAAATTCTATTAATCACCAACTTGAACGACCCTGACAAACCTCTCGTGCTTCCCTCACAACCTTAAATTCTACTCAAACATAGTATTTTAATACTATTATTTTGGACTCGCGCCTTTGTAAGAACCTTTTTAATCTGGTGAACAAACGTTTAGCGTGGGTGTTCTGTACTAACAATACCATCCACATTTAATCTAATAGGTCATTCCTCACTTCCTCACAGCCTATATATGTCCCCACCAAGGGGCTCGAGCCTACCCTATACAGGACGATTTGGCCATAGTCCACCACGCTGGCCAATTGCGGGTTGGCAGACTAATGACTACTACCGTAATAGTAGCCGGGACCGACGGCTTAACGTGCCCTCCGAAGCACGGAATCATCTTAATTTTCGGATAATCAGGTGATTCAAGCCTGCTATATCCTTCCAAACTGGGTTTATTCTTACAAAATAAATTTGTAAGGCTACCACCCCTCGGGCATCGAACTCGAGACCTCCGTACTTGAAACCAAGCGCTTAACCGCTAGACCACGGAGGCAGACCTCAGGCAGCGCATCGCAAGTTGGAACCCCTCATCAACAACCTTTATTTTACAATCTCACTCAACTTCCAAAAATGCCTGAAAAATTCTAGCGTGAGTACGTAGATATATGTAAATCAATACGAATTATGACGAAAAAGTCTAGGTTCACATGTTATTATTGTTTTCTAAAAATTATACAAAAAAAAAAATTTCCTTATCCTTTACTTATAGCTGCTGTTCCGATAACCTTTATGACAAAACGACCCGCACTTTGCCAACTGTTTAGTTTGTTATTTGGAAACTTACCAATAAACCCTCGTGAATACTTCCTGTTCTGATATAGTTTCAAGTTTTACTACTGTTTGGAAACCAGGAAAGTTTTACATTCAAGAAATAAATTATGTTCTTTAACTTGATTAATACAAACTTTTGATTTGTGATCAATTCGCAATTGAAATTTGTTGTATGTTGAATATAGAGTATAGTAGAACCAACTATTGCTCATCGCAATGTCTAAGCCCAACCAATTGTTTTCAGTAAACTGATATTTTGATAGAATATATGATGTATGTTACTTATATGATTCTAGTCTATATCATAACAATCATAACAGAAATAAACGAATCTTGAAGAAATATACATTGCATGGTGTGAAGCAAATAATAAAGAGCAAAACATACTAAACATATAATAAATAAATTTTTCTTTCCTTTATTTATTCTTTATTTATTAGTAATAATCCCCACATGAGGTTTTCATGAACAAAAAGATTTAAATTATGTGATAGTTAGGCGTTCTCAACATTTGCATTCTATCTGAAAAGGTAGACAAGTGGCCTTCCGAATTAGTAAAAAATTAGGAGGTAGGAAACGCAAACACTACTAAAACGTGTAAAAGAAATAAAGGATAGAAGAATTTGGCACTGGCAGCCATTGACACGGTAGCTCAATTGGCAGAGCGATGACGGGGGCGTATACCCGAGGTCGTGGGTTCGATCCCCGCCTGCGTCGAAATTTTTCTTTCCTTTATTTATCGTTTTAACAAACTTTATTTATTAGATAGGGGAGTTATTTAATAGCATGTTTAAATGTTGATTGTTCAATCATGCCAGAACTAAACCGTAGTTTAATAATATTAGTTTAATATATGTGTAATGAAGGTAAAATCAAGGTATATTTTTGTAAAATCGTTATTTCATATCAATCAAAATTAAAGGAAATCTAAAACTGAAGCAACGCTTTTGGCCTGAAACGGTGATAGTTAAATTTTTGCAGTTCTGTATATCAGTAGTTGTTTTTACAAAAAGGGATGAATTCACAATAAAATTAAAAATATGTATATTTAAAAAGGCCAAAAGTGTTTTTTTGTATGTGTTTGCCTTACGTTAATAAAAGCAACAAGTAGACCCAGGTATATTTACAGAACCTGCATTCTCTTTAAAAGTGAGATAGGAATAAAATAATATTTATTTATCCATGAAGAGGTATTTTTATGGGTTATTTAATATATACAACGCGATAGCTCAATAGGTAGAAGACCAGTTATCGTGCAAACGACTAGTGTTCCAATCCCGGGTCGGGCCTACACCTAGCTGTCTTTCTGAAGACATATGTGTGGTATATTTATCATGGTTGTTAACGCTGAGGGAAAACATCGTGAGGAAACCCATATGGCTGAGTTGTACTTAGTCATGTGCCAGTTTATATGTACAAAAAACGGCGATAGGCCTGCCCTCTACCACGTAAGTACGCTGTCCATGCAAAACGTGGTTACTCTGAACACCAGGTGACAGAGTCATATGTTTATATCCATAAATTTCTTGGTGGCTCATAA
Organism: Bedellia somnulentella; assembly: GCA_963576735.1. NCBI lineage: Eukaryota > Metazoa > Arthropoda > Insecta > Lepidoptera > Bedelliidae > Bedellia > Bedellia somnulentella. The sequence continues at coordinate 9,113,155 of OY755175.1, read as the reverse complement.
GTATTGTTCCTCCAATATTAACGGTTCGTGATCTATTTGATCTGCCATTTCTGACGTTCGAATGAAAGAATTCATTATGACAAAAGGTTCTTTTGTTCCCAAAGCAATCCATTTTATGTTGAATTGTGATGTGCTAAATCTGAACCTAAATTTTTAGACACAAAGCAGACTTGAAAAATCCGTTCCTAACATTCACATCGGCGTTAGGTAAAAAATTAATACACTGTTCATTACTTTGTGTTTTACAATATAGTTCTTGTAGTAACGAACGGCCAAGCCACGTATTTCGACTGAGGTGCAGAGTTTGTGAAGTTAGGCCTTGTAGAGTTAAGGCGTGTAGTGTTAGAAGCTTGGCTCTACATGAGATCTGATATATATTTGACAGATAATCCAAACCCAAAAGGTAGGTAGTGCTCGCGCGCTTCGCTTGGCTCGTCTTGGCGGGGCCACTACCGTGCCCTCAGATATGTAGATGTGTAGTGTCGGCTCAGAATAGCACTACCCCATTTCTTCCGGCGTTTCTTCCGACTAACGGTATTGGGGCTATTTAGGAAATTTCGGGCGATTTGGTTGGAGACCCGTCACCACCAATCTTTATTTTACCATCTTTTCCCCACTCAACTTTCAAGAGTAGCTGAGGAATTCCTAATTCCTTAGCTCTGGCTATCCCTTCTAGGGATTCATAGGCGTGAGTGTATGTATGTATGTATGTATTTTATAATATTAAATATTTCGTTAAATTAGTATCCCATAGATAGATAGATTAGTAGTTTGGTTTCCGCACATAGCTCCCTAATGGAACTTTTTTACGTGGGCCCTGGCCGTCTCACTCAATCCACCCTAACTCTGTCCAAAATCTTTCGAGTTGTCCTAAGTCTTTTAAAAAGATTTTGTACTACCTGTTCTTGTCCTATCTTTTGAGTACGGGCTGTTTAGAGCCTGGCACTCAAACATGACATGATTTACTGTCTCCTCGGACTCCATGCATGCTCTGCACAGAGGGCTATCCGTTATACCGATGTTGTGAAAGTGTTTGTTCAATGAGCAGTGACCAGTGATGATTCCTGTTATCATTCTTAGGCTTCTCCTGTTTAGTTGAAGTAGTCGTCTTGTTAGTCTTTTATCTATGTCCGGCATCGCTTCTTTTGACTGGCGGCATTCAGTCATTTCACGCCAGAGACAGTTGTGTTGTTCTTGTGTGCGTTGCCTCAACCAGGTGCGGTATTGGTTGAAGGGAATTGGTAGAATTGGTTCTGGTCCTTCTATTTTGTTGTGGGATCCTCTACGAGCTGGCTCGTCAGCTGCATCGTTTCCTAGTATCCCATAATACACGATCTATTAGTTTGGGGCTTCCTTGATCTGTGTATCATATGTCAGTATATTAATAATTTATTTATACTATTGAACAATAACTACGCACAAATACAAAATGACCTATATTTATGTATGCGCATGCTAATAAACATGTTACACAATGGAAAAAGGCCGAAACAGATACGCTTTTTCAATCGCAACGTGTAGTCCTATGCCGATCTCTTTAATACAAATTGTGCCGTAATAAACAAATAATTGTTTAATCACAATCGATTGTTATACTAATGAATATCATAAATCCCTCAGTAACACAATTATCAATAATCTGATTACAAAAATACTCTATCAAGTTGATTCACCTTTCGATTTATTTACTTGACTTTCTGACAAGGGTTTACTGGTCAACAATCAACAGAAATATTATTGTCTTTTGATATTGTCATTAGGAGTTTCATTTCTTTTTCGAAAATCTAAAGTAAAATTATATTAAGCATACATACATACATACATACTCACGCCGTTAATTCCCATTGGGGTAGGCAGAGACTATCGATCGCCACTTTGTACGATCCTGGCAAACCTCTCTTGCTTCGTCTACATCCATCAATCTTTTCATACATGCTCTTTTATTCTTCATACTTCTGACGCCTGCCTTTTTAATAAATTAATTAAGATTTTTTTTAATTAAGATTATAGTAAGCATATAATCTTCTATATAATAAAATTGGACCACTAAATGTGTTGCTAAGCGCAAGACTCGAAAACGGCTAGACCGAATCGATTAATTCTTTTTGTAACGTGTTACTTGAAACTTGGAGAAGGTTCTTAGCTTTAAAAAAAATGGAAAAGTTATGTAAATAATATTAAAAACATATTTTTCCTCATCACATGACAGAGGTCATCAACGGGTCGGCTAAATATGACAATTTGATGATATCTACCAAGTAAATGTAAATCTTTGACAGAACGAAGTATGTCGGGTCAGCTTGTATACAATAAAATACAATAATAAGTGTTACCTGCATAAGATTTAATTAAATTACAGGTGGAGTAAATAACATATTTATTATTAAATTAAGTAATACCAAAACGTTTATCACAACTCATTTTTTGTGAGTGATGCCAGGTCAAAGAAACACATTAGTTAGCCTACTTAAAATGTAGCTTTGGTAATTCCATATTTGTACACTAAATGATAAATAATTTTAATTTAAGAAAAAATGCTTAATTTAAAGAAAAAACATAGTATTTTCATTATCTTAGTAAACTATAAAAGTTAGGATGGCTTTCTTTTTGGGCCTAGAGCATTTTTAGTACGTTAGAATATATTTAATGAAATGTCTGAATACTACGAAATCAAAAATCTGCTCTCAATCAAGTTCTGACAGGCAGAATCAATTAGGAATATAATAGATTCTTAAATGTAGATCCTTGAGAGATTGACATTAAAACATGACGAATATTCAACGATTTAGAATTTCATTTAAATATTGTATCAAAATAAAAATTAAATAATAATAAAATCTCAGAAAAAGTTGTATTTATAAACAGTAAACTTTACTTACTTCAATAACGACTATTTTAAATTATGTGTTTTGGACCTATTGTAGGCAAATAATCAGTTCAATCAATCAGTGGCCGTTGGTATACAATTGCCATGTATGTCACTTTCCCTTTCTACCCACGGGTGTTGTAAGAGGCACCTAAGGTAAAGTGGTTGACGAACCATCACCAAAGATACTTTATTTCTACCATCTTCTCCTCTATCAACTTACAAATGTGGCTGAGGAGTTTCTAGCGCTAAAGCAGCTCCGACTGCTGCTAAAGCTAACAGTCAGTGGGGCAGGCCTATCGCCGTTAGGTACGAATACATCATCACACTGTCACATGAACAAGTACAAATTAGTCATTTGGGCTTCCACACAACGTTTTCCCTCATATTAATTAATTCAGAAATAACCTGGTGTTTTGGGTATACATAAACCTAAATTACTGTTTCACTTTAAAATTAAAGCATTTCTTTCAAATTATACGCACAAACGTTATCACACAGAGTGGAGCCTCTACTAAAATTCACCATGTCAAAGATTTCCGAGTTATATTTCATACGGTGCTAGATGCATATGGTCTCCATGTGCCCGTTCCCTAGATTGTTGGTTATGGTTTCGACCCAGATGAATTTAGGAACACTGTACGCTGCACTTGTTATCCATACTCCGAGTATCACTATCTGGAAACAAATAATTAATCATGAAAACTTATAATAGCTATGGGATTTCTAATTCTAAAGGTCTGGCATTTTTTTCGGCATCTATACTCGTAGCCTGTGAGTATAGGTAGGTAGATAAGTATTTAACATAAACGGGCTTCACTTCCAGTATACGTAAATAAAAGCTCAAAGCTTACATTAGTTATCAATGCAGCCTGCTTTATTTATAGGTAGACTACGCAAACGTTAAATCTGGAGGTCTCGAGTTCGATCCCTGAGGGGTAAACGCGAAGGACTTTAATTAATTTAATTAATTTCGGAGGCACATTGAGCCGTTGGTCTCAACTACTGTGACAAAAGCAGTCCTTAGTCTACCAACCCGGATTTGGCCAGCGTGGTGGACTTACGGGACGAATATAGATTGTGAGGTGAATAAAAACATTATCACAGTAGTGCGTAATAATATAGAAATGTTTGGGTAATTTTAGTTTTCATTAATAAGGTTTTTTAACCCTTCAGCGGTTGAGAGGCGCCCGGGCACGTCTGCTTATAATTATGAAATTCCGTCAATGGTTGAGAGGCGCTCGGGCGCCCTAATCGAAACGCGCCACTTTAAACGTTATAAGGTACGAAGGTACTTAAAGAGATATTTTAATATACTTTGTGTGTTTTACCATTTAAATTGTATCATGCATCTGTTAAAAATAAAATAGAATGTTCCTAAATAGAATGTCTGTGAGAAACACCAAGGCACACATCGTTTGTATACGTGGTGTTCTATGAGAATACTACACAACACACTTACATACATACTAATACATAATACTCACGGATATAAAACTAAAAAAAAGTGGTCAGACCTACAAACTCAGAAACTGATCATCATCATCCATTTTGTCAGTTGTTTTATTAGTTCAGTTATAAAATAAAGAATGCTTGCTGATGGGTCCCAAGCTATATCACCTACAAATTACTATACATACATACATATACTATAAATCCCTATATGGGTAGTCAGAGCTAAGGAATTAGAAATTCCCAAGCCACTTTTGGAAGTTGCGTGGGGAAAAGATGGTGAAATAAAGGTTGTTGGTGATGGGTCTCCAACCGCATCGCCCAAAAATTCCTTAAAAGCCCCAATACCGTTAGTCGCTTCTCACACTATACAGCAAACATAGCTCTGGTTACCCCTGCAAGGGATTTATAGCCGTGAGTATATGTATGTATGTATGTATGTATACATACATATACTCACGCCGTTAGTTCCCATTGGGATTGGCAGAGAACACCGATCGCCACTTTGTACGATCCTGGCAAACCTCTCTGGATTATCAGAGATGACGCTGCAAAAATATTTTTTCCCGTTTGCTATCAACCTCACGGAGTCCGAGACCTTTCCAACAAATGCGAAATTGTGCAAATCAGTTCGCACGCTCTGGAGTTAAATCGTCAGGAAGGAAAACCCGACTTACTTTTATAGTATATTTTTACATAAAAATATTTTTGTTAAGATTTTTTAACACACAAATTTTAAACCTTATTTTTCTTTTTATAAACTAAACATAACAAATTTCAAGACACAATAAATTTATCATTATTCATTAAAATTAATGACCGTAGTCTACGGAAGTTGGAAAACTCAACTCCAAGTTTTACTTACCCTAAGCCGTCTCGATGTAAGAATCTATTTGTAGGTGATCGGATGAATTATGGCGAAGTATCTTTCGGAGCAAATGACCACCAAGATGAATATTGAAGCGGTGTAGCTCAGCGAATGGACGAACTGATACATCTTGCGGAGAAAATCGCCGAACACCCAACTGCAAAAGAAAGTTTTGTTCAGTCTTCTGGCTAGCTATTTTGTTTTGGGAATTGCAAAGTGACCTACTTTCTTTATTTGCATAACTAGAACAGACTGGTCAAAAATAGAATATATTATACTTTTGGGATAGGGATAGTGCAATTGTTTTGAAGTCAGTTCAATCATGTTAATTGTATCATAAAATATATATTCTATTCTTTGAATTAAATTTAAAATATCCACATTATTTCTATTGCGGTTGGATCATACAGATATAAATTTGTATCACCAGGGTTTCCACTTCAAACCTATTTGTGTTTTGTTGAGAAGTAAAGTAGCTAACTCTTATTTTACATTTAAGATGCAGTTAAGAGTAATTTAATAATAAAACACATACGTCCACTCACGGCTATAAATCTCTGAAAAAGTAGCCAGCGCTTCAGAGTAAGACATTTTTAGCCACTTTTGGAAGTTAAGAGGGGATGAGAGACTATAATAAAGGTTGTTGGTGCTGGATCTCCGGACACATCGCCTAAAAATCACATAATAAGCCACACAACCCTAAGTCGCCTCTAACATACCCTCAATGGAAGGCATTGGGTAGGTACTTTACCAAGCCAAAACTGCACAGCTAATTACAAATTCGAATATTCTCACGGCTATAAATCCCTAGAAGGGGTAGCCAGATCTAAGGAATAAGAAATTCCTCAGCCACTTTTGGAAAGTTGTGTGGGTAAAAGATGGTAAAATAAAGGTTGTTGGTGATGGGTCTCCAACCGCATCGCCCAAAAATCCCTTAAAAGCCCCAATACCGTTAGCCGCCTCTTACGTACACCCACCGGAAGAAATGGGGTAGTGCTATTCTAAGCCGACACTACACAGCTAATTATTATACTATAAGTCAATAAAAACGGAATACGTTTGTGTTTATTTTTTATTGTAACATAACATTACATAACATAAACGTTCACGCCGAATATCCCCGAAGCGGCAGACCTCTGCCAACCGCTTCGGGGATATTCGGTACCTACCTATACTTCAGAACATCACGTGACTTTGTCAGCTGATGTTCAGAGTACCTACGTTTTGCTTGGACCTCACGTGATAGGGGGCAGGCCTATCATCGTTTTGTACGAATACACTGTCACATGACTAAATAAAATTAAGATCAATAAACCGTATTATATTTTTTGTCTAAATCTACAATTTAAAAACTTAACATACGCATTTCTGGAATTCCCATCTCAGTGCTGATTTGAATAATAAAATACACAGTTTTTAAGTCAGTGAGTTTTGCACAAAGAAAGAAGAGTAATCTATACTAATATTATAAAGCTGAAGAGTTTGTTTGTTTGAACGCTAGGATCTCAGGAACTACCCAATCAAATTGAAAAAATATTTTTGTGTTGGATAGTCCATTTATTGAGGAAGGTTTTAGGCTATATATCATCACGCTGCGACCAACAAGAGCAAACTATCAGCGAATAATGTTGCAAAAACGGGGATAATTATTCATACTAAGGCTTCCGTTGTGTGCGCTGCGTAAACGGTTTAAGTTACCCAAAATTCTCATTAAATGATCTAAAAAAATGCCCGCGACGTAAATGAATTTGGTCAAATTTAATGCATAATTGCCATAATGTTTTATCAACATAATATTAATCTTTATCCAAATAAATATGTTGTTGGTTGAGAGTATTTAATTGAGAACAAAATTGTACTTGACATCACTTAATTTAAATAAACATCTTAGAAGATAATACAATTTTTAAATTACTCCGTAACAAAATTTACACGCGTGCATGAAGCGCAAGACAAGACGCTGCGCTGGCCGGCGAGCGAGGTCACCTGCGCGAGAAACTTATGTTTAAGTCTATTAATATTATAAATGTGAAAGTTTAGATGTTTGTGTGTTTGTAGCTAAATGAAGACTAATTCACAGAACGTATTTAAAATAAAATTTACAGGAAGCCAGATAATGATCCCAATTAACACAATAGGACACTTTTTATCCCAGAAAAATTAAGAGATCAATAAATTTTCTTAAAAAATGGTTAAACAGACTAAAAATCAATGCTCAGCCGAAACTACTATACTTATAAACATAAAATTTATAAAGTGAAAAAATTGTGAGGACATTATGAAAAACACCTTTTTTCTCATCGCATGACAGACCCTCAACAGGTCAGTTAAATATTTCAGTTTGACGACGTGAAAGTCTACACTTTTGACAGTACGAAGTCTGTGGGGTCAGCTAGTAATAGTATAATACATGAAAATATGTAAACTAAATAAAGAAGATTTGAATTCACTATTTTAAATTTTTACATTCTTTACAACATTAAGACAAAAAAGCATTTAGCAAGCTTGCGAATATTACCCTTAACGAATATATCCAAGATTTTTTGATATTACTTTTCCAGATTTCACTTAATTATTTTGAAACGATTAGAGTAATGTTTCGTTAAAATTCATAGAATGCACTGTACAATAGTTCAAATAAAAATATAAGTTAAAGTATAACACGAGTATAACTGAGTAATGTCTCTAAGCTAATCTGAGCTTAGAATAGGACTACCACATTTCTTCCAATGGGTGATCGTAAGAGGCGAATAAGGGTACCGGGGGTTTTAATTGTTTTTTAGGGCGATGCGGTTGGAGATCACAAAAAACTTTATTTTACAATTTCCAAAAGTGGCTGATTTATTTACTGATTCTGTAGCTCTGGTTACCACTTTAAGGGATTTATAGCCACGAGTGTATTATATGTATCATTAAATCAAATTTTGCTACCCATAAAAAGTAAGCAGACACAATTGCGCGATTTATGCCAGTTAACTCACAAAATAGACATAATGTGTAAGTTTCTCCTGATTTGAATGTTTTTGTTCATGAAAACCTCGTGTGGGGATTACAACTAATAAATAAAGAATAAATAAAGGAAAGAAAAATTTCGACACAGGCGGCAATCGAACCCGCGACCTCGAGTATTTATTAGTAATAATCCCCACACGAGGTTTTCATGAACAAAAACATTCAAATTATGTGATAGTTAAGTGTTCTCAACATTTGCATTCTATCTGAAAAGGTAGACAAGTGACCTTCCGAATTAGTAAAAAACTCGGAGGTCGGGATTGCAAACACTACTTAAAAGTGTAAAAGAAACAAAGGATAGAAGAATTTCGCGCTGGCAGCCATTGACACGGTATCTTAATGGCAGAGCGACGGGGGCGTATACCCGAGTTCGCGGGTTCGATTACCGCCTGTGTCAAAATTTTTCTTTCCTTTATTTATTCTTTATTTATAAGTTTCTCCTGAGTTTGTTCTTCTAGACAAAAGTAGTCACAAACATGCTTCATTTCTATCTCATCGAGAGTGTATTGCAAATAAATGCTTCGTCATTGCTACCGGTATAGCAAATGATTGCGCGTATGTACAAATTAAAAGTTACCATTTCGTTCGTTCGTTCGTTCAGTTATAATTACTAGCTTTTTGCCCGCGACTACGTCCGCGTGGACTACATTTTTTGTATCCGGTTTACATCCAAAATACCAAAACACTATCTTAACTTCCGTTTTTTTTTATATTATTATTCCCGTGCGCTTTGTAATAGATATAAAGAACACTGAGGCTTTTTAAGTGATAATTGGGCGATGCAGTTGGAGACCCATTTGACTACCTTTCCCCCATTCAACTTCCAAAAGTGGACAAAGAATTACTATCTCTGAAGCTAAGGGTACCCTTTTTTGGAGTTTATAGCCTTTAGTATATACTCATGAATGAATGATAGCCGAATTTCATATATTCCTTTTTGTAGTATCTTCATGTCTTAGTCTTGCCTTATATCAATCAAAAATTCTAGATACAGAAATGTATAAAATCTGTTTACCATATTTTAATCCCTTAGGGGGTGAGTTCCAAAAAACCACCTTAATTTTTGCTTAAGTGGAAACAGTTATCTCAATAAATTTGTAATTATTATATTTTTCTGATCTTTGTCTCTCCCAAAGATCTCTGGAATGGGCAGTTTATTTTGAATACATACGTATACTTACGGCCATAAATCCCAAAACGGGTAGCCAGAAACTCCTCAGCCACATTTTGAAGTTGAGAGGGGACAAAATTATAGAAATAAAGTATAGTTGTTGTTGTCGTCCTACGGCACCCCACTGGTGCACAGGGCCTGCTCAAGCTTCCGCCACGCCTTCCTGTCTGCTGCGACTTCTCTGGCCGCACTCCAGCTCAGTCCCGCCGCTCGCAGCTCGCTCTCCACGCTCCGGCGCCAAGTGTGTACGGGACGGCCGCGGACTCGCTTGCCGTCCAGTGGTTTCCACTCTAAAGCGATGCTGGCGTTTGTGGTCCCTCTTCGAAATGTGTGCCCCATCCACCTCCATTTTCTCAGTGCAAAGTATCGTTGGTGATGGGTTTATTTTCAATACATCTACTTAAATGGAAAAGTAAAATTTCTATTCCACTGTATTCACAATAGTAAGCGGGCAGGTCTTAAAGTTCTGTAATTGATGGCAAAAATTGTACCTGAGATAGGCAGTGAAGGGCCAGCCCTTATGAAGATTGATGTAAAAGATTTATTCATGCTTGAAGGAAGGTTTTTTCGTCTACTTAACATGCGTATACTGATAAATTGAAGAGTTCAACATGAGTTTAACCTTGTGTCTTTAACTTTCTAAATATAATATGACGCTTCTTAAAGAGATATTTTAATATATTTTGTGTGTTTTACCATTTAAGTTGTATCATACCATACATCAGTTGAAAATAAAATAGAATGTTCCTAAATAGAATGAGCGTGAGAAACACGAAGGCACACATCGTCCGTAGACGTGGTGTTTTATGATTATACTACACAACACACGTACATACATACTATGTATAAATAGTCACAGATGTAAAACTAAAAAGCGTACCAGAGCTAGAAACTCAGAAACTCTTCAAGAAGATAAAATAAAATAAAGGATGGTTGCTGAAACCCCAAAACCCTTAATTGCACTATTCTCATCCGTCACTGCCCAATAATTGTTTATAATTGTGTTTTCAAAATGCATTTTCACTTGTTATGAATACTAAATTATTATATGTATAACGGATTTTTTATATGTTTATTATTGGGAGTCTTTTTTATATTTGCAACCGTGATAGCTCAATGGGTAGAATACCAGTTATCGTGCAAAAGACTAGTGTTGAAATCTCGGTTCGGGCCTACACTAATTTGTCTTCTCTAAAGACATAATGTGTACTGAGTCATGTGACAGTATATTCGTACACAACGGAGAAAGGCTTGCACCCTATCACGTGAGTACACCGTTCAAGCAAAAAGTGGGTACTCTGAACACCATGTGAAAAAGTCACGTGATTTTCAGAAGTTTAAGTACCTCTTCCAACCCCTGCGGCGATATTCAGCGTGAACGGTTATGAGATGTTTATGTTGTTACGTTTATGTTGTAATTGATAAGTATTAATAGCTTATATTGCACTAAGCTTAAAAGCTGCGACACTGATTTAGTAGACCAGATGATATTTAAGTTTGCCAGGATCGTACGAAGCGGGGATCGATAGTCTCTGCCTACCCCAATAGGAACTAATGGCGTAAGTATAGGTATGTATGTATGATAATTAAAAGAAGACAGCACGATTAAATCATAAGATTCAGATTGTGATTAAATCAATATCACGCATCGCTCCGTACTGAGTTATTTTTCCGAAGCAACTTTTCTTGAAACTATAGTTACTGACTTACTTACACCTAATAGTCACAACTTCCCAGTTAGCACGAGCGACTTTTTAACTAAATATCTATTTATTTATTTATTTGAGAAACAAATATATTCAAATAAGATAAAAATACAGAGAAGTTCTTGACCTATAAAGTTTCTACCAATTGATATACAGACGATACAGAAAAACGCAAATTAAAATAACTAATGAAAACAAAACAATTATACATATATCGCTTGGTATAAAACAGCCATCTCTTTCGCGCTTACAAAGTATCATATAATTTTATCTCATTCTAACCGACAGAGTCACGATAATATAACCCTCGTGCTAGGCCTCCAGATAACAATCATTTGTGAAACACAAATAAAGCCGTGTCTAAATTATACCTGACTCTGCTGCGATTGTTGGATTTGTTTCTGGTTTGATCACAATTAAACTCTTCTGGAATCGTTTATTTTTAAACTCACCTGTGGGGATCGACTAATTGCCTCACTGTCTTTTGTAGAGAAATACAACTACAATTTTAACTAAATGTAAACTAATAATTGAGAAGGGAGATTGTGCAAGTTTGGCAATATTATACATACATACATACATACATATACATATACACACTCACGGCTATACATCCCTTAACGGGGTAGCCAGAGCTTTGGAATGAGAAATTCCTCAGCCACTTTTCGAAGTTGATTGGTGGAAAGATGGTAATAACAAATGTTTTTTGTGACGGGTCTCCAACCACATCGCCCAAAAATCACTTAAAAAGCCCCTATACCCTTAGTCGCCTCTTGCGATCACCCACGGGTAGAAATGGGGTAGTGTTATTACTACTATTTGTACAATTTGCACATATATTCATATACACCCGCCATTAGTTCCTCTTGGAGTGGGCAGGGTTGATTAATTGAAATTAATATTAACATAGAAAATTGACAGAAAACTGGCATTTGAGACTACTTTTCATACCATCGCCGTCGTGTTGCTAAGTTATTGTTATTGTTTTTGACCTAAACAAGAAAATCTGACCAATGTAATGAAACTACTGGAAGCAAGATTGGAGCATACAGAGCATGCTTCGGAATTAGTTTTTTAAGATACTAAAGAAAACGTCCGTGGCTCTTGGATAGGTAAAGGTATAGGATAGCTTTTTGGTCCGGAGGTTGCGAGTTCCTTCCCTGCTGGGAAGATACTAAGAAACAACATTTATGCATACGCATAAATTATTGTTTCTTAATATTGAATGTTATTTATATTATTCTTTGGCGGCATCCCACATTAGCTCCACAAGTTTAACTTCTGGGGCCGCGGCGGAGATGGCAGCGCGGCAAAAATCAATTAAGTACGCGCAGCTGATGGGGACTTACTGGTTTGTACCATTAGCCGTCGACCAATGGGGGTGTGGGGATCGCACGGTAGAAACTTTTTTAGGGAAATTGGTCGTCGTTTGAGGGATCGGGGATTGGACTACCGCTCAGGGGCATTTCTGGTCCAGAGGATTTCGCTCGCTGTGCAGCGTGGAAATGCTGCCAGTGTGATGGGAACCTTTGGGCCGGGTATGTCTTGGGCCGGGTATGTCCTGGGGCGGTTTGTTTGCCTAATTTTGTTGTGTTACTTTTATTTATTTTTTATAATTTTTGATTTATTTAAAGTTTATGGTTAATTTATTTTCTACAAATATTTTTAATTATTGTAACTTTTTACTTCATTACAAAATTGTTTAATTTTGTAACTTGAGCTTTAAAAAATAAAAATAATAATAATTCATGATCAATTAATATACGCCTAATAGTAGAATATATTAAATACTTTATTGCCTTTATTTATATGTTTATTATATAATATTAACCAACCATTTTAAATTTTCATGCGCAATCTCTACTCTCAAAAGGTTGACTGGAAGAGATCACTGTTTAGCGATAAGGCCGCCTGGTTATTGTATATTCAATCTATATTGGTCCGTGTATAGTTTTAGTATTCAATATAGTGTATTATTATTCTACTTAGTTTGAGGCTAACTTGATCTGTGTAGAATATGTCCATAAATATATATCACTTTAATATTTAATGTTTTTTTAACAGCAACATAGTGAACCATAACGAAACCTTTTAATAATTATGTTATATTCACGTCAAGTACCTACTAATGACCTACAGTGCATTATTTTATTAGCTAACTCACTCAACAGTCATGTTCGCTAAACAATTACCAAATTTGTAAAAGCACAAAGTTTGAAAAGAAAGTTAAAATGAAGGTAATCGCTAAAAAACCGTCAAGTGCGAGCCGGCTCGCGAACATAGAAATTTGTAAATGAAATCATAAAAAATATTAATGAATCATGTTGATCTTTGATCCAACCATGCAAAATCTAACTAAATACTAAACCAATTTTGAATACAGTATTAGTTTTGCAAAGAAGGATTAAAACAATACAAAATAATATGGAAAATTAAGTTTACGTACAGACATTAAGTCGGTAATACATATATTCATGAATTGACTAAATGTTACAGTTTTTGCTACTCAAACATTAATAACATCTTACGCCACATTCAAAAAACAAGGTATTTACAAATTTTTTTGACTCTTCTTCTTTTTCAAATTCTAAATTTCTAGCATCTTGCGTAACTGGGTAAATGAGACCAATATAAAGTAAAATAGATTTATGCTTTGTTTTTGCTCCACCATTTTTGTGCGGTAATTGTCGATCTACTACACTATCAATAACAATCACAAATCAATACCCATGACCGAAGATTACATGAATTGTTTTTGAAACAAATACCAACTGCTGTCATATGACAAATGCATATATTATTAAATCATAGATAGATTTGAAAACGAGCAATAATGACTATTCTTTCGTAAGAGTTTGGTAAAATACCTCCATGTTAGTATGTTTGTAGTAGTAGCGATAAAAATACGTCATCTGTGAATTTTTTTATAGTTTATGTCGCAGCCAACTGGATTAATCAGCCAGCTGACAAAGTACTAGCCGTTTAATTAAACGCCGGCTCCTAGAAAATGGCTAAACTTCAGTCAGCTATTTAGTTGAACAGAACGTACAACCACTTGGCTGAACGTTATATCGCCGTCTGGTAATCTAGGGTGACTGTGAGATTTTATGCATCATGAAAAAAAAACCAATTAACTTTAAATAATAACTTGTATTAATTTAAAAAAATAATACCAAGAGTGCGCTTAAAAATATGGGTAGGTATTTAAATAGGCATCTAATAAAATAACATACATACATACATATACATACATATACTCACGCCATTAATTCCCATTGGGGTAGGCAGAGACTATCGATCGCCACTTCGCACGATCCTGACAAACCTCTCTAGCTTCGTTCACATCCATCAATCTTTTCATACATGCTCTTTTATTCTTCATACTTCGGACGCCAGCCTTTTTGAGCACACTCTCAATTTGGTCCAAGTGTGTTCTCCGTGGTCGTCCTCTACTAACATTACCATCCACACTAGCTCTATAGATCCCTTTCACCAATTTTCTATCATCCATCCTCTCTATGTGCCCAAACCATCTCAACATTCCTTTTTCTATCTTTCTTACAATATCATCTTTCACACCACACTTTTCACGAATAACACTATTTCTCACTCGGTCACACAATCTAACATTACAAATTTTTCTGAGGGACCTCATCTCTACTGCATTCACTCTGCTCTCATGCTTCTTCTGCCACACCCAACATTCGCTTCCATACATAAGCGTAGGAACAAGAACAGCATCATGCACAGCCATTCGGGCCTTTTCAGACACCGATTGACTGATCATTAGGCTATTCATTGCTCCATTTACCGCATTACCCTTTTTCACTCTTCTTTCAATGTCTTCATCACATTTTCCATCCCTTGTAAAACAAACTTCCCAGATATACAAACTCCTTCACCTGTTCCACATCCTTACCATCAATCGCAATCACGCATTCTGTCACATCTTCCTGTCTCTCAAAAACCATCGTTTTGGTCTTATCCACATTCACCCTCATTCCCTTTCTTACAAAAGACTCACATGCAATATTCATCATCTCTTGCAACTCTTCTGCCGATGATGCAAGTAGCACTTGATCGTCAGCATACAAGAGGCATTTAATGATGAATCCACCCATTCTTAGTCCATAATCACTTTCACGCAACTCTGTCAAACAGTCATCCATGAACAAATTGAAGAGCCACGGAGAAGCTACACATCCCTGTCGGACACCCCTAGAGATTCCAAACCAGTCAGTGTTTTCCCCGTTTACTCTTACACATGCACTAGAATCCTCATAGAGTGATACCAATGCACGTATAAGTTGACTCCCCAAACCGAACTTGGATAACACCTCCCATAAACACTTTCTTACCACCCTATCATACGCCTTCTCTAAATCAATGAAGGAGCAATACACCTTTTGGTTCTTAGCTAAGAACTTTTCGGTGATGCTCCTTAGAGAGAAGATTTGATCCATACATCCCATTCCTTTCCTAAATCCCGCTTGCACATCCCATATTTTCTCATCAGTTTCATTCATCACTCTTTCAATCAGTACCTTAGCATACAATTTACCAACAATGCTGAGTAAGCTGATGCCGCGGTAGTTTTTAGCCTCTTGGTGTGACCCCTTTCCTTTATATAGAGGCACAATCACCGCCTTGCACCAGTCTCGAGGAACTTTGCCACTCGACCAGCATTTTTGGAAAAGGAAGTACAACCAAGAAGCCACCAACCCTTTACCAGCCCTCAGCATTTCGATAGTAATCCTATCATACCCTGCCGCCTTCCCTACTTTCATACTTTTCATTGCTTTCACTATTTCTTCCATACTAATCTCACTGTCACTGAAATCACCCATCTCTTCGTTCCAATCAACATTACTGTCGATTGGCGGAGAAATGGATGCATCCTCTTTTTCAAACAGTCCCTCAAAATAATTCTTCCATACCCGTTTCATGCTACTTTCATCCGTCGCCAATTCACCCTGTTCATCTCTTATTACACTCACTCTCGTGTTTTGGGAAACTCCCTTTTCCTTCCGGATATACTTCCAGAATAACTTTTGGTTATTCCGGAAATTATCAGAAAGTTTCCTCTCACACCACTCTTGCAAATCCCGCTTTTTCTTTTCTATTTTCTTCTTCACCTCATTCTTAACTCTCTTATATTCATCTTCACTTTTCTGCACTACATCGTCAGTTACACTCGCATTCATCCGTTTACTAGCTTTAATCGCTAGTAAATCTAACCACGCTTTCTTCTTATCTCCAACCGCCTCTTTCACAACTTTATCCCACCAACTTGTTGGTGGTCTATTTGACCTTTTACACACTCCACAAACTTCCGTCGCACATTCAACCATTGTCGATTTGAGCACATCCCATACTTCTTCTATTTCCATTTCATCCTTCATCTCCACGCAACTTAGTCTATCATCCAATTTCCTCACGTATTCATCTCTGATATTTACATCTTCTTGCAGTTTTTCCACTTTTATTCTCGCAAAAACCGTTGTTGACACTTTAGGCCTGTGACGCCAACGCGTACACAGACCCCTTAATCGTGATATAACGAGAAAGTGATCTGTGCCAACGTTCGTGCCCCTATAGACCCTGGTGTCAACAACCTTTGCTCTCAGCCTTTCATCAACTATCACAAAATCAATCATACTTCTCTCGCTTCCCCTCTGTCTTGTATACATATGGATATCTTTGTGTTTAAACAACGTGTTTGTAACACAAAGATTCCTCTCCAAACATACCTCAATCAATTTCTCACCATTCTCATTCATCCTTTGATCGCCAAACTTTCCTAAAACTCTTTCGCAACCGTTGCGTGACACACCAACCCAGCCATTAAAATCTCCTAACATTATAAGTCTCTCATTCTGATCACACCCATTCACAACATCGTCTAACAGATTCCAAAACTCCTCCCTCTCGGATAGGGATTTAGACATGTCCGGAGCATAAACGCAAATTATGCGCATCCGGACTAGTCCCAATTTCACCTTAATCCACAGGAGCCTTGGACTCACACATTCGTAATCTTTCATACACTGAGCCATCCTTTCAGATATCAGAAGTCCCACTCCTTGGCTAGCTCGGTCATTGTCAGCGACTCCAGACCAGATTGCTGTGATGTTGCCAAGTTGTGAAACTTCCTTTCCCTTACGCTTCGTCTCATTTAAACATAGAAAATCCAGTTTTCTTTCATTCATAATCATACATACTTCATCTAATTTTTCAAACATTCCTCCACATACATTCATCGTACTGAAGCGGGTCTCTTTAGCCCACTTTTCGCCCCGTGAGAAACCATGGCGTGATGAGTGGCGAGCTACATCGCCGCCTCCGTGTTTATTATAATTGGAACACATATTGGACCCACGAGAAGCAAGGGAAGTAAACTGTCCACCTAGCCAGAGCCCCGCTTGACTAGGTAAGGTTATTTAGTACCCGGAGTGCACCAAGCTCCGGGACGGCGGCACGCTAGCGACCAGGCTCACCCCTGGCCATGCATCCCTCGGCGCGGCAGACCTTGGATTGGTGTAAGGGCGAAGATGGAAAAGCCCTAGTCCCTTAGTCGACTTCTACGACACCCACGGGAAGAGATGGGGTAGTGCTATTCGAAGCCGGCACTACACAGCAAAATAATAAAATAAATACGCATCAATTTAAAAAAAAAAACTTAGGTACTTCTTATGGCAGTAATACTTTAATTATGTTTATTTCATACAATATTAACAATTAAATGGCACAAAGCTTTGGCACACTAGCTAAAAGTACTGGCATACCACACAAGTTAAATTTGGCTCAATATTTTTCAATTCCTCAATCGCAATACATGTAATTAAATTGCAATATTATTATCATTTAAGCTTTCGGTTTCATTCTGTATGATTTTCAAACCACATAGCTCTGATTCAGAAAATAAGCCAGGATTAGTTTCAACTTTATTAATATTTTAAATTTAATGTGTATTAATCAGCTAGGCCTTAGGTATATTACGCATCATGGGATCATTGAGGGATTTCCTTTTTAATATTAAATTTTCTTCATTCCCAACCACTATAACATCATAATAATAAAGTTTCAAATCCCGGGTCAGGCCTACACCAATTTGTCTTTTCTAAAGACATATGTGTGGTTAATTTATCATGGTTGTTAACGGTGAGGGAAAACATCGTGAGGAAACCCACATGGCTGAGTTGTACTTAGTCATGTGACAGTGTATTCGTACAAAACGGCGATAGGCCTGCCCCCTATCACGTGAGTACACTGTCCATGCAAAACGTGGGTACTCTGAACACCAGATGACAAAGTCACGTGATGTTCAGAAGTATTAGTACCTCTGCCAACCCCTTCGGGGATATGCGGCGTGAACGTTTATGATTATTATATTTATGCTTTATATAACATCATACTTGTGCGTTCAATAATATTCCATTGCAGACTTCTTTTGGTCATTCACGGTCACCCTAGCATTTTGTATATAATATATAACCTCCAAAACTTTCCAAATTGTCGCGAAAACTGCTATTATCAGCTAGGGCTGGTGTATTTTTTGGTATATTCTGCTTTCTAAACAGTTATCCTATTAATTTTAACAGAAAAATAATGTAAAATGAAACTTGAAAAATTAAATTACTAAATTCAAATTACCCGCCTGACTTAACGTCAACCCAAACCAACGGGCTAACTATTCAATCAGCCGGGTGATTGGACGTTCAGTGACGACAATACATTTTACAAGCGGGCTAGCCTTTTATCTAGGAGCCGGCGTTTTATTAAGCGGCTAGCTGCATAATGAGCTGGCTGATTTTACCAGTTCAGATAAATCCTGGAGAAAGGCAATAGACATCGAAGTAAACATAAAACATAACATAACATAAACATAAACGTTCACGCCGAATATCCCCGAAGGGGTTGGCAGAGGTACTAATACTTCTGAACATCACGTGACTTTGTCACCTGGTGTTCAGAGTACCCACGTTTTGCATGGACAGTGTACTCACGTGGTAGGGGGCAGGCCTATCGCCGTTTTGTACGAATACACTGTCACATGACTAAGTACAACTTAGCCATGTGGGTTTCCTCACGATGTTTTCCCTCATAGTTAACAACCATGATAAATTAACCGCACATATGTCTTTAGAAAAGACAAATTGGTGTAGGCCCGACCCAGGATTTGAACACTAGTCGTTTGCACGATAACCGAGTGTTCTACCCACTGGGCTATCACGGTTATCGAAGCATAATTAATTATATTCCATTTTATCTTTTCGATACGGAACCCTAAAAAACCATCACTAATGAGTTTTCAAAAACATCGTTGTTGCCCTGCTGACTTGTAAAAAACAAATTCGCGTTAATGGATTCTCATTAACAATTTATATTTATGACCTTATATAACCTTAGTAGTAAATAGTAAATAGAGAGATTGAAAATTTAAGGATTACCAAGATATGTCTGCTTAATGCTGAATTTGGTAAAGCTCTGAATTGTTGTATTAGATACACCCTGTAGTTATGCTTAGTTAAGTTTTTCATATTAATGAGATGTTCCTTCTGAATAATAATAGTTTCATCTTTTCCAGAAGGTATATTGTGTGTTATTATTAAAATATTTGGTTTCTTAGTTATATTCTCATTATCATCGCAATAGGCATAGACTGGTAATGGTATCAACTCTTTACGCCTTCTGACCAACTTCTAAATGAAATACATTTTGCTTTATTTTGTTATCTTTCTTTTTATTCTTCTGCTCCGTTGTGAGATTATAACTTACAGAAATAACTCACCCAGTGAAATTCAGTACGTTACAGGGGAGTGTTTATGGAATAGAAAGCTTTCTCTTTAGACAGTACCGAGTTAATGTATGTGACAGTTCCGAGTAAAAACCAAATAACCGAAAACTAAGATGATTTCGCACCTTATCAATTAATTAATTAACACAAAGTATACCAACTACAATTCCCCACATCATACTGAGCCAACACTTGTCAGGTTAGAAGAGCAATAGCCCATGTCTTCCCACGAAAGAGACAAATATGGCTTATTAAGAAATAGTTTGGCAATGTGGCTGAAGACCACAACCAACCCTTATTTTACCAACCTTTCCCCAATCAACTGCCAAAATTGGTGAGAAATTTCAAAGTCTTAAGTCTAACTACATCTTTTACAAAAATATAACCGTGAATGTTTCTATATATCTAACTATCAATATATCGAAATCACTTACCTTGGAATGAGGTATATTGTTAGATTTTGGAAGACACAAAATACTCCTACACATAAATCAGCTACAGCCAAATTTGCCAGAAAGAAGTTGGTGATTGATCGCAGCCTCCTTGACAGTGTTACCACTAGTATCACAAGCAGATTACCTGAAATAATGTCAGTTTTTTTTAAATACATAAAGATTTACAGGCATTGTTAAACCCTTTTGAAAATTACTCTGACAATACATATATTTGTTAGGTTTTAGTATTAAATAAAAAATAAACGGAACTAGAACCATACAAAAATACGCTGGTTGCATACATACAATACATATACTCACGTCGCGCCGTTAATTCCCATTGGAGAGTTAACGGGCAGAGACTATCGATGGCTAGTATGTACGATTCTGGCAAAACTCTCCAGCTTCGTTGTTATCCATCATTTGGTTGCATGTATGTA
The DNA here is from genome assembly GCA_963576735.1 of Bedellia somnulentella. Classification (NCBI taxonomy): domain Eukaryota; kingdom Metazoa; phylum Arthropoda; class Insecta; order Lepidoptera; family Bedelliidae; genus Bedellia; species Bedellia somnulentella. The sequence continues at coordinate 9,092,409 of OY755175.1, read as the reverse complement.
TATTTATGACTTAAGCTGCCATTGGGGTAAGCTACTTTTAATGATCCTGGCGGTTCACTCAGGCAACAATTATATGCATTAATATACTTTTGGTTTCTTTTTTATAACAATATGGCTGTGCAGTGTTAGCTTAGAATACCACTACCCCATTTTTCCCGTCGGTGTCTGTAAGAGACAACTAAGGATATTTGGGCATTTTAAGTGATTTTTAAGCGATGCGGTTGGAGGCCATCACCAAAAACCTGTAATTTACAATCTTTTCCCCATTCAACTTCCAAAAGCGGATGAGAAATTTCTTAATACTAATATTGCTATGGATTTCCGCAAAGTAACGCCTGATTCAGTCGAAGAGGAATTTCTTATTTCAAAGCTATGGCTACCTTTTCTAGGGATTTATAGCCGTGTGTATAGGTATGTATGTTTTTAACAATAGTATAAAAATACAGACTTTATTTAATTTGATGTCAACGACTAGCTCAAATTAGAGCTGATTAGCTCTAATTGCCACTTTTCGTCTTTAACTAGATATTTTTTTGGATAGCTAATTCCAATGAATTCAAAGTCTTACTTTAATATTTTCATCTCAAACATCGATACAAGCACTTAATTACCATTGAAATTGCTCTTTATTGTTCGATGAGATTTTTTAAAGACCAAATAATTACGATAGTGCAAAGAATGAAGTGGCAAATAATTAATCTACCAAAACCATGGACTACCTAGGAATAGTGCTATTTCTCTGCAGATCTCGTAGAAAAAAAGGCTTCAAAGGTTTTGTAATTACAAATAAACGAGTTTGGCTCAATCATTTTATTTTCTATATACTACATCGTTAACTAAACAATGAAAGTGAGTCTGCTGTTGAGAGCCGAGATAAAATAATGTTCCTATTAATTTTTGACAAATTATGAAAGGTAAAGCGTAATATGAGGTAAACGGATCACGGTATACACTGTTCATTTAGAAAATCCACTTTTTTTATATTTCTTATCAAGATGGATGTGATGTTACATAAACGTGTTTGAGTTTTCCTAAATCACCTCAATAGAGATTTGAGATGAAAATATTAAAGTACTACAACTAGAAATAAACAAGGTTGTTCTCAACAAATCTGTTATATTTCTATATTTTATGTTGTGTGACCGACAAATACAAATTTTATTTTATGCATAGAATTGAAATTAAAACTTTTTAACTTGAACTGTAGAATAATAATGAGAAAAAAACGGCAATAGTACGAATGTATAATCTATTTTATATGTGACAATGTAACTTGAGTTCAAAGTATATATACCTCTGCTCTGTATATACTACCTCAGCCAACCCCTTCGGGGATATGCGGCGTGAACGTTTGAATTTGAGTTCGCCTTTTTTGAAATCTATGTAACGTGGTCAAACAACTCGAAAGATGTTATATAAATTTTATAATTATATTTACGAGTATTATTTAATCTAACCCCTGCAAATTTAGGTACATAATTTCAAAGGACTCAGACGAAATAGCTTACGAGAAAACTGCTAAGCTAGCAAAGACCGTCCGCTCTTCTAAATTAAAAACTTTTCATATAAAATAGTCCGTTTTACCTCAGCGAAAAATACATTTTACTGGCTACATATTTCAGTAATACAGACTTTTCAAATTTAATGCAAAATATTCAGGAACGCTAAATATGAAAATTTATAATCACAAACATATTTCGTGTAACCGAGACTTTATTTAATTCACCCGTATGAAGTTGTAAACCCAATGCACCTGTTTTTTAAATATGAAGCTAATAAGTGGAAAAACAAAAGTTTATCATGCAGCAGGAGACACGAGTTCAAATCCCAAGTTGGGCCTACTTGTACACCACACCGTAATAAAAAGCTATTACTAGCGAAAATTTTATTCTTACAATTTGAAGAACGCATTGTTTCTTTTAATAAGTTCCACTTATTTCCATTTAGTAAGGGAAATGTGATAGAGTGCGCCATTGAAATAAATAAACAAACAAAATAAATAAAAATCATTTATTTTGGATATAAAGATCCATATACAATTTACAATTTCATTGTTACCAATGTATAAATTAAAATCATCAGTCAAAACAATAAAATAAATCAATCAAATAAGTCAATTGGAATAAAATCTAAATTAAAACATCTTTACTCAAATTTCAAATTAAAACTAAAATAAAAATCTGAATTAACTTAAAATCTAGATTAAATAATAGTAATAAGTCCCACTTATCTCTCGTTTAGTAAGGGAAATGTGAAAGAATGCTTGAAATTAATGGTAAAAAAGTGAAACAAGTGAAATCGCACTACCGTGGACCGAACATACTCGTATTTGTATGAATATGAATGGATGACACGTGTAGCTGTGTTTGCGCCCCGTGAATATCACACCGAGCAAATTTATCACTTCCTGTTAAAAAATCATTCCGGCTTTTGTTAATGCATTTCGGTTAAATTTACATAAATAAGGTAAAGCAAATTAATATTTATATGCTTTATCATGCTATTCATATTTCTTGCTCTATTTGCTGAAGCTTATTATAATACGAAAGAATAATTATTCTACGAGGTTTTGTTTGGTGTCCATGATAATTACATTGTAGTTCATTTGGTTAGTTTTAATATTTACCTACCATGTTTTGAAAGGAAGGGAATGAGGATTGATAACATCAAAACTATGGTTTTTGAGAGAAGACAATGCAACGGAATACGCAATTGAAACTAATGGTAAGAAAGTGGAACAAATGAAACAGTTTGTATTCCTGGGAAGTTTGTTTAAAAGGGAAAAGAAGATTGAAAAAAAGGGTAATGAGCAAAGAGTAGAAGGGATAGTACAATCACCAGTCAAATATGTCTTGCGTGATCGTTCTCCACTGACTTAACCATCCTCATTGGCTCTTTTTATACCTTTCACTAATTTACTTTCATCCATGTTCTCAAGAAGATTTAAATAATTCAAGAAGGTGTACATAAATTGGAAAAATATATGTGATTTGTGAAGAGTATCGTGTGAAAGGTAACGTTGTAACAACAACATATAGGTATACAGAAAGTGGCAGTAAACAGGCAGTAAATTGGCTATATTTATGTTAGTAACTGATTTGGAGGGCATTGGAACTGTAAACTGAGGATGGCCTGGCCATGTGTCAACTGTTGGATTAAACAAGCAAATTGAGTTTATTTTTTAAAACACTATTCATATAAAATATTTGCTTTAACAAAAAAAAAGGTAATGTTTCATGTATCAACTCAAACTCCAACTCATACGTTCACGCCGTAGTTCCCTGAAGGGGTTGGCAGAGGTGCTAATAATTCTGGACTTTGGCTTTTTGGCTTTGTCACCTGGCGCTCAGAGTACCCAAGTTTTGCGTGGATAGTGGGCAGGCCTATCGCCGTTTTGTACGAATACACTCTGACATGACTCAGTACAACTCAGCCATGTGGATTTCCTCACAATGTTTCCTGTCACCGTTAATAACCATTATAACTTAACCACACATATGGCTTTTTGGCTTTGTCACCTGGCGCTCAGAGTACCCAAGTTTTGCGTGGATAGTGGGCAGGCATATCGCCGTTTTGTACCAATACACTCTGACATGACTCAGTACAACTCAGCCATGTGGGTTTCCTCACAATGTTTCCTCTCACCGTTATTAACCATTATAACTTAACCACACATATGTCTTTAGAACTTTAGATAAATTGGTGTAAGCCAGACCCTAGATTTGAATCCTCATGGTCTGCACGATAAGCGGTGTTCTTCCAACTGAGCTTTCACGGTCGTTGCGGCTCATACATCAACTGAAACTAAATACGCGTTTCAGATATTAATAACATACATACATATACTCACGGCTATATATCCCTAAAAGGGGTAGCTGAGTAATTAGAAATTTCTCAGCCACATTTGGAAGTTGAGTGGGGAAAAGATGGTAGAATAAAGGTTGTTGGTGATGGGTCTCCAACCGCATCGCCCAAAAATCCCTTAAAAAGCCCCAATACCGTTAGTCGCCTCATACGTACACCCACCGGAAGAAATGGGGTAGTGCTATTCTAAGCCGACACTTCACAGATAATATATAATATAATATTAATAAGTAGCAAGTATAATTACTACAAAACTTTTTCGCAGATTAATTGGTTGTTAAAGTAATTTAAAAACTTAAGTTATATTTATTAACACTTGATCTAATTTTCACTTTATGCAATTAAATTTCGTTATGTTTTTGTTTCACATTCAAACTTTTTCAAACCTAGACTTCGAAAGTCAATAAAAAACTTTTTTAATTATGCCAAAACACTTCTTTTAATTTATATTGCGCTACTTTTAAATTGTTTTCGTATGTTTCATAAAGCACTTTTAATAGAAGGGGCTATAGTAGGTTTACTCGCTCTCTGAGCATTAATTTTCCTGGTCCTTGTATTTAAAGCATGAAGTAAATAATATATTTTTTAAAAAACTCGTATTCTAGATTGAGGCTAATTTGGAGTCATGTGTAATATTAAACCTTATTAAAGATAGAAAATGATTTACAAATATTAATAATTGTCATAACTTCAAAATGACCACAAGTACAATTTACTTCATCTCTTATCATAACTGAAGTACCTTTATTTTAGCCAATTTTCTACATCGGAGTTCCCTAAGATTTTAATAAAGCGAAAATTTCAGCCAACCCAATAAAACGCAGTAAAGTAACTACCAAAATTGATTCGATGAGTATGATTAGAGCTATTTGCAAAATACGTAACTTAATACGCTATTCATTCACATACATACATACATACATATACATATACTCACGGCTATAAATCCCTTAACGGGGTAGCCAAAGCTTTGGAATGAGAAATTCCTCAGCTGCTTTTGGAAGTTGATTGGGGAAAAGATGGTAATAATAAATGTTTTTGGTGACGGGTCTCCAACCACATCGCCCAAAAATCACTTAAAAGGCCCAATACCGTTAGTCGCCTCTTACGTACACCCACCTGTAGAAATGGGGTAGTGCTATTCTAAGCCGACACTACATTGTATAATATTATCTTAAGAGTATATTACACAACCCTAGCTCATTATTTATTCATTTCACGTATGCTGCATACGCGTTATTGACAATCACAAGTTTTCATAGAATTCAACCGAGAAAATGTTATATGAAACGAGCACATCTGTTGAACAAAAACGTTTTCCCGCACGCAATATTAAGATAATAATAGTTGTGGCACATTTGCAGCTGAGAAACGTTTTCTGGACCAAAGTCGTGAACACCATTCAATCATTATTCAAGCACTATTGTTGAGCCACGTCTTGATAGTTCAATTCAAATAATGTAGTTTGCTAGTTTTGGCTGAGTAATGGCGACGTTGAGACTATTTATTAATGGACAAAATGCGCAGAAAATACGAATGACGCTATTTTATTAACACTAACATTTTAGATTGGACGTAGCATTACCCGAAAGTAAAAACGAAAATTAATTTGGTTTAGTATAAGATTTTTGTTAGGCTATCGCAATTTTTTGAATCTACTTAATATCTCGTATACTAGTTATCACATATACATATATCAGTCTGTCCGTTTTGTCTTTTTATTTTAGAATCTCATGTTTAAAATTTTGTCACATATTGAGTAAACGGGTCTCAGCATTATTCTAAAAATCTTATAAAGGGAGGCGGCAGAGCTACAGTTTTAGTGATTGTTTATATATAAAGGTATTATTTGTGCGTGATTGAGTTTAACTGGATTAGATTAACAGTTGTTTGCGGTCTTTAACTAAGATTAATTTACTTTAGTAGGTATAATATATTTCAGCCATGTCTATTAAACTTTAAATAAATAAGTATTAAATGAAAAAGTTTATCTGCTTGTGTGGTTAATAATGGCTATAGATCCCTTGAAGGGGCAGCCAGATCTTCAAAAGAAATTCCTGAGCCACGTTGGAAATTGAGTGAGGAAATGATTTATTTGTAATATCAAGGTTTTTGGTAATGAGCCTCCAACCGCACCGCCCGAAATCAGTTAAAAAGTCCCAATTCCCTTAGTTGCTTAAAAACACGCACGCCGATAAATCGAAGGTTACTATATAAATGACTGTGACTCCACACAGTAACACAATTATTTAAAATAATTATATGTATGCGTAACAAAAACTTACCAAAAAAACAGCAGCAAAAAGCGATCGAGTACAGCATAACAAATATAACTCTGACATCAGTTCTGTCGAAAATATAGTCGTCATTCTCAAATTTGTTTTCCGATGCATTGTAGTCGCGATACGATGACTCGTTGATCAACTTGTAAGACTGATTAACTATAACGGCTTGGGACTGGAATCCATTTGCCAACAACAATATAACCAGCATTATGATGGGTGGTCTTCTCACTCCCACGTCAGACATGTATCAACGTCGCTTTTGCCATTATCAAACTTCACTCTGAAAGAAAAGAAAAATAGATTACTGTTTTCGTTGAACTGGTTTCCAAGAAATAAAGACTATTCTATCCAAGTTATGGAATTCTTGTGTGACAGTGTCTGTAACTTAAATCCTCCACAGGGCTTGAATGAATGTATGTAAGAGTGTACCTTATAGAGTAACTCTAACGAATACATACAATTTTTAAGAGGAAATAAATATAGATATTAACAACAATATTTAAAGCAAAAAGGTTTTGATTCACGATTTTATGTTTACTTTAAATTAATATGAATATTTCTCGTTTGTATTGTTATCTATTTTTTATATTATTATATTATAGCTGTATATATCGGCTTAGAATAGCACTACTCCATTTCTTCCGGTGGGTGTACGTAAGAGGCGACTAACGGTATTGGGGCTTGTAAGGGGGATTTGGGCGATGCGGTTGGAGACCCATCACCAACAATATTTATTCTACCACCTTTTCTCCACGCAACTTCCAAAAGTGACTGAGTAATTTCTGATTCCTTAGCTCTGGCTACCTCTTCTAGGGATTGATAGCCGTGAGTATATGTATGTATGTATTATGTTATCTATTTCTCCTATTATAGTTGCTTTTAATTAAACTCATCTGTTGATTTGTATCATACTGTTAAATAAAGCATATTGTTTTTCTTGCCTCCATTGACAAATAAACGTCTTTCTCATTATAGTCTGAACCACTGAATCCCGGTTAAATAGAAAATGGTAGAAAGTGTACAATTAACAGATTTAAATAAAAAAACAAGAAAATTCAGGTAAAACGTTTTTTTGTCAATTTTATTTATTTGTTCAAGAATATGTTGATTCGATCTTAACTAATCAATATATCCAAAAGTTTTTTGGAAATTATTTACGTCTAAAATACCAAACATCAAACATTATATCATTTATGTGATACCTGAAATACCCTGTACTGTGGGAAAACTTAACTTATAAATTTTCATATTCGCGACTTCGAACTAGCATGAATGATGAGCACGCAACCCTATGCTACGCCTTTCTTGTATTACGCAAGTTCGTAAATAGCCATTGGGGTTTGAAATGTGAAATGAAATGTTGGATACCTTCAGGGCATACACACAATATTACGGCAATGATAGCCATTACAAATAAATCTCTTTTTTAGCGTACGAAAGAGCACTAATGCGTAGCAGTAGAGCACATAACGATAAATTTTGTCTTAAATACCTTATTTCTTTTATTCGCTTCTATGATACCCGCGAGATGATTATCCGCTCATCTCCGTTTATAAAACACTTATATATATGGGATTCGGTAAAATAATTGAACCTGGGTTTTCGAGAACATACTTTTAAAAGCTGTTTATTGTCGGTTTAGTACCGCACTATCCTTATTTTTGCCAATATATATCGAATGAGGCGATCTGGTCGGATAGTTGGGCGATCTGGTTGGAGCTCCTCATAGAGAACTTAACAAATAGAGAAAAAACAAAGAATGTTAGAATCCGTTGATGAATCAGTGCAATTCCACTGAGTTAAGCAAAGCAAATGGTGATCAACAAAAGTGAGAACGTTGACTGATTTAATTGCTTCTTTATCTGACAATCTTTTCCCATTGACTTTCAAAAACGGCCGAGTGATTTCATTTTTTAACACGCTTTTATTAGATCGACCTGTATGTATGTAACTATGTAATCAAATCTAAGAAAACTAATTTAACCATCTTCTAAAGGTCATAGCGTTACGAAAATTGGCAGTTGTATGTGATTTCGATGACAATACAATAATATGGTACTGTCGAGCTGATCTGATGATGGAGCCGGAAGATATGAACTGGAACTTCATGATGGATAATCGTATCATAGCCGTGTTTGGACTTGTTAAAAAGGTCTTGTAATGAACGTTGACCATGATTAGGTTTCAAGGTCTGATGATGAAGCCGGAAGATAGGCACTAGCATTCCATGATGAAATATCGTATCATAGCCGTGTTTGGACTTGTTAGAAAGGTCTTGTAATGAATCTTGACCACGATTAGGTTTCAAGGTCTGAATACAATAATATGGTACTGTCGAGCTCATCTGATGATGGAGCCGGAAGATATTAACTGGAACTTCATTATGAATATTAGCATACGATGTATCGTTACCAACCCATTACGTCCCACTGCTGGGCATGGGTCTCTTCCGTGAGGAAGGTATTAGCCATACTTCACCACGGGGGCCAGCCGGGTTGGTGGAGGTTTGTAAGGCTAGTGGTCACCTTACCGTTAGATTTTATCAAGCCGCCCGTTTGGGTCTCTGACAAAGCTTGAGGACTGCTATCTTACGATAACAACCGGCACCAACGGCTTTACGTGCCTTGCGAAGCACGGTAGCGCCCGAGATAAATACCACTAGGCGGTTACCCATCCGTGGACGGACCGCAGCTCGCGTTGCTTAACTTGTAAATACGATCACATCAGTTCAACTGAGCTACAGGCGCTACTACGATACGATGTTTATTGAAGAGTAATAAACTGAATCTATGATGATAAATTAATAAATGTTTAAAATATGCCATTAGCAAAGACTAAAAAGCATAAAATAAATTAATAGTTTAAAAAACACTAAAAAACACGCTTTTATAAGTGCACTTAAAAGTCAAAAATAAATTACGGGTCGTTACAGTTGTCTCTATTTCTGGGCTGAAGTGTAAACAATGTGCTTTTAATTATAATATTTGATTGTAAAAGCGTGGGGCGCTGGAGCAGGAAAAACTTTCTTGTAAACAAATACACGAACAAGAACTCTACATTTTGCCACTGTTGACTAGTACTTTGAACAGACTGTTTAATATAGAGCCTCCAACTAGTGGTGCTGCAACTCTAGTTAGAGTGCCGATCCCTATAACCTGCTTCCCGAAACATCGCTTAACTTGATTTCTTAGCAAGGTAAACAAAAAATCTTTCCTTTTCGAGCGCCCCACGCTTTTGCTATCAAATATTATAATTAAAAGCACATAGTTCACACTTCAGCTCAGAAATAAAGACAACTGTAACGACCCGTAATTTATTTTTGACTTTTAAGTGCACTTATAAAAGCGTGTTTTTTAGTGTTTTTTAAACTATTAATTTATTATTCTTTACCCCTGGCTACTGCTTTTTATGCACTTTTAATATATTAAGTTTGGTAATCGGTAAAATCATATTTATAGCGGGTATCGGCCATAGCCATATAAATAATTGTCGTGTGTTTCGGAGTTTTTATCATTTAACTAAGAAAACAGTTGGCAGAGCAAAATATGGTGAAAATTATTGTGACCTTTTTGTTTCAAATAAATAATATAAGTCAAATAAGATACCGTGTAGTGTCAGTGTAACATAGCACAAATATTGTTCTACCCGCACATCGTAAAAAGCAACTTAGGCTTCTGGTTTGGGACTTTTGAAGTTATTTACTAGATACTTAATCATCCTTTTAATACCACCATCCTTTACTTACAATTTTTTCTCTACTTTTCTTTACTACTAAAAGTGGCTGAGGAAATTTTTATTCTCAAGTATTGGTTACCCTTTCTTTTATAATCTACCAATTAGAATATGTATGCATATAAGTGTTTTTGTAACGCCAAGAGGAACTCTCATTAAAACAACAACAGGTCACCCTACTTAAAACGAGACACAGTGATCTAGGTAGCCATACTTGTTCAGGACACTTTTGGACGCCCGTGGGCATTTATGTCGTGTATATAAGAGACAGAATTTGCCATGTAGCACGGGCTTAGAATGTCAATATCCCCTTTCTAACTACTGTTGTCGTATGAGACGACTAATGGGGTGGAGCTTTTTAAGTGTTTTTGGGCGATGCGGTTGCAGACCCATCACCAACGACACTTTATTTCTACCATCGTCTCCTCTATCAACTTCCAAATGTGGCTGAGAAGTTACTAGCTCTGAAGCACTAGCTACCTCTTTTTGGGATTTATGTCCGTGAGTAAGTATGTATGGTAAAAAGACAGTCACTTTCACATTTATAATATTAGTATGGATTATCACGACAAAAGTAGAAACAAAGCTTAAATCGTTACTCGTGCTGAAACATACCAAATTGTGTATTGTGAGGTCCACTCGAGACGAAAGGTCGATTGTATCCAATGTACTTATACCCAACAAGAGACTAATGAAATACTTAAAGTCTTACAGAAGCTCGCCTACGGCCATTCACACATTGTATGTTGGGCGTGATTGATAAGCCACACTGATATTATTCAAACAATCCCTTTATGGATTAACTGATGGATATTACATTTCATGAGTTGAACGAGCTAACTAAAGTTTTAGTTAGCGAATGGATTTAGTTCATTGTTTCGTTTTATTCATTGTAAACCTAATTACTAAGCGTAAAATCTTTCTGTAATTTGGTAAGGTTCTTTTGAAATTAGCCATATAGTGCCGGCTTAGAATGTCACTACCCCTTTCTAGGGTATAGGGCTTTTTGAAGTGGTTTTAGAGCGGCGACGCGTTTCGAGACTCATCACCAACGTAATTTATTTCTACCATCTTGTCCCCCATCAAATTCCAAACTCCTCAGAGTTTCTAGCTCTGAAGCTCTGACTACCTCTTTTTGGGATTTACGGTTGTGAGTATATTTATGTATGAATATTAAAATTAGCTCTCAGTAAGGAAAATTTTCATTCAGTTTTTAAATAGTAACGATAGAGTTCAAAACCTTAATTGGGCCTGCAATTCTACTTCGAAAAATTCCATAGCTGTGCTCATTTAGCAAGGTTTTTAACGGTGGGGGAATGTGAATTATAAGGAGACATATTTATTCACGTGACAGTGATATTGCTATAATGCCGTGTGGTGTCAAATAGCACTACCCCATTTCTTCCGGTGGGTGTAAGTAAGAGGCGACTAACGGTATTGGGGCTTTTAAGGGATTTTTTGGCGATGCGGTTGGAGATCCAGCACCAACAACCCTTATTTTACCATCTTTTTCCTACCAAACTTTCCAAAAGTGGCTGAGGATTTTTAATTCCTTAGCTCTGGCTACCCCTTTTAGGGTTTATAGCCGTGAGTACATATATATGTTATGTATGTAAGTTATAAAATATCGAATAGCATAGGTTTGTTTAGTGTAATATCGTAAGAATTTCATTTGAGATTACAAATTCGTGAAAAATTTTGCAAATCACGGACAGTTTTTACGAAACATTTCACTTCATTTGCATGTCGCTACGTGATTATTTCGATTGATGACTACACTAACAACATAAATTGAACAATCTTTAAAAAATCATAACTTTACCATTAGTCATTTTAAATGAAAAATATTCAAAACAGTCTTTTAATTTCGTGTTTACTATCGAATAAAAATATTAAATAAATACAAAAAAAACTTTGCATACCGAATTATGGATTAAAGGGAAACAAACATGACTTTTGTTTTTTTTTGTTCCTGATACTGCACATGTACATGAACAACAATAATCAAATTAAAATAATGTAGATTAATAATTGGTCACTAAAAAGATAAATATATAGAAAATAACCTAATGTGAATAAAAGAAGGTAGCCAAAGCTAAGGAACTAGAAGTTCTTCAGCCACTTTTGGAAAGTTGAGTGAGGAAAAGATGGCGAAATAAAGGTTGTTGGGTCTCCAACAGCATCGCCCAAAAATCCCTTAAAAGGCCCAATACCGTTAGTCACCTTTTACGAACACCCACCGGCAGAAATGGGGTAGTGTTATTCTAAGCCAACACTACACAGCAAATATTTTATAAATAAACTGCAAAAACTAATGTCTTTGACATGTCATTGAAAGTCTAACACTGTAACAGTATTATGATAAAATAACAGTCATCTTAGCTTTATTTGATTTCATTTCAAGAAAATATTGTTTAAAAACATAATATCTCGAAATGGTTTTGTAATCAGCAATCACTAATGTAAAACTTTGCATACCGAATTGCCATCCATTATTAAAGCTTGGAAAACTATTTTTGTGCGGTAATCAGACGTGCCCTGGAATGTTTTGTTTAACAAAGCATAATAATAACGTGTGTCATGATAGAAAACAGTCCAACGCTATTTTTATTCCCGACATAATCAACGTAGCTGTAATCGTCTCACATAAACTATTTATTTTGGCATTGAAAAGTTTACAATTTACTGCCTAATTGCATAAACAGTCGAACAGCTTGAGTAAATATGGTGAAAATTATTTATCTATTGGTAAATTGGTACCAGTAAAAAGATAGATTTTACTGAATTATTTTTAGTACGAGATTTGAAAATACCAAATTGCAATTTACATCTAGAAAAATTTACTACTTTGTCTTCAACCGTGGTATCCCAATTGGTAGAACACCCGAAAATTAATGTTTTTAACGTTTTAAAAATAAAATACACTGAACATCATCACACTTTGAGCTTATCGGAAATACGTATTATACAAATTACCGAATACGATTGTTTAACTTGATTTTAGCATCTCTTGAGCTGACATAATAAATATGTTGTTATATTATATTAAAGCGACTAGAGTTCAAATCCCGGGTCGGGCCTACACCAATTTACACTACACCAACGGCGATAGGCCTGCCCCCTATCACGTGAGTACACTGTGCATGCAAAATGTGGGTACTCTGAACACCAGGTGAAAAAGTCTCGTGATGTTCAGAAGTATTGGTAATTACCTCTGCCAACCCCTTCGGGGATATTCGGCGTGAACGTTTATGTTATGTTTATTATATTGAAATGTTATTGTTCAGTTGATGTTAGAAATTAAATAAGTTAGTGTTAAAGTAAGCTTGTTTTGTGCATCTACCCAGATAACTAGTTTACCGATCTCACCTTCCAAAGGTTGTCTGGAAGAGATCGCTTTTAGCGATAAGACCGCCGATTGTACCTCACTGTAAACTGTATGATAATTTATTTTGTAAATTTGTGTTTGATGTACAATAAAGAGTTATTCTATTCTATTCTATTCTATATTTCAGCGTTATTATACGGTAATGTTATCCTATAAAAGCATAAAGATACTGGTGGATAGTATATTGACCTTAAACAAAGAAACTTATAATTCTTTTGTAATTCATTATAATTCTGTGTTGTGTCGGCTTTGAATAACACTACCCCATTTCCTCCCGTGGGTGTTCGTAAGAGGCGGCTATGGGGCTTTTTAAGTGTTTTTTGGCCGCTGCGTTTGAAGACAATTTCCAAAAGTGGCTGAAGAATATCTGATTCCAATGCTCTGGCTATCCCTTTTAGGGATTTATAGCCCTGTGTATATATGTATGTATGTATGTATGTATGTTACGTTTTAAAGGTCTATATTCCTGACCTTTTAAACGGTTTTATTTAGCTTACCCCGTTTGATTTCTTCTTTCTTGGGTCAAATTTAGTATTTTAAATTTCACCGCCTTCCTGTCAACCTGATATGAAATCGATATATATACTGATAATACACTTTGGATTTTGGTGACAATTAAATTATTTTTATTCATCATCACTTTAAATTTAAGAGAGCCGCTCGCTGCTACAAAATAGCGGCAACCCAGTTTTTTATCAATCCCATCAATATGAGTATTAAATGAAAGGGCTCAACATAATGTACTATAAAAAAATCAAATCCAAGATGGCCGCCGCTGGAAAATGGCTGATAACCTTTTTTATATTTAATCAATGACGTTTTTATTTTATCAATATGTGTTTTAAGTAAAAGGGCTTGACAAACAGAATACTCCAAATTCAATAGAAGAAATTTTGTTATAATGAGGCACTGAATGAATTTAACAGAATGCGCAATAAAAACTAAAAGCGAGACAATAAAAAATTGTAATAAAGCTAGCTTATTTCCACATTCCAGCCCTACTTGCCACTTGTCCATCGTTGCCACTTATGATAGACGAATTATTTGGAAAATTACAATATTTTAGATAGGCATTCTATAAGCAAAGTTGTTTAGTTTCATGTCGTTTATCAATTGAAAATAAAAAAGGGTATGTATTAAAAAGCGGCCAAGAGCGAGATGCACTCGCTAATGAAGGGTTCCGTAGCAGCACTAGCAGCAGGTAGGTAACATAGTAATATACAAGTTAAAATTAAAATGTTATTTACTTATCACTGATTTACTATAAGAAAACAATGGTTCACGTTTTATGCGTAAGGCCTGTGATAGCAAAATTATTGTTATATATTTCAGTGAAATTAATAAATTAGGTAAGTAATTTGATTTATGACGTTTAAAAATAGAACTATTGGCTAGATCTCATTCAAACCAATTTTCGTTAGTAGTTAGTATAGTAATACACATCATATTTTTTTTCAGTTTTATCATGCTCATATTTTAGAAGTTACGGGGGGGACACACATTTTACCACTTTGGAAAAGTCTCTCGCGCAAACTATTCAGTTTTGAAAAAAATGATATAAGAAACCTCAATATCATTTTCAAATACCTTTTGATAGACACCCCACACGTAAAGGTTTGATGAAAAAAAAAAATTGAGTTTCAGTTCTATGTATGGGGAACCCCAAAAATTTTGGTTTTTTTTTTCAGATTTTATTTTAAAATCTTAATGCGGTTTACAGAATACATCTACGCACCAATTTTCAATGATGTAGTTCTTATAGTTTCGGAATAAACTGGCTGTGACATACGGACGGACGGACGGACGGACAGACAGACAGACATGACGAATCTATAAGGGTCCCGTTTTTGCTATTTGGCTACGGAACCCTAAAAATGAGGTCGAGGCCAATTGACTGGTTTTATTTTAGTCTAGTCTATGTCTATGTTTTTAATGCCCACGACTGTATCTTTTTTATATATTTTTTAAGCTTGAGCACATTTACCTTAAACATTTCAATGTGTACTTAATTAAGCTGTGTAGTGTCTTCATAGGATAGCACTACCCCATTTCTTCCGGTGGGTGTACGTAAGAGGCGACTAGCGGTATTGGGGCTTTTAAGGGATTTTTGGGCGATGCGGTTCCACGTGACTTCCAAAAGTGGCTGAAGAATTTCTGATTTCTGAGCTCTGGCTACCCCTTTTAGGGATTTAACGTCGTGAGTATATGTATGTATGTATGTATGTATGTATTACAATGTATGTTTAACATAAAACCGTTTAACTCAAAAGTTTATTACCATTTTTTATTTAGTAAAGAAGTAAACATTTAGGAAGCTTTCTGATAATGCCGTTAACTAGTGTTAACTTTTCAAAGTTGTAAAGAATAAAACAAATAAATCAGCTTTGTTTAATTATATAATTTAAGGATTTAACTTACCCATACGTACCCATTTAAACTTGTAAATTACAATAAGAACATAATTCATAAAATCGCTCCGTACTTTCTGTTAACCTAACAATGAAATCAAACACTTTTACAACTCGCGCCTTTTCTTAAGTGCTTTTAAATTTGTCTCAGTTCAATTCAGCAATTATGTAAGCTCGCTGAAAGACGACTGAAATCAAACAATGAAACACAATAAACAATGCCTAATTAAGTAAGACTCTGATTTTAACATAATTGTTGTTTAAAATTACTTTATAATTATTAACATTTTAATACATATATCGTCGTGAATTTATAGTCGTGAGGATATATCACGACTATAAATTTCAAAACTCTAGAATTTAAATTCTTTAGTAATTTTTTGAAGTTCTGTGGAAAAACATTGCAAGATAAAGTAAGGGACGCTAAAAACTTAAAAGTCCCAATGCGAATAATTGCCTCTTAAGGCACTAAGGAATTGAGTAAGTGCAATTCTAAGTTGACACTGCATAGCGAAATCACCTTTTTCCCAATTTATTAACGCTTAAAGAAGTATTAAAAAAAACGAGTAGATGGAATGAACTTAAAATTTTACACTTTCATCTATAGAGCTAGTGTGGATGGTAATGTTAGTAGAGGATGACCACGGAGGACACACTCAGATCAAATTGAGAGTGTGCTTAAAAAAAAGGCAGGCGTCCCAAGTAAGAAAAATAAAAGAACATGTATGAAAAAAATTATGGATGTAAACAAAGCTAGAGAGTATGTAATATACATATATTGACACTTAAATATACAGTAAATCCATTTACAGATTGTACAGCATACATTAGCAGTAAAAAGATGGGTAAAATTTTATTTATCATATATTTATATAATCATTATCGTCCCCTAAATTTTCGATGGTGGAAAAGTTATTTGTTTCTGCTTTTTTGTTCCTAAACAGTAAAAGTTTGTTGATCATTTTGTTTGCGGTAGCTCCGCTCCATTACGACCTAGCGCCCCAATAAAAATACGGGAAATAAGTGTGTTATGTAATGTAAGTACAAAACCATCAGAGTTGAATTTATCAGAGCTGAAATAGTCAGACACCGTAAATATTATTTCAACTGTTTCTTATTTATTATTAACTAGCTGACCCGACAGATTTCGTACTGTAAATTTGCTTATGCCAAACTTTAAGCATTTTTTCGGTACTCTGAGTTCAATGAGGCGTGAATATTTTATTGGTCTAATTTTTCCGGAATACTTCTTATCCTATACTATGTTACAATTTGGGTCATTATCTAGCATTCTGCAAAATTTCACTCATATACATTCTGTAATTGAGTAGCCTTTTTACCTCAAACACACAATTATCCAAACATCTAAACTTTCACATTTATAATATAAATAGGATAACCCTAATCAAATATTTTTATTTGTATTTTAACGAACTGAATACATTAACTTGAAAATGAGTTCTAGTATTAAATTACAAAAAAAACATTGGTGAGCGAAAACAGTTTTTAATTAAAACAGAAAATTGACGGTACGAATCAAAAATTTCCACTTAAAATTTCCAACATAAACGAAGTTTCGCTCTTAATTATATTTTTAGAAGTTCAACAGCCAGTAAAACCAAACGTTCGCAAAAATAATATAAGGACTATAGATGCGCACATAAATTAACCCACCGTGGCGTGCACACAACACAAGCAGTCGGCTATCCATGCTGTGTTTACTTATGAAATTGACCAACCAGCTTTCATGAAATCTATAAATAAGTTTAACGGCTACGATCATTATGAATGTTATTGAAAAGGTGTTGTTGTAGTGCTAGTGGGGGCTGTTTCTGTTTTGAAGGCAGTTTATAATGTTGCGGACTTTATTTCCTCCTTTCCATTGCAATGTCGCATGAGTTAAGTAACTTAAAAATTCGGGGTTTATTAATGCTGGATTGGTAATTTTATCACACGTTGCAGACCTCGTAAATACCCAGTTTCCCAGATGCAGCCTTCACTTTGGTGGTCGATGATATACCCAGAAACTAAAATCAGTGTCAGATTCAGTCTCAGTGTATGTTACCCTTTCCCATAGATTTACATACATACATATACTCACGACATTAGTTCCCATTGGGGTAGGCAGAGACTATTGATCGCACTTCGTACGATCCTGACAAACCTCTCCAGCTTTGTTTACATCCATCAATATTTTCATACATGCTCTTTTATTCTTCATACTTCGGACGCCAGCCTTTTTGAGCACACTCTCAATTTGGTCCAAGTGTGTTCTCCGTGGTCGTCCTCTACTAACATTACCATGCACACTAGCTCTATAGATCCCTTTTACCAATTTTCTATCATCCATCCTCTCTATGTGCCCAAATCATCTCAACATACCTTTTTCTATCTTTTTTACAATATCATCTTTCACACCACACTTACCATAGGTTTAGCTTGCTACAATTACGTAAAGTAGATTGGCAATACAAATACGACACGAGATCAAAAAAAAATACAACGGTGTCAGTAAATTCGTTGTTGCTATATATCTGCAAACCCACATACCTTACTCCATCATTAGCATGTCAGCGCAACCCCCACCATCCAATGCTGGGGAACACTTGTATCTGCAGGTAACTTTAGCGTATAATAAAGTTTTAGTTGGTGTCTACTACAGCCCATTCCTTCATTTAAATTACTTCTCTTCATTTAAAAAACTCCTAGAAGACGTCAGCCCTTCTTATAGTCAATCCATTATCATGGGTGACTTCAACACTTGCCTATTTAAAAGAGATACCCGTGCCAAATCCTTAGCTTCAATTTTCCACGGAAGTAACTTTCGTATTCTGCCCCTTAATGTCACTCTGTCACTCACAATGTTCTAGATCTAATGGCTGTATCATCGCCTAATCATGTCGCATTGCATGGCCAACATCCAGCTGACGTTTTTTCTTAGTATGATCTGATTTTCTTACCCTACAAAATACATCCACCTTGAAATAATTCGAAAACCCCTCACGCTTCGTCAATATTAATAAATATTTTCATACATGATATTTATTCGTCTGACTACGGACGCCTGTCTTTTTGAGCACATTCTCTATTTGATCTCTATTACCATCCACATCATATCAACCGCACATATTCTATAATATAATAAGTTACAAGGGAATCGAAGTCAATGTTAAAATAAGTACAATTAAAGCTAATCAAAACTTTTATTAATCGAACTTAACAGATATATTTCAGAATATTCCCTTTTTACAAAATAATTCACATTCTACAATTTATAATCTTCAACATTAAAACTATCTTCAGTGGCACATAATGTTGGCGTATAAACAATATATAAATTAATAATAAAGACAGATACTGTTGATAATACAGTTATGATATGAGGGATAACAATACAAATAATATCGCAAGCAGAACGGGTGGCTATCATATGACTTCGAGGCCAAATGGTTTTTGAGTAGCAGTTTCTTATTAGACGACGTAATTAACCCTATAAAAGAAGGTGGCAAAACAGTCCTTTCAAAAAGAAGTTAAAGACAGAGTTTTTTTTATTTTACTTCTGTCTTAAAGAGGGTTAGTATAGGCCTTCCATAAAGTCACATTATAGATTCGCATTTGAGCAGTAGGTACATTACATTAATACCTTCCTAAATGATGATCATTTGCGTGTAATTCATATAATCATTACAAGGTGCGCATTGTAATGTTCGATTCACCTCCTTCACGGATGAAATGCTCAAATCTGTAACATTACATTACACGCGAATCCTCCCGGTGAGGGAGCACCTTAATTAGTTGGTGGTGATCTGTCATTTTGTTAGTGGTGGAAACCCAAAGGATCAAGCGCTATACCAGCCGTTCCTCAGAACTTTAGTAGCTAGAGACCCATCACTAACTTCTTTGTTGTACAATGTATTCACCACTCAACTTCCAAAAGAGGCTTTTGAAATTTATTACCGTGAATATACATGTGTAGAAAATGTGTTCAAAAAGGCAGGTGTGATAAAAGAGCATGTATGAAAAGATTGATGGATGTGAACGAAGCTAGAGAGGCTTGGCAGGATCGTACAAAGTGACGATCGATAGTTTCTGCCTACCCAAATGGGAACTAATGGCGTTAGTATATGTATGTCTGTAGGTGTAAATATGTCGTAAGATGATTTGATGTTTGGGTTTTTTGCAAAAATCCGGATAAATAGATTATTGCAAAAAACTAGTCAGTTTAGTAAGATTGTACTTCTTTAATGCTGATTGGCTGATTTCTGATTGCTCGCTTACTCTTATTCTTGTTGGTTCGTCATTGTGTTATTGAGATATTATAGCTAGAGTTATAAAGGGTGAGAAATGATTTTTTTTTTTTTTACTCTTTTGTTGGAGTTAAATTACTATAATAATAATTCGCACATAATTTACACAGATCAAGTTACCCCAAACAAAGTAACACTTGTATTATGGGATACTAACTCAACGATATATTTAATATAATATAATACACATATAAATAATACCAAAGACTAAGAAAAAATCTAAATGCTGCTCTCAGCGGGGATCAAACCCGCAACCTCCACACCGAAAAGCTAGTCACCTATGCACTCGGCCTCGAACGTCGTAAATATAGATAGGAACAATGAAGTACGTCTTAAATTGTAGTATTGAGGTATTATAGCTAGAGTTACAAAGGGAAATGACAATACTATTTTAATTATACTTAGGACCTTTTTGAAACTAAAATTAAAATAACAATCACACTAAATGTAAGTAAATCCAAGCCAATCCGTGATTCCTCCAGTAAGAAAAGTTTTGGGCGTTTGTTCAAAACTTATTTATTGAGCTTACAAAGATCTCTCTCCAGCGCTACCTCTTCTAGCCTTGTTGCTGAACCCACTTATCTACCTCCTGTATCGTGAAGTGAGCGTATCAAAATATATGTTAAATTGGTTTAAGGTTGTATTTTATTTTATATAGTTATGTAAGAATAACATACTTATTATTTATGTAAAATAATATACTGATTATAATATCTTATCGTATATATCTATAAAGTGTTATTGTGTTATTTTTCTAATTATCATTTGGCTGTGATTTTTATACCATCGTTGTAGTTATTTTGTGAAGATTTCATTGTAGGCATGTTGGTTTTGTTGTTTTTTAATGATGTGGTTTGTAAAAATGGAATGTTACCTTAAAATGTATTTTATAAATATATTTTAGTACTTAGTTTATCGGCTACCCTCTTGTTGTTTGTTTGTGTTTTTTATTTTTTATTATTATTTTGGCACTGGCTGAAAATCAGTGCTACTAGTACCCAGTACTGGTAGAAATATCCTGAGCCAGTGACCATTTCTTTAGTAAGAACAGAACATATTGCGTGTTATGTAATTTTTAAAAAAAATATTGTTAAAGATGTAAGTGTATTTGTGTTAAGTGTAGTGTTTTTTTTTAAATTTATATCATGTTTAGGTCATAAGTACTTTGTAAGTGTGTTCTTACTTTTTGAATAAAAATTTTTTCTTCTTCTTCTCAAGTACGTCTTAATTAAACCAATCAGAGATGACGTGTTTTTGGGGCACAGTAATCGACCAATCAGTGATTAGTATTCATGAAAACTGACATTTCGTTCCGCAATCATACTAAACCAACCAGTTTTTTTGCAAAAAAACCTAGTAAGATTAAAATCTATTATAGCCGTTGTGTAATTATTCGGGTTTTTGCAAAATCCCTAGGTTTTTTTGCAAAAAACCTAAACATCAAACCATCCTACGACATATACAAGACATACAGCTAGACAAACAGAACAGCAATTATTTATAAAAACATTTTTTTTAATGATTTGAGATGTAAATGAAATCTTTTCATTGCCTTTGTATATACGTTTTCTTAATAAAAACTACGTATTTTTCGCATAATCTTCACTATGGAGTAGTGTTTTCACACCTTTTTATATACGAGAGAAGATAAATGAACAGAGCCTAGTTCAGAAACGAGTATAATCCAATAATTTGTTTTATATATAAATACTAAACAAGCAAATGTACAAGATATACATCGAAAAAGTCGAAAACAAGTAAAACAAAGATATATTAATTATTATTTTTATCCAATATGTGCAATTTATAACATCAAATATTCGCAACAGAAGCGAACATCCATTTTCACCGCAAAAAGATTGCTTTGAACGAAAAGTGATCCTACGACTGCCGTGGCCATTCAGAATCTTTACCGCTGCTAGACCGAGGTCGTAGATGTTAACGCTACAGATGCTTCCAATAGCCACCAAAGTTTGAGCGTAAAGTTGAAACCTTTAGACAAAACTTTTGAGGAATAACTGTCTTGTACTTTACAATCTTATAAAACATTTTTATAATCCAACCTCGAATTAAAGGGCCCAGAATAACAACTAAATACACGTCTAAAATATAAATATAACGATTTATTTTACTCACAATTTTTCGCTTTTATATTTATATATACACGCATATAATCACGCCGTTAGTTCGCATTGGGGAAGGCAGAGACTATCGATACCCACTTTGTATGATCCTGACAAACCTCTTTAGCTTCGTTCACATCCATCAATATTTTCATACATGCTCTTTTATTCTTCATACTCCGGACACCTGCCTTTTTGAGCACACTCTCTATTTTGGCCAAAATGTGTCCTCCAAGGTCATCCTCTACTAACATTACCTTCCAATTTGGCTTTATAGATCTCTTTTACCAAATTACCATCATCCATCGTCTCTTTGTGCCCAAACAATCTCAACATTACTTTTCTTATCTTTTTTACAATATCATCTTTCACACCGCACTTTTCACAAATTAAAATATTTCTCTTTCATAACCATATAAAATTATGCTATTGTAGTAGCATTTCAAGCGACATTCGGTCCCCGTTCTCTAATAATAATCTGTGGCATTTAAAACAAAAAAAATATGAATATAATAGATTCCTTCGTTATTGGATTAAATTCATAAAAAAAATACAATACAAATATATCTCATTTAACACTTTGATCGTTTATTTGCACCATTAATATAACTTAAATCTAATTATAATACTATTGGTATACTTATTTATGCAAATTACAATGCCTTTTTTTAAAAAAAAAATATTTTCTAATCGTTTCCATTAAAAATATTTCTTAACGCCATAAGCAGCAAACGATTTCTCATAGAAATATTAACTATTTATCGCAATACTTTATGTACAAACAATACTATGAACTATTCACAACGCGTCCAAATCTGAAACATCTATAGAGACAACGCACAGAATTATTTAGTCACTTCACATCACTATTATCGTAATAATGTTCAATCATACATGTCTCGTTTCGATATTGTAGAAATAGTGTAGAGTCCACTACTGTCGGTGACTTCGTCTGTGCTGTCGGTCAATCAGGAAATGTCGGCGTTCTCAACTTTATAAAGAAAACGACGACGGCGCATTATTCATAAATCTCCGTTCGGTGTCATCGTCATAGTGCTGCAGTTGGCCCTGGTGGATCGAGTAGAACTGCGACGTAAACCAACACCTCCTACTGGATTCAATACGATTATATTATCGTTTTTCTTCCGGCCATGGCATGCGCAAAACAATAGCTCCCTCATGCCTTTCCGGAAGTTTTTAGAGAGAAAAGCGTAGAGTAGCGGGTTGATGCCAGAATTGAAATAGGATATAAGAAATGTCAGAGGCGTGAGTAATGCACTGAAATCGCTGGTTCCTTCGTAGCCGCTGGACCAATATTGCCACATCTTCCGAGCGTGGAACGGCAAGTTGCAGATAGCAAATGTTAGGACGACGACTATCAGCATGCGAACTACTCCGCGACGAGCTCGCAACACGTTTCGTGACAAGTGGCTCAGATGATGACACGTATGGGGTGGATTGCGTTTGTGTCGGATTTTCTTGGCTTTAGGTGTTTTTAGTTCAATTTCTGGCCTTCCATCTGGCACCAAAAGGATCTGTTGGAACAAAACAAAACACATCAAATGAAAAACAATTTTTGGTGATGTATTTTCCTTATTTAAGTCAAGAAATGGGAAAAAGACACTGAAATAAATAATACATAACACGAATAAATTTTATTGAAACTAGATCCTATATTTGAACTATTTGCTTAGGATACCGCTGTAAATACTCTTCAACCTAGGATTGTCTTACAATGAATTCAAATTAAAACTTTGAAAGTGTAATTAAATTTGACAATAATAATTGTGATAATACATGTCACTTATTTTATTAGTCGAAGTGAATTAAGTTATAGTGAAATAAGGCGATTTATTATGTTTATTATTAGTGAATAAAAAATCTTGTTGCGCAGTGACGGCTTAGATAGCTCTTAAGTGCTTATTCCATTTGTTTGAATGAAGACGTCTGAAAGCCACAGAATCTGAATTCAGACTAGTGGAATAACGTTCAAACTGAAATTTGTGTAGGGGAATAACAAGCATCTGCGGCAGTAACTTCGAAGAACGTCTGAATTCAGCAACGACAAAGTGTAATGGAATAAGCTCTTAACCTATTTGTTTTCGCGAGGGACGTAAAAGATGACTCAGAGAATAAGGCATATTAAAAGTGATTTGCAAAACTTATGCAATGGGCAGGGCACATTGCACGCAAAACCGACGGCCCAACAGCTCGAAGGTTTAGAGTGGCGTCCACGCACCGGACGACGCAGTGTGGGTAAGCCTCCCACAACGACTTGGTGGAGGTCGCGGGAAGTCATTGGATGAGGTTAGCACAGGACCGGTCGTTGTAGAGATCTTTAGGGCAGGCCTATGCCCAGCAGTGTACGTGTATTCGCTGATGATAATGATGAAGTGAATGTGGAGCGATGTGGCTGTAGACTTATCATCAACAACCTTTATTACAATATCTTTCACACTCACATTTAAAAGTGGCTGAGGAGCTAATTCTATAAGCTTTAGCTACCTCTTTTATGAATTTTAAGTAGTAAGTATCTATATAACCATAATAATCAATGTACGGACATATTATACACAGATCAAGTTACCCCAAACAAAGTTGCAGTTGTATTATGGGATACTAACTCAACGATATATTTAATATAATATAATACACATATAAATAACACCAAAGACTAAGAAAAAAATTAAATGCTGCTCCCAGCGGGGATCCGGCAACCTCCACACCGAAAAGCTAGTCACCTATCCACTCAGCCGCGAACGTCGTAAATATAGATAGGAACAATGAAGTACGTCTTAAATTGTAGTATTGAGGTATTATAGCTAGAGTTACAAAGGGAAATGACAATACTATTTTACAATCACATTAAATGTAAGTACGTCTTAATTAAACCAATCAGAGATGACGTGTTTATGGGGCACAGTAATCGACAAATCAGTGTTTAGTATTCATGAAAATTGTGATTTCGTTCCGCAATCATACTAAACCAACTAGCAAGATTAAAATCTATTATAGCCGTTGTGTAATTATCCGGGTTTTTGCAAAATCCCTAAACATCAAATCATCCTACGACATATACAGGACATACAGCTAGACAAACAGAACAGCAATTAATTTAAATCTTTTTGTTCATGAAAACCTCATGTGGGGATTATTACTAATAAATAAAGAATAAATAAAGGAAAGAAAAACTTCGACACAGGCGGGAATCGAACCCGCGACCTCGGGTATACGCCCCGACGCTCTGCCAATTGAGCCACCGTGTCAATGGCTGCCAGCGCGAAATTCTTCTATCCTTTATTTCTTTTACACGTTTAAGTAGTGTTTAAGGGTTCGATTCCGCCCTGTGTCGAAGTTTTTCTTTCCTTTATTTATTCTTTATTTATTAGAACAGCAATTATTTATAAAAACAATATTTTTTATGATTTGAGATGTAAATGAAATCTTTTTATTGCCTTGTATATATATTTAAGGTTTATTATTATGTTTATATATATATGTAATAAAAACTACGTATTTTTCGCATAATCTTCACTATGGAGTAGTGTTTTCACACCTTTTTATATACGTGAGAAGGTACATAAATGAACAGAGCCTAGTTCAGAAACGAGTTTAATCCAATAATTTGTTTTATATAATAAATACTTAACAAGCAAATGTACAAAGATATATTAATTATTGATTTATCCAATATGTGCAATTTATAACATCAAATATTCGCAACAGAAGCGAACATCCATTTCACCGCAAAAATATTGCTTTTAACGAAAAGTGATCCTACGACTGCCGTGGCCATTCAAAGTTTGAGCGTGAAGTTGAAACCTTTAGACAAAACTTTTGAGGAATAACTGTCTTGTACTTTACAATCTTATAAAACATTTTTATAATCCAACCTCGAATTAAAGGGCCCAGAATAACAACTAAATACACGTCTAAAATATAAATCAGCGGGGATCGAATCTGCAACCTCCGGACCGAGAAGTTAGTCATCTAACCACTCGGCCACGGACGTCGTCAAAAAATATATACGCGCATGCTATTAAATTCACGTTGTTTGTAATTATATCAGCAGGTTCTACTTGACTTAGTCAATACTGTAACACACCCCGCGAAAGATATGAACATAAAAGGGTATCAAATTATACCTAATCGGAAAACAATTCAAAGACGCTATGGACACATTGTCAGTGTATCAGTAAACCAAAACCTTTGTTTTTTCCAATTATGAAAGAACATATAATATACCTACTGCAAATTATTATAATAACACGAGTTAACCCAGGCAACTTATCACATTACAATAAAAAATTCTATGAGTTAAAAAAATATAATGTCTGCGCAACTATAAGACAAATATGGGCTGTGAGTAATGAAAATAGTTTTCTGCAGTGAGAATAAAATATTGTGGTATTCTCTGATCAGGAATTTTGAACAAAATAGTTACATAAAACCATACTAAAACAGTTAGATTTTTAAAGGATTTTATTTAGGAAATAGACCTTTTTTTAAGTCCAATCAAGGTTTACTTTCTCACGATTTTCTAAATTATATTGTCCCTAGAACCTCTTATAACTCATAGTTGCATTAGATTCGATCCGCACTTGCCACCTTAATTAAAAGCTAAGTTTCGTTAAATATTTCGTAATATATTTTTTATAAAATATATATTAAGATGATAAAGATATATGTTTTTGCTGCAAAAAGGAACTATACAATTCCATAATTCCACGACAGTTACAGATATATCACACAAACTCGTCGAAGAACGGAATACGTACACGCTAGCTCTGAACTGAATCTTCAAATAATACCGTAACATGTTGGTTCAATAGAAATCGATGATACTGGGAGATGGGAAATGACGTAAAATATACAATAAATCTGTCCAGAGTCACAAAAAAACAACCTAAACAAAAGAAGGTACAGATAAATCTTTAGCTTCCGTTTTGGAACTTTTCCCACTTGTAAGTCTGGGGGTTGGGGGCACGAAAATGGCGACTGTCGAGCATTAGTGGGGTGAAGATAAAACAGTATGGCAGGGTGCATACAAAAGTATTAATCGATATAATTTACGAACGGGCAGTGGCAGGGCAGCGTGAGTGTGAAGAAATAGTTTGATTTGGTCGCTCGCGGCTACAGTGTTGTTGTTTATATAATATTTATATTAATAATTAAAAAAAACATATCGTTAAATTTTACAAAATTAGTTTCTAGGGAGTATAAAAATGTTTGGTTTTAAAACGCTGAGTAAACATATAAACCACCAACACAATTTTCTTTATACCATCATTATAATAATATGTAAAAATATTGTTACATTTAATACAATGAGCTGCGCACTTCGTTATACAAACACTAGATACGATGTCGAATTTGTACCCGAACGTGCTAAATTCTTGGGTAATCCATGCCGTTTCAACAACTTAAACTTATTAAAAACAACTTAATACCACACTGATCTAAAAGCAACTTAATAAAGCTTACTTTGGCTTCTGTAGTCCCGATAAACGTCCTTTGTGGCTCGTAAGAGTTTAAAATGGCTTC
Source organism: Bedellia somnulentella (assembly GCA_963576735.1). Lineage (NCBI taxonomy): Eukaryota > Metazoa > Arthropoda > Insecta > Lepidoptera > Bedelliidae > Bedellia > Bedellia somnulentella. The sequence continues at coordinate 9,064,758 of OY755175.1, read as the reverse complement.
AACTCGGGGGCGGGCCCCGCAGCATTGAGTCTGACCGACGTTTTGCAGACCCTGCGAGCTCTGCCACAGGCCTACCGCAATCTTGGTGTACAAGACCTGCAAGCAATTATTTATTACCCAACTGAATTTGTCTAAGGTCTTAGCTGGATTAAGGATGTTTAAAGTTTCAAATAGTTTATGATGTCTAAGAATAAGTCTTTTGCTAATTTAACGTAGCATTTCTTTCCCTACTTTCTTAATTCGATCTTATTTGATCAAATAATTTCTATCGTTACACCACTCAAAACAATGATAAAGATTATCTATCATTGGTTTAAAAAATAATGAAAAATTATTGTTAAACATTTGTATAGTCATAATATTATTTCTGACGGATTTGAGTTTTTCCGATCGTTAATATGAAATCGAACAAAAGCATCACAATATTAGATATTAATAATGAAATTTACCTTACAAATAAAAAATGCGTTGAAACGTAGACATTCATTATTGATTTTGTTTGGTAAAGGGTATTTCCTCGATAAGGATGTAAATAACAATGGAGTACCGACCAAATAGCAATTTCAATTGAATGTTAAACAAAGCATTAAATAAAATTATTTTCAAAACGCCGCTGATTAATTGAAGAAGAACCCATTGTTGCCTTTGAATCTATTTATTTTGAAGTTACTCTCAACTCCATCTCTCTCTCTCTCCCTCTCTGTTTAGCACCAATTTTTTTTAGTACGAAATTGGTAACATAAATTTTATCTTATAGATTGTTTTAAAAAGGGCTGAAAACGCAAGTACGAAACAAAGACAAATTACAGAGGTCTGATAGTTTTTTTATGTATCCGGTACAGCTATTTATTTAAATAGTTTTCCGCTACATGTTTATAATTAAAAATATGTGATTAAATATCCTGGGTGAAACAATAAAGAAGAAAAAAAATGCCTATGTGTGTGCGATAACGCATTCGTATTAACAAGAATGGGGAAGCGTAGATGTATGTCAAGAAATTTTTGAGCAATAGTCAAAACGTTAGTACGAAAATACAATGTTATGTTAACAGTGTTATAAAATCTGAGAAACTGCTCTTTGTGTCTTGTTAAACTAGTTTTTGTTGATAGTACTTATTGAGATCTGCTGCATTCAATTTATTCTTTTCACTTTCTTATTTTAAAAGGTGGAAGGGAATGACACATTTTACCACTTCGTGAGTTTATATAATATGTTTCAGGATACATCTTCTTAAATCTATCAATCTAAAGACAAAACGTATGGGCTTGAATATTATTTCTGAAAATCTTGGTTTACAGATTACATCTAACCTTCAAGAGGATGTTAGTTTTGAAACTACATTGCTGCTTTGACTAGGAACACTATAGACAGAGCGATGTTACGTCATCCATTTTAAAAAGAGAAGCCCTTATTTAAGTTCTTATATGTTAAAAAGAGACACAAATCTTAATTGTCATCTCTATCGCGTAGCCCGTTTTGTTGATGTCACACTTTTAAATTGTGACAAACAAAGCGTCGACTTGTGAGCGATTTTGGTTTTCTTTTGATTTTGAGAAAGATTTTATTCGTTTGTATATTGTTATTGTGACAAAAGAGACTCCATTAAATAAGTTATTATTTAGTGAGGTATGGTTGGGTGTAGCGTGCTTGGCTGCGGAAGCCACAGCGAAAAACACATCGAAGGATTGACTATGAGTGAGTGAGTTTTTTAATGTTTTTCTACAGATAAATACATAATAAATACATTGCGCGATCAGAAAAAAAGTGATTCAAATGTTAATTACGTTGAACTAGATTACTATTATTTTCTTTAGTTATTTTGAGCAATTTTTTAATAGTATAACCTAAAAATATGCAGTATCTCAGTGTTGCCATAATTCACGTGTTCATCCTACCCTGTCGTTAGGGTAAAATTTTCAAATTAGTAAACTGATGTTAATGAGTGAGTATATTATGAATTTCGTCGCGCTATAGCGACGCTGAATGATTTCCAATTGTTATCTACGGAATTAGTAAGTAATAAATTTGTTATATTTATTTAATTTCTTCGTATTCATTACAGTTTTCCTAAAGACCCGAATCTACGAGAAAAATGGATTGCGGCCACTGGAAGATGCAATTGGAAATCAACCAAAGTTTTGAGGCATACTATAAAATTGAAAGGCACCTCGTTTTTGTCCAAAGACTAAGCTTTGGCTCAAATGGTCGCAGTTGTTTTGAAAAAGAATTTAGGTAAAAGAATATTTCCGACATTAAACGACCACATCAGAGAGCCAAATCCGTTCAAAAACCACCTTGTGCTGTTAATAAAGGCTATAGCTTTAAAATACTTATATGTACGGATACATCATCTTTTGAAAAATGTGACTGAAATAGACGAATGAATTCGAAATTTTCACACGAAACTGATTTTGTTTAAAGGTCAATAGTAAATAATGCAATAAAACTCGTGTACAAAATAGTGCTGTCTTTTATTTTTCAAAATACAAACATAGACCCCACTATACCCATGATGACCCGTATGATATTTACATAACTTGCACTTATGGAACAGCTGTTTTTTTTTTGTCCAGTAACAAAGTTAGTCCCGTACATAAATTTATTCGTAATCATGGGAAGATTCATCCCTGATAGTTAGTACAATGCTTTAGATTTCACGGTGTATTAAACATCAGTATAAATGGTAAAATTAAACAAAAAAGATTGTATAATACTAGGAGCAAGTATGTATAATTATATGATTGCAGGAAATAATATAGTAAACCTTTAATTAAACAATAAATTGACGTAATCAATTTTAAATTAAAAAGTAGCTTTTAGAATGGTGATTATAGTATTTTGGGGTAATTGTTTTCTAGTGATCGCAACATTACAGGGAAAAATATTGCTATCTAAAAGAGGTACTCTCTCGTTGCATTATGACTCTGTCTATAGTGTTCATAGTCAAAGCATTGCTGTGACACACGCATAGACCACACTGACAGGACGAAACTTACAGTTTTCATTTTTCGCTATTCAGCTAGGAAACCCTAAAAAAAGATTTACATCTTTGACCTATTGAGCAATCGATAGCGATTAATACATATGTACAAATTGTCTATTTACAGATGTGTACATATGACTTAAGTACGTTAACTCTACTAAGGAATGTTTTGTTATTTTCATGTACAAAATAAAGTAAAGAAACGTCAATTTTATACGACTTTTATCTGACATAAATATTTATTTATTTATTTAACAAAAAATGAAATCTTTACAGGTTATACCTAAAGCGATTACATTTCACATAATATTATACTTATTATAACTTATTATTTATTTCTACACCTTATTATAACATAAATACTTTAGTGCAGCACATTGGAAGTCACACCAAGAACACGCAAATATATCCACCTCTTCCGATATATTGCCAAGTGCGATTTGCGCTCGAATAATTGGACTCTCTATCAACAAATTCGTCCGTGACTGAGGAATTTTAAAAAGTCTTCCCCGTCGTCGTCTCAAAGTCCCACTAGGTACCGCCAAATTTAATGTGCCTAGTATAATAGGATTATAAATACTCCCCCTTAACACCCTTAGAATAAACAACATTAAAGTAAGATCACGTCTTACTTCTAATGTGTTGTACCCTACCATACCTAAAACAAATTTAGTGGGATACATTAATGGGTAGAATGGATATACCCCATACAATTTCAAATACAGAAATCTTAGAAATTTATTCTGAATTTTCTCCACCATGAGACTATACTTAGTTTCATGGGGAGCCCAGATGACTGCGTTAAATTCTAATTTTGTCCTAACTAAACAATTGTAAAGGGCTTTAATTGCATTAATATTTGTAAAATCTCGTGCAGTTCGAATTACAAAACCCAAAGTCCTAAACGCCTTCTTACAAATATCAATAATGTGAGAACTAAAAGATAGATCTGAGGTAAAATCAACACCTAAATCTCTAACAGACTGCACTCTGGGCAGAACTTCCTCCTTAATTTTATACCGGTAATGGTAAACCGTCTGTTTTTTACTAAATGTAATTACTGCACATTTCCTCGAATTAAAATATAATTTATTCTTATCCCCCCAGCAAATTATTCTATTAATGTCCTCCTGCAAGTGTTTACAATCATCTTCACTTTCTATTGGATGCAATAATTTAACATCATCCGCAAAAATAAGGCAAGTTGCATGGTAAACTACTTTCGGCAAATCATTTATCATAATCAAGAACTCCAAAGGAACCAAGTTACTTCCTTGACTGACGCCGGAATGAGTATAATACTCGTCAGATAAATGACCACCATAATCCACGTACTGCCGTCTGTTACTTAAATAACTTGCAAAAAGTAGCATAGAGTGCGGCGTGACTAGATATGATATGATAGAATATGACTAGATATCACATTACGTTTCAAAACTTTAAAACCTGTAAAGAACCTGTTTTGCAATTAAGTAACCGGTAACCGCTCCACGCAATTTTAAATCTTCGTAGCTATGGCTTTTTCTAGTATCAAGTTTAACTTTTACGAGTTCCTATTATTTATTTGATTTATCGGCTCCCATCTCGCAGCTGTGACACAGACTGGGGCACGTCTTTAATGAATTGAACTATTAAGCCTCCCGTTAATGTCAAATTTGCGACGTGTTCATTCCACCTCGCCAAGATTCACTTACGTGGGCGGTGGGCGTATATTAATTTTCAAATTAAATACCTGCGGTGCTTGTAGCATTAAAACGCGTCTATACTTGCCTAATTTTGATGTAACTATCAATTTTGATGTTAAAACCCAAAATAAACCCACAAAATTATCCAACCAAAACTCGTTGAAAGGCAATTAAAAGAAGGATTTGATTTAGAATAACAATATTTACGCTCGATTTCTGAATTGATTATTCCAGCTGAGAACAACTTAAGTATCGTTCTGTCGCATTGAAATCTTAACAACTGAATGAGACAAAAAGATACTTAAGTTGTCCTCAGCTTGAATATTCAATTCAGAAACCGGACGTTAGTATTAGTAATGATAACCTATCCTCTATAGCATATACTAGGACTTAAATGTAAATTACGATTGAAATGAACTGAGCTGAGCGAGTTAGATGAAGATTTTTCGATGGTTATTCCTCAATGGTAGACGACCCGCGTATAAGAGCTGACAAAAAACCCTGATAAGCAGCTACGCCGTAAAAATCATGTTTTGCAACTGACGGGTCCAGATTGGCTCACATAAAATTCTATATCATATTTGTCGTCTTACTAACGATTTGTGCTCATAATAATCACTCTCCATAATTTAATTTTACCCCCTTTACATGCAACCAAGCGAGCAAGCATACAAACAAGCATACGAACAAGCAAACACATACTATTGATATTTTTTTTTAAATGTAAGACTAAAAAACATTTATGAATATTATAATTATTCATTGAAATGATTCTATTGTCGGTCATAAGTATAAACAAATATATTATAACAAATATTATTAAATACAAAGTATATAACTAGAAATAATATGAATTTTGATTATTAAATTTTTTAATATTTATGACTTGATTTTCTTATGAAGACTGATCATTATGATTTTAAATGGTATGTGAAACATTTTCAGACCTCCGATGATAGGAGTTAAAAAGATATGTAAGAAAAAGCGCACCCGCAATTGACACATGTAATAAATACATTCAGGAAGACCTAATGAAACAATGCATGTCTTATTCTCTTATTTTCTCACTTGCTCTGGATCGAACCGAATTGATCGAATCTATTATTCTCGATTACTTTGCAAATTACGAAAAAACTGAGCAATATGTTAAAAAACCGCAGAGTTTGGATCGCATTTCACAGGTCACCCTATTTCTACGATTTGGCCAAGCGTGGATGACCAAACCGTTAAACATTGACCTGCCGTGTAGTGTCGGCTTAGAATAGCACTACCCCATTTCTTCCGGTGGGTGTACGTAAGAGGCGACTAACGGTATTGGGGCTTTGAAGGGAGTTTTGGGCGATGCGGTTGCAGACCCATCACCAACAACCTTTATTGAAACATCTTTTACCCACTCAAATTTCCATAAGTGGCTGAGGACTTTCTTATTCCTTAGCTCTGGCTACCCCTTCTAGCGATTTATAGCCGTTAGTATATGTATGTATGCAAAATTCTGATAATAGAAACCTAAACACATGATTTACGAAAAGACACTGCGAGATTTCTTATACTCTCATTTTTTATTCTGTTGAATTCTGACAATAAATAAGTGGAATAAAATTAACCAATTACCAACTTTAAAAAAATATATTGTATTGACTCAGGTATTCAGACTTGTATTGAAATTGAAAAATGTGTTATGAATAAGGAAAGTATGAAAAATAAAGTTATGAAGAGTGTTTACTATGAACACAAATCGTTATTTAGACAACAAATATGATTTATTATTTTATGTAAGCCAATATGGACCCGATAAAAATACTAATGAAAATCTCCAACCGGGTAAATAAATACACTACCTAGCTTTATAAGAAAACTGCGATTGAATACCAAGCGAATGAAAGCATTCTCAAAATAAAACCTCTTATTTGTTTCAGAACTAGGTATTATTCCAGCCTCTCGTGATGCAGGCTATTAAAATTTTAAAGTGGAAGCGAGTAACTCCATTTGGCAGAGAGATGTTGGACAAACACAACCTTTTTGGAACAAAAAATAACGGACAGTGTGCTTTAGCTTTGTTGTTTTAGTACCGTTTTTCACATTAAATGTTTTTAAAACTGACCTATACATGTTTTTTTTTGGCAGTAGAAAAAGTTTATTTACGGGCAAAGTTGCTGTTACTTATTTTTAGTTTGTGATGCAAGTGACAAAACAAATATTTACACAAAACTCAAACTCTCACGCCAAATATCCCCGCAGGGGTTGGCATAGGTATAAAACTCACGTGACATTGTCACCTGGTGTTGAGAGTACCCACGTTTTGCTTGGATATTGACCTCACGTGATAGGGGGCAGGCCTATCGCTGTGTTGTACGAATACACTGTCACATGTCTAATTACAGCTTAGCCATGTGGGTTTCCGCACAATGTTTCTCTCGCCGTTAACATCCATGATAAACTAACCACACATATGTCTTTTGAAAAGACAAAAGGGTTTCCCAACCAGGGATTTCAAACTACTATCACGACTGTCTGTACGCTTACGTTAGAGTATGGCAAAGTGCACTTAAGCTAGCTAATTTGCATTTTACATTATTTGGCACGTTTGAGTGCAAAAATTTTCTATACAAATATCGAGTTTCCGCTGTTTACATAGTTAATGTGGATATATATGTAGAATCATACTGTTTCTTAAGATTCAGGACCCCCTCCTAAATTAGGGAACAGTGACTCATAAGAGAAAAGATAAAAGTTGCTATAATTTAACCTTTAGCTACCGACCTAGCCTAAACGTAGCACTTACGCCGACATGACGACTGAGAGACGTCAAAATTCAAGTAATAAAATAAACAGTGTCTTTGCATGCTACATTTTTCTTTTTTTATTCATTGAAAAGAATGTTTTTTAAGGTATCTAAGCTACGGGATTCTAAAAATATTCACGTGATTTTTGAGGTAAAATAAACATTAATTAGTGAGATCACAATTATTTGGCACAAAATTTAAAAGACTTTCTTCTGTCTTTTTTTTTCAAAAATTAAGCAATTAACAACAAATTCAACTTAAGATATGTTATCTTCTATAATCAATCGTTGGACATAATTATAAATGTGACTTCATATTTAAAAAATATAAAAAAATATCAGCACTTGAATATTTGGTACATTCACTACGTACGTTCTTCGGAAGCATGAGTGATTCGAACCCTTCTTGTCCAGCTCATCTACTTCATCATAGGTTTTTTAGATGCAGAATCAGTAATATTGATATAATGCACAGAAAATAATAGTAATGAAGCTTTTTTTAAGCTTAGACACATAAGACAGAATGGTCAAACAACAAAATATTGTCTTAAGTGAATCCATGCAACAAAGAATCAACCACTTTACCTTTGTGAGGGTAAAATTCTGGTGGGAACTCCCTCTTTATAGTGGCTAAGTAAGTAAATCCACGATCTTGTTCAGTTCTCTTATGCCTAAGCATTTATAATTTCGCACTTCTCCTTAGTGTTCCATATCTTAGTAATTAAGGTTGATTTCTCCGTGGTAAACTCCTCCAACATGGGGACAGGGGACCTTAACGTCAGCCTCATCGGATTGTTTGGCTTACATGTTATGATTACTTTCTAAAGTAAAATCAGGATCACCTACATCGTTCTCAAATCGCTACAGTTGTCATTACCCTCGTCTATGAGATTACCAAATATCTCTTTATCTTTTAAACACTATTTCTGTTACACTTAGCGGAATCTGAATCATCATCATTTGCACGGTTTTGCACTAGACGTGATGTTTCTTCTTTTAAGCATTCATTAATTTATAGTGCACTTTTAAAACCAATGTAAAGTCAATCAGACACTATAAGCTAACTCACATTCACACCGAGGTGACGATCAAGAGACGTACAAATTTTTATACATAAACTACGTACTTACGTCTGTGAGACGTCGATTGCTTCGTTACGAGGATGTGTGCTATTGCCACATATGCGGTGTTGACTGATGATTTGTGACGCGGAGGGAGGAAGGTAGCGGGAGGGTCGGCGCCGAAGGTGGCGTAATTTTTGAAATACTTTAAAATTAAAAGTTGTTACATCTGTGAGACGTATAGGTCGGTAGTTAAAGGTTAAAAGCCTTGCTTGTAAAGATCATAGTTTCATGTTATTATATGTAATTATAAAGCTTATTATTAAGCTTTTGGTTGAATAAACTACCTGCTCAAAACAGGGAGCATAGTGTTTTTATCATTATTTTTTGTATCTACCTTAAATATACAAAAAAATCAGAATTACTGATTGATATGAACTTAACTGAAAACCAGTGTTTTGCCACTTGGCAATATCAAGCACTGAGTTAGGACCTAGTTTGTGTTACCATTGCACTAATTTTAAGTTTAAAAATATTGTTTTTTTTTCACTTTATGTATTGTTTTTCATATTGTATGTGGTGTTATGTTAACATAAATAAACGAGTTATCTATCTATCTATCTATATGATAACACTGATTTATTATGAAATTTCACAAAGAATAATACATTAAAAACTTCGGATTTTGCATAAGGTGGCATATCTACACATCCGGTAAGAATAGATTTTGCGAAATTTCACCCCTAAGGGTTGGAAGTTCATTATTTAACTTCAACAATTGTTTACTGGGAAGTATGAAAGTATTCTCAATACCAATTCAAATATGTGAAAGTTAAAGGGATTAAATTTTTCCCTAGAAGCGTGAATTGGTTGAGGAGCAAACATTTCTCGTTTCTGTTCTACCCACTGAGCTATCACTGTTGCTATAAATATGCTCGCAATGATCATGATCATTTTGCCTTTCATATAGGCTCTATAAATCTCTTTTCATCTCTATGTGTGCCCACACCATCTTATTATTCCTTTATCACCTTGATCACTCAACTGAACTTTACAATGGCTAACCTTACTTAGCAATAAGTCAAAAAGGGATATATTTAATATGAGTATAAGCACATGATTCAACAGGCTGGCTGTTCTGTTTACTAATACTCGTATTAGTATATTGATACTCGGAACATTCACATAAGAAAACAAATACCTTTTGACTTGGCAAGCGTGTAAATCTACGTAATGTATATCAATGTTTGCGTTTGCTGCCCTACGAAATAAAAGGTAAACATTCCAAATTTAAAAAAAAGGACTACAAATAATTTTTTGATAAGAAAACTAGGTGCAGCTTTTTTAATTCCTTAATGATAATGTGTCTATATTTTCTCCGTTAGTCTTGCCAGAGCCAGGCAGTGAGCATACATATTACATCGTGTAATTAAGAATCAATAATATACAGGCTCGGTTTTTCTACCCTCTGTGGGAACTTGGTGAATATTTTACTGCGCACAAATCTTCGACATACATACGGGAACACTTATTAAAGTATTTACGGCGTGCTGCATTTTCTTACTTACATACGAGAACATAATAATGTAAAGTAATGGACAAAATTATATGGAGTTTATGAATATTACCAAAAGTAGGGTTGGTTTAGAATAGCTCTAACCCGTTACTTCCTGCGAATTTCGTAATAGGTGACTTAGGGTAGGGTCAATTCCTGGGTCAAGCCTACACCAATTTGTCTTTTCTAAAGACATATGTGTGGTATATTTATCATGGTTGTTAACGGTGAGGGAAAACATCGTAAGGAAACCCACATGACTGCGTTGTACTTAGTCATGTGACAGTGTATTCGTACAAAACGGCGATGGCCTGCCCCCTATCACGTGAGTACACTGTCCATGCAAAACGTGGGTACTCTGAACACAAGGTGACAAAGTCACGTGATGTTCAGAAGTATGAGTACCTCTACCAACCACTTCGGGGATATTCACCGTGAACGTTTATGCCAGTTATGTTATGTGACTTAGGGTATCGGAGCTTTTTAGGAATTGTTTTGCGATGTGATTGGAGACTTATAGCAACATCATGTAATATCTAACGGTACTTTACTTTGTGTTGGAGAGCTCTGATAGAGCTATTTATAAATAGTTAGGGATCACAAGATCCCTTTAGTTAATTGTTTGAGACTTAAAATGAAATGACACTGACATAATATCTTCATGGAAATATTATGTTTACTGTATGTACAAATTAAACCACTTCTGTGAGAAAAGTTACAAGCATTTTTGGAGTCTAGAAGCATTAAACATACATATTTGTAAGTACATAATTGGGTTATTCGTAAAAATGTATGATAATTTACAAGATGCCATTTAAGTTTATAAAAGAAAAGCAGTTGTTAAACAAATGATGCTAGATTATAATATGACTAACAATTGGTGTTACAAGAGGTTTCCGAGTAAACTTATTTTGTACTTTGATCAAATCTAGCTAATCAAAGTATTAGCTTATTGATTAACTGCATAATGTCGGCTTAGAATAGCAATACCCAATTTCTTAGTAGGAGGTGTGTAAGGGTAGGAGCTGCTTAAAGATTTTTTGGGCGATGTTTTTGGAGACCCATCACCATAACCTTCACTTTGCAATCTTTCCCCCACTCAACTTCCAGAAGTGTATGGGGTATTTGTTATTCCGAAGCTCTGGCTACCCCTCCTAGGCATTTATAGCCGTGAGTATATGTATATGATTAGCTTATGTGTGTCGATGATTTTCTTACTGGTTCTTTTCACAAGAATCTTCTGAATTCGAAAAAAAAGTATACTTAAAAATTATATTAAATTTCCATTTTACTAAAAAACTTAAGTTAAGTATTCAACAGTTTAATTTCAAATACGTTGAGTATGGTTTTATTGTTTCATTTACAACCTTTTAAAACCTACACTTCGGGGTTGGCTCAAAACTTTTATTTCTAGGAGACGTAACCATCCAACGACGACACATCACAAATGTAGAATAGAATAGAATAACACTTTATTGCACATCAAACACAAAATTACAAAAGTAATAATATGATCAAACAGTTTACAGTAAGGTACAATTGGCGGTCTTATCGCTAAAAGCGATCTCTTCCAGACAACCTTTGGAAGGTGAGATTGATAAATTAATTATTTGGGTAGATGCACAAAACAAGGCCAAAAAAAAACATAATAGGATATTAAGCTTACTTAAAACTAACTTACGTACTTAGTAAGAGAACATCAAAACTTTAAAAACAACTTTGATTTAAATATGAACTCTCAACTGCAGAAAAACGCTACTAAAATTACTGACTGTGCCTAGAAGAATAACTTATGTAACCTCAGCTCATATTTTCTAGTATTATTTCTGAATAATTTATAAAGTTTTCTTTCGGGGCAATAGAAGTTTTCTTTTTATTATTTCAAACCTTTTGTAAAGTTACCGATTTGTTAGGTTAGGTTAAGCGAAAATCACAAAGAACCTGCTAAAAATTTGTTATTTCTTTTTGATCAGTAAAAATAAGATGCTCCGAGACGAAATCCCGGTCTCCCCTACCATTGATTATTAAAGCTTAACAGAACCGCTGACCGAAAAATTTAGCGTATATTTTATTCAGAGGTTGCTGTTTTCTGCTTCAAGTTGGTACATTCCTTCGTTTACAAATAGTTAGTAGTCAATAGAAGTTGAAAGGGGACAAGATGGCAGATATAAAATTTTGTTCAATTTACATACATACATATACTCACGGCCATAAATCAAAGCCAAAGTGGCCAAAGCTCCAAAACTAGAAACTCCCCAGCCCCGTTCGGAAGTTGATAGGGGACAAGGTGGTAGAAATAAAGTATCGTTGGTGATGTGTCAACCGCATCATCTAAAAAACACTCAAAATAGCCCCATACACTTAATCGCCTCTTACGACACCCGTGGGTAGAAAGGGGTAGCGACATTCTAAGCCGGTATTACACGGCCATCTAGGCCAGCACTACATAGCCAATTGATTAATATAATTAAAAAAAATGAATTTTGAATAATATACTTTTATAGTGCAGTATTTTTATATCGGCGTAAAATATCACTAGCCCATTTCGTCCCGCGGGAGACGATTTAGACGTAGTTGGAGAAACATCATTAAGAACATTTATATTCTATCAACTTCCAAATGTTGCTCAGGTATTTTTTTTAGGAAGCTTTAGTTACCCCTTTTTGGGATTTATAGCCGTAAATATGTTCAAGAGTATGTACAATATTTGTTATTTGAACTTAGAACTATGGACCAACCATTAGTGATCCTCCCCTGTAAGAAAATTCCGTAACCAATTTGCTAGTTTTGGGGGAAAATATTGTAAATCAAAGGTGGTAGGTGATGTGTCTCCAGCCACATCGCCTATAAAATCACTTCAGAGCCCTATTGACCTTAGTCGCCCCGTTCGGAACCGGTGGGAAAAATTATTAGCGCTAGTCTCAGCCAACACTACATACAGATGTATTATTTTTATAATGTATTACACATCATTAAAATCAAAATATTTCTAAGTAGCCAAAATGAAGAGATTACGCAAAGGATTCATTACATTCAGGTACTTAAAAATTAAATTAAATTAAACTCAATCGTTCAAGCTGTATATCCCTAAAGGGGTTGCAGAGGTACTAATATTTCTGATCATCACGAGACATTAATGTCACCTGGTGATCAGAATATCTAGGTTTTGATTAGACAGTTTACTTATGAAAGAAAAGAAAGACGTTTACTCGCCATGTGTGGCACAAAAAACATACAAACAAAAAGTAATAATATAAATAATAACTATTAAAATAACTTAAAACAAACACAATATTAAATATGAAAAAGAGAGGAAAACAAACAACTTAACAAAAACAAACTAATTAATACTTATTCTAAGTCCTTTGCGCCACTGCAACAGCGAATTGGTACTGACTCAGCATTACGTTTTGAATTGTTTGACTCCTAACACTGATTTTCAGTCAGTACCATTGTAGAGTGACAACACAGGCATCTTATATGGTGGGGGTGAGGTCTATTGCCATTTGTTAGAATACACTGTCACAAAAAATTTAAACGACCAAATAAACTCAAACTCAAATGTTCACACCGTATACCCAAAGGGGTTGGCAGGGGTTTAATACTTCTGAAAATCACGTGATATTGTCACCTGGTGTTCAGACAGAATACCCACGTTTGGTTTGGACAGTGTACTCATGTGATTGGGGGTAGGCCTATCGCTGTACGATTACACGGGTTTTCTCACGATGTCTTCCCTCACCGTTAAAAACTATGATAATTTAACCACACGTAAGATTCGAACGAAATTCGAGAAGGGTTCGAACCCCGCCAGTGTCGAAATTTTTCTTTCCTTTAATAACATCTTTTATTTATGAGTAATAATCCCCACATGAGGAATTCATGTCAAAAAACATTAAATCACACGTAAGACTTTAGAAAAGACGAATTGGTGAAGGCCCGTCCGAGGATTTGAACCCTCATCGTCTGCAATGATAAGAGTTGTTCTATCTACTGAGCTACCACGGTTGCTATGACAAAATAAATCAACCATTTCTTATGATCCGCTTGCAGAAGTATGACTCGCTGTCAGTTCATAGTTCCAAAACAAACATAAATAACAGTGGTTAGCCTTGTTAATAATGCCTGTCTAATTTGCGTGGAGGTTCATTTAAACTTCTTTGAAGATTCAACCAATTTGAAAAGTTTGTTAAAATTAGATTAGTCGTAACTTTCAAAACTTTCAAATTTGAAGAAAGCTTGCTCTGTCAGATTTATAGAACACTTTTGGTGATTCGTCATATTACGCCATTTTTGAATAAAAGTAATAAAAATATATTCTACCAAGAAATTTCTTCTTATTTCAAAATTGTTTTTAGACTTTATGGATGGTAAAAATACTAATATCTGTTTTTTGAATACGAAGAATACTGACAATTGAAACAGTTTACTCCTAAAAAACTCTCCACAAAAAAGGTACCGGTATATATTTTGAAACTGTGCATAGAAAAAATAGCGTTTTTTATCTGAAGTTGGCAACGATGTTCAGTAAACATTCATTATTTCAATATTGAAATAAGAAAATTATATTTTAATTAGATAACTTATGCTTTAACACGTGAAACTACACTATTATAGTTTATATACAGAATGAACGCATAAGGCTATATTGTTTAGAGTTTGTTAGGTAAACTGAAGTTCCTATTTCCTAGTATTTTATATTCTTGTGTATGTTCAGCATTATTGAAAGTACGACAAAAGTTGATTTTGGATGAAAAATCTTAGTTTATTTTCTTAATCGTAATCAAATAATCATGAAAAAAGTGTACAAAGTGGCGATCGACAGTCTCTGCCTACCCTACAATAGGAACAAACGGCGTGTGAATATATATGTATGTATGTAAGTAAATATCCATAATCAATTGAAAAAAGATAAGTTCTCAGAAAATTTTATAATGATCTCAAACAAATTAAGGTGCCGTTAGTCCAGCGAACAGGGTTTTTGAAACTTTATTATGCGTATGTTTATAATAATATGGCTTTGAAAATATACATGTATATACATACATAATACATCGAAATCTTGAGGCTTTTCTGCAGTGAAATTGGCGATTCGAAACATGATTAATAAATTTTCGCTCGATAGAAAAAAATCGCTAACATACCTCTAATTACACTCTTCAAAATGGTTTTACATTTTATTTATTTTACCTACTTTCATATAACTTACATCATAATTTGAACATTTGCATTTCTAATAATAATTGGCTATTATTTTTCTTTTTTAATACATTCAATAAAACAAATATTTTAAAAACATCGATAACCAGATCGACAACAAATTATTTACATTTATGACTATTTACATTTTATTTTAGAAAAAAAATGTAAATAGTCATAAACAAATGTCCGAACCCATACCATAGAAAATATTTGTGAATGGCTAAAACTGTCGAGTTGACAAGAACTGTATTGCTTACCCTACTGTGTGTTTTTAAAACGCGCGCACTGCGTCGCGTCGTTGGGGAGACGGCCGCCCGATCGGCGCGCAAGCGCTTCCCCGCGCCCGCGGGGGCAGCACCCCCTGAGATGATATTTTTCGCTGAACCAACGGCGCCTTAATAGCCTTAATAGTTACATACTAAATTACAATAGGTTCAGATTAAAGTTTATTAGATACATTACCTATGGTTCACTTGGCATACTATACGTATATAGTTCTTAGGCATTCCATACATTGCCTAGGTAAAGTATAAAATAGTTAAAGAAATGAATATCATTTTAAACATTGCCTGAACGACTACGGTTTTGTATACATTGCCATTGTATATGTCGTAGCCAACTGGTTAAATCAGCCAGCTAATTAAGCAGCTAGCCGCTTAATGAAACGCCGGATCCTAGTTAAAAGGCTAGCCCGCTTGTAAAATGAATTGTCGTCACTGAACGTCCAATCGCCCGGCTGATTGAATAGATAGCACGTTCGTTTGGGCTGACGTTAAGTCAGGCGGGTGATTTGAATTTAGTAATTTAATTTTTCAAGTTTCATTTTACATTATTTTTCTATTAAACCGTGATAGCCCAGTGGGTAGAACACTCGGTTATCGTGCAAACGACTAGTGTTCGAATCCTGGGTCGGGCCTACACCAATTTGTCTTTTCTAAAGACATATGTGTGGTTAATTTATCATGGTTGTTAACGGTGAGGGAAAACATCGTGAGGAAACCCACATGGCTGAGTTGTACTTAGTCATGTGACAGTGTATTCATACAAAATGGCGATAGGCCTGCCCCCTATCACGTGAATACACTGTCCATACAAAACGTCGGTACTCTGAACACCAGGTGACAAAGTCACGTAATGTTCAGAAGTATTAGTACCTCTGCCAACCCCTTCGGGGATATTCGGCGTGAACGTTTATGTTTATGTTATTTTATTTTTTTACTATTAAAATTAATAGAATAACTGTTCAAAAAGTGTTCCATCATGGAAATTTCAATAAATACACCAGCCCTAGCTGATAATACCAGTTTTCGCGAAAATTTGGAAAGTTTTCGAGGTTATAAATTATATACCAAATACTAGGATGACCATGAATGACACCAAAAAAAGTCTGCAATGGAACATTATTGGGCGCATACCTATTTCAACAATCAGCGTCCAGTTTTCGATTTTAAACAATGAAATATTATGATTTGAACGATTTCAAGTGTCCACTTATTCTGAGAATTATCTTATAACGTACGCAAATGCAAAGCTTTTTCCTCTTTGAAAACCACATTCCAAGAATTATGAGGTCATATTACTAAGACCAAATTACATATGTAGATTACGCGATCCGTAAAATACCTTAAACCATCGAGGGTCAAGATATTAAAGGTAAGAGAAAATGTGAGTAAGAAAAGGTATAAAATTCAACTTTTAGTGAAATGACTTACTAAAAGGTTCGTTTACATGTGAAAGATTTTACTTAATGGAAAAATACGGTATTCCGGTAGATCAATCAAAAGTTCTTCAAATACAGTGAAAGGGGATTGGAAAAAGGTTTTAAGTTAACATTTACTGGCAACCTGAAAGAGTAGTGGTTAATATACTATAAAATAAACATGACTGACTGAATAAGTATATTTATTACCAAGTGAAGACAAAAATTAGATTAAATGCTACAATATACATACACATACTCATACACTACGCGTCTATAAATCCCTAAAAAGGGTAGCCAGAGCTTCAGAATCAGAAAATTCTTCAGCCACTCTTAGAAGCTAAGTGGGGAAAAGATTGTAGTACAAATTATACAATAAATGCTACAAATGACAGATAACATAATACAAAGTTTTTACTTTGGGGCAGCCAATAAAGACAAAAATCTTAATTTAATCATAATTCAATGTGTAATAAAACTGTATCATTTTCTATATGTAACAACTTCGAACTCCAATATGAAAACCGTAATAAAAAGTATTTCTACGAAAATTCATTTGATTGCCTCAAAACTTCTCTCAAGCTACACAAGAGCTTCCAATTCCAAAACTAAATCCAATTACTGGCATCGAAATCAAGTACGAAGCAGGTACGGCGTAATGGTATTAATGATCTAATTTCCTGGGCTGCTTTCAAAAACTGAAAGGAAATCCGCCGATGTTGTCCGAGACACCATTTATAAGGCTAAATAGAATTTCGAACTCTTAGGCGTGATGTGATTGCTCGGGGGTATACTTTAAATATATTTAATTAAAATGAAACAGTACATTGCCTTAGAATAGCGCTAACACATATCTTCTTTTGAGTGTTTTACGAGACGACTTAGTGAACTGTTTTTTCAAGGTATAGACTCCGTGACCTAGGGTATAGTAGGGACCCACCAACAATACTTTTTTTTTATAACAAATATCCAATAAACTTTCAAACGTGGCAGAGTTACTAATTTTCTTGTAGCTTTGAGTAGCCTTTTCTAAGATTTATAACCGTGAATAGGTAGTTAGTAAGTAGAAAACTTATTTGTAACAAAGTTTTGGTTTAGAACAAGACAATTCTAGTTTAGGCCAGCCCCTTTAGATTCGGCTAAGGATATCAATACATTGTCTCTTGTTGTAGGAGTCACACCAAACAACTCGGGATTTTTAGTGACGACTGGTTAGGCCTACCGTCATGGATTGTACAAGTACACATCATTTTAATATAGAAATTAAGAGTCAGCAATTTACGCCGCAGCACATATTTATAAACCGCTTTGTTATTCATTTTTAATTTTAATTCAATATAAGCCATAAATTATTAATATAAGCCAGTTTAGTATACATTATACCATACATTTGTCGTTTTATTAACGAGGTGTAAAATAAAAAAATATCAATCTTATCAAGTATCTTGTACAGGACAAAATACCCTGTACAAGGATACTTCAAAAATAGCTGAGGAATAAATATTGTGAAACTTTTGCTACGTATTCTAGGAAACTACAATTGTGTATGAAGGAGCCAGGCAGTTAAATAAAAAATAGAACTGGGTAAGCAATAGTGTGCTTCATAAACGAATCGTCTGTGAATGAAAAACTAAGTGGAATGAACGAGCCGATGGATAAAAGTCAAGAGGCCAAGGAAATATAACGAGCAAACATGTATGGTTTAGATGAACTAGAATATGTTTTTAAAGGAAGGATTGGTAATGAGGGATTTTATGAATAAAGAAGTATAGGAAAATTATGATAAAAGTTGATTTTTGGGATGATAGTGGCAATGGTTTGTGTATTAAACAAACTCAACCTAAACGTTCACGCCGTATATCCCCGAAGGGGTTGGTAGAGGTACCAATACTTATGAACATCACGTGACATTGTCACCTGGTGTACCCACGTTTTACTTGGACAGTGTACTCACGTGATAGGGGGCAATATTTAACAAAGAGTTAATAAAAATCTCAGTCTACATAAATGGTGATTATTGACTTACAACTATGTTTTCCAAAGGGTGGTAACCGCAGAGCTTCACAATCGGGAATCCGGTATGCAAAGTTTTACAAATGTGGTGCTGATTGCGAAACCATTTGGAGATATTATGTTTTTAAACAATATTTCCTTGAAATAAATCAAACAAAGCTAAGATGACCGTTATTTTGTCAAAAAACTGCAACAGTATTTGACCTTCAGTGTTATTTCAAAGACATTTGTTTTTGCAGTTCATTAATAAAATATCGAAAATCATAGGTTTGTTTAGTAAATTTTTTTAGTATAATGATATACTTACGTATAAATGTACAGCTTGGTTTCTTCATTGTCCTTTCCTTTATTATTAATTTATTTTGCTTCAAATGTGGCAGACACAGATTTTTGTTCATATATTATTCAATTATGTGTAGTATAGGCCTTAACTGAAAACCAGTGTTTTGCCACTTGGCAATATCAAGCGCTGAGTTAGGACCTAGTTTGTGTTACCATAGCACTAATCTTTAGGTCAAAAATATTGTTTTTTCACTTTTTGTATTGTTTACTAATAAATAAAGAATAAATAAAGGAAAGAAAAATTTTGACACAGGCGGGATTCGAACCCGCGACCTCGGGTATACGCCCCCGTCGCTCTTGCCAATTGAGCTACCGTGTCAATGGCTGCCAGCGCGAAATTCTTCTATCCTTTATTTCTTTTACACGTTTAAGTAGTGTTTGCGTTTCCTACCTCCGAATTATTACTAATTCGAAAGGCCACTTGTCTATCTTTTCAGATAGAATGCAAATGTTGAAAACGCCTAACTATCACATCATTTAAATCTTTTTTGTTCATGAAAACCTCATGTGGGGATTATTACTAATAAATAAAGAATAAATAAAGGAAAGAAAAATTTCGACACAGGCGGGATTCGAACCCGCGACCTCGGGTATACGCCCCCGTCGCTCTTGCCAATTGAGCTACCGTGTCAATGGCTGCCAGCGCGAAATTCTTCTATCCTTTATTTCTTTTACATGTTTAAGTAGTGTTTGCGTTTCCTACCTCCGAATTATTACTAATTCGAAAGGCCACTTGTCTATCTTTTCAGATAGAATGCAAATGTTGAAAACGCCTAACTATCACATCATTTAAATCTTTTTTGTTCATGAAAACCTCATGTGGGGATTATTACTAATAAATAAAGAATAAATAAAGGAAAGAAAAATTTCGACACAGGCGGGATTCGAACCCGCGACCTCGGGTATACGCCCCCGTCGCTCTTGCCAATTGAGCTACCGTGTCAATGGCTGCCAGCGCGAAATTCTTCTATCCTTTATTTCTTTTACACGTTTAAGTAGTGTTTGCGTTTCCTACCTCCGAATTATTACTAATTCGAAAGGCCACTTGTCTATCTTTTCAGATAGAATGCAAATGTTGAAAACGCCTAACTATCACATCATTTAAATCTTTTTTGTTCATG